>CM043875.1:15069474-15669474 GCA_023846275.1 Vanilla planifolia | reverse complement strand
GATTTGTTCAAATGCTTTGCATTGAATTGGTTATATCATTATGTAACTCTAAATGTCCTCTCATGTGACCCATATTTACCTTGATTTGGTTAAATTATGTTGCTTCAATTTACGTCATTAAAGCATATATATGCATTAACAGTGCAAAAAATAATAATTTATTCATATTTATGACCATTTACTTTAGTAATTCATAGTTATACAAAATTATGAGTCTTTAACAAGCTGCGATAGACACTTCTTCACAAACTCTATCAATATACAATGGAATTTATATATTTTAAACTTTTTTTATTTTTAAGAATTTTGGCACTTTTATGCAAAATTAAGAGTCATACATTGTTTAACAATAAAGGATGTAACACTTGAGCTCTATAGTATCTTATAATGCATCTTTATCATATAATTTTATTTCATTTCTTACAACTTTTCACTTTAACTTTGTTATATAACTCTATAGTTATAAATTTTATCTAACGTAACTATTACATTGTTATGATTTGGATATATTATATTATTTTAATTTCTCTTATTTTAGTTTTGATATGTCTTTTCTTAATATTAAAATAATGATTTTATTTTTTTTATGTTTATTTATTTTGGTAATTTTTTGTAATCTAAAATTAAGGCCAACAGTAATGAAATAAATATTATTGGACTTCTCCCAATGTGCTCTATCTAATTAAAAATTTGTATATGTATTCTTAAATATTTTATCTTGAATAATATGTGAGACTTTTTTACTAATGACTAATTTAACGATCGAGGATGTTGTTCTTGATCTTCTTAGAATCTTTGAATTCAATGTTTATGTAAACTTTATCTCATTTGTTCAACCTTCATTCTTTTGCTTAGCTATATTATGAAGAAACTATAATTCTCCACTACTGCGAGCCTTACATTATTTTTATTTTGTTATATTAGATTACTTTAATTTATCTCATTTGAACTATATCATATTTTTGTTGAATATTTAAATATTTTCTTTTTTAATTATACTTATTTTATTAAGTACATCGTAGTAGTTCAAAATGCTATTCAATCAAGATGAAACAATGTTGGACTAATCTTTTTGAGCTCTATTCAATGAAAAATTCATTTTATATTTCTAGATAATTACATTTTAAGGTTTTTGCCATGCTTTGCAATATATTTTGATTCGTAGATAATTTGATGATCAATAATATCACACTTCACTTCTTTAATAGTAGGGAATGTACCTTTTAGAAATTATCTTATTTCTCTAAATATTTTGATTTAATGTCCTCTGTGTAATTAATTATTTATTATTATATTTTACATATATTACTTTTTTAGGATTTTTACGTTCTTTGGAAAGGATTTCAATTCATTCTTGGTTTGACATTTGTTAATGTTACACTCAACAATCATAGTATCTTTAAATGTAACTTTCATATGTAATTTGTCTCATTTCTTAAAAGTTTTCATAGAAATACAACTATATTACTAGATAACACTAATTCTCCACTGTTGTAAGTCTTCCTTGCTTTAAGTTATTTTAATTATGTTGCTTCAATTTATTTCATTTTGAATTTTAATATATATTTACATAATATTAAAAAATTAATTTAACATTATTTAGACGTAATTACATCATTAGACTATTTATGAAGAATTTTATTGATTTATAGACTAATTTGCAAAAATTTAAACATTTTTATTACATCTTGGCATGCTTTTTGGATGTTATTGAGTCTTACCTAACTTGACAACCAAACATGATACACCTAAACTCCTTACTAACTTAGAATATAACTTTCTTTATAATTTATCTCAATATTCAAAATATTTCAATTTAATTTTATTATATTATTATGTAACTCTAATTATTAACTCATTTGACACTTAACTCACTTTGATTTGGTTAACTGCATTGCTTCAATTTTACTCATTTTAATTTTAACATATGTTTACCTTAAATTAAAAAAATTGTATTCTTGATACTTATTTATTTGAAAATTTATAGTAACTCCAAACTAGGTTCAATCATTATGAAACAAATGTCGTAAGACACACTCAATAAGCTATATCTAATAATTTTTTTAATATTTTAAATTATATATTTTGTATGCTTTCGGTACAAATTAGACCACATGTTTAATTCACACCTCACTTGATGATCAAGAATATTCAACTTTATCTCAGTAGTATATTGAATTTAATCTTTCCTATACTATAAAATTCTAATTCTCCCCTTTTGACCTTTACCTTGCTTCAATTTTTTTATACTACATTCTTCTATTTATCTTTTATCAAAAATAATATATATTTACTTAATACAAAAAAATCATTATTTATGCTTGTTTACTATCGTAATTCATAGAAAATCCAACGAGGTTTGATCTAGACGAAGCAAATAAATTTGGGCAAATCTCAACATGCTATACACAATAAAATATTAATTTTTTATTTTTTGAAATATCATATTTTTATGTTTTCCACACACTTGAAATATTTTCATTCATGTCTAATTTGGCGATCTGGAATGTTACCATCAATTTTCTTAATATTTATGAAAGCAACATTCCTGTGCAATTTATCCCATTCTTTCAATTTTTTTGTTTTGATTTTGTTATATTAATATGAAAGTCTAGTTGTCTACTTGTGTGGGCCTTGCTTCTCTCCAAATTATTTACATTATGTTGCTACAATTTATCTCATTTTGGCTTTAATATACATCTACTTTATATTGAAATTTTTTTATGATTAAAATCAATACTTTGGTAATTCATAATAACCCAATCGAGGTCCAATTGAGAGAAAACAAATGTTCTTTAACAAATCTCAATAAGCCTATTCAGTTAAAGACACATTTTTATATTTTTTTCTGTTATGTTTTCTTTTTTTATCACCCTGTTGGAGAACTTTTTATTTGTACCTAATTTGGTGATCGATGATATTGTAATAGATCCCCATTGCATCTTGCAAAATGCCTTTTGCCTATAATTTATCGCATTTCATTAAATATTTCTCTTTTCTTTGCATATATTACAAAGAAACTCTATCTCTACTTTAATGTGACCCTTTCAAAGCTTTGACTTGTTTATACTGCATTGCTTACTTATTTCACTTTTAATAAATATTATATTAAAAATAACAATTTATTATTATCTTTATTTTATTTGGAAATTCATAATAATTACATACAAGGTTTGACTAAGACAAAACAAATGGCATAAGACTTACCAAAACGAGCTGTATCAAATTAAAAATTTATTTTTTAAAAATATTTTTTATTTTAAAATAGTTGATAAGATATTTCAATTCATTCCTAATTTGAGAATCTCAAATGTTACATTTCATCTCCTCAACGTCATTTAACGTAACTTCCTCTTACCATTTATCATATTTCTTCAATTTTTTCTCTTTTATTTGGTAATATTTCTTTGTAACTCTAAATCTCTTCTTTTGGAACTTTTGCATTGCTTTGATTTCATTGTACTATATTACCTAACTTTATCTCATTTTTTATTTAATATATATTTAGTTAATAATAAACAATAACTTATAATTATTTAGTTTATTTTAATTTGTAATTTGGAGTAATTCAAAATTTAGTCTAATTAAGATGAAACAAAAGTTGAGTTAGACTTCACGAACTTTATCCAATTTAATATTTATTTTTTAAAATTTAAAATATTTTATTTTCTATAGTTTTTGTACACTTTATGAGTGATTTAACTTTGTACCTGATTTGGTAATCGAGGATGTTATGCCTTCTTGTGTGGCTTTGCCACTTTTGATATAATGATATATCCATTTCAAAAAAAAAGAGAGGATGTTATGCCTGATTTATTTAATCTCTTAAAAAGGAGTATTCTAAAATAATTAAAGTCATTTTTCCATTTTTTCTCTTTGATTTACTTATGTTATTTTATAACTCTAAATCTTCTCTCATGTGACCTTTACATCATAATTATTTTTTTATATTACATTACTTTAAATTATCTAATTTTTCTCTTAATGAATACTATCTTAATATGAATACAACAATTTATTATTAATTAATCTAGTTTTTATTGTTAATGTATAGAAAATCAAAACAATGTCTAATGGAAATGAACAACCATTGTTTGGTTTGTCCCCAAAAGCTCTATCTAGTTAAATCTTCATTCTCAAATTTTAAAATATTTGTTCTCAAATATTTTAGCTCATTCTGAGGTATATTTTGATTTGTAACTGATTTGACAATTGAAAAGCTTTTACTCAATCACTATAGTGTCCTAGAATGTAACATTTTCATTGAATTAGACACAACATTTTCAAATTTTTTGCTTTGTTTTTGTCATAGTAATATGTAAATCTATATCGCATCTCATCCGAGAATTACATTGCATTAATTTGGCTATAATACATTGTTTCAAATAATAATTTATTATTATTTATGCGTATTTAATATTCTAATTTGTATTAGTTCTATATGAACTCCGATCCAGATGAAAGAAATATCTTGGACACGTCACGATGGCCTCTAGCCAATAAAATTTTCTTTTATAATTTTTTTGAATATTTTAATTGTTTATGATCCAAGCATGCTTTCGAACACATTTTGATATGTACCAAATTTGATGGTCGTGGATATTACACGCAATGTTTTTATTATTGTTGAATGCAAATTTCCCATTCAATTTATCTAATTTATTAAAATACTTTGCTTTCATTTGGTTATATCACTTGTAATTATAAATCTGCTCTAGTACAAATATTACTTGGCTTTGATTTGGTTGTATTGTGTAGCCATAATTTATCAATTTTAAGATCTATTATATATATTTACTTAAATCAAAATAACAATTTATAATTTTTTATGCTTATTTATTTTTGCAATTTGTAGTATATCAAATGATTTTTGATTGACATGAAACAAATATCGTGAGACTCACCTCAACGAGCTTAATCAAATTAGATTTTTATTTTTTAAAGTTATTTATTTTCTTTTGTTTGAGAATTCTTTAAGAGACATTTTGAATCATACTTAATTTGATAGTGGAGGATGTTGCCCTCGATGTTCTCCGTATCATGGAATGTATCGCTTCTATACAATTTATTTTATTTCTCTAATTTTTTCACATTGGTTTTGTTGTATTACTACGAAAGTCTAAGGCTACTCCTACGAGATCATTACATTACTTTGACTTTATTTTGTTAAATTACTTCAATTTATCTCATTTTGAATTTAATATATGATTAATTAGTATTGATATAATATTTTATTATTATTTATTCTTATTTTCTATCTCAATTTGAAGTAATTGAAAATGAGCACTTCTCAATTAAGTTTTTATTTTTATATATTTATATTTTTATTTTCTAAATTATTATCTAATATACTTTCTCACATAATTTATGACATGTCTTACAATGTTTTGCTTGAATTTAGTTTTTTTAGTATTTGACTCTAAACCTCTCATCATGTGACTATTAAATATGTTTAATTTGGTTATACTAGATTTTTTCAACTTATCTTGTTTTAGCTTTAATAATAATTTACTTAATATAAAAAAGTAATTTATTATTATTTTTGAAGTCATTATGGTGGTTTGTAGTAGTTTTAATTCAAGTTTGATATATAAAAAAATGTTATTAGACTCACCTCAAAAGTCTAAGAAATTTATTACTCTCTTTAAATTTTTTAAAAATTTATTTTGTTCATTTTTTTATAGCTTATTTTTTATTTATTCCAGATTTTATAGCTAGGGAGTTTAAACTCAATCTCTGTAGTAATTTTGAAGACAACATTGCTATGTATTTTTTTCATTTTTTTGAAAGCTTTCATTTTTAATTAGCAATATAACTATGGAACATTAAATGTCATATAGTGTGACCTTTGCATTGCTTTGATTTGACTATGTTATATTGGTTGCATTTCGCTCTTTTTAGCATTGATATATTTTTGATTAGTTGAAAAATATTAATTTTTAAATTTCAACTTATTTTCTTTTGTAATTTATCGTAATTCTAGTAGAAGTTCAATTGACATAAAACAAATTCATCTACATAAGCTTTATCTTATTAAGCATTCATAGTTTTATAATTTTAAATGTTATACTCTCGAGGATCTTTTCTCCTCTTATAAGACTTTTCTATTTGAACATTTTTTCATGATGTAAGATGTTACAATCGATCTACTTAGTATCTTTGAATGCCACTTTCCCAAAGCATTTATCTCATTTCCCTAAAGTTTTTAATAATTTTGTTATTTTATAATCTAACTCTAAATGTCCTCTTATGAGGCTATTACAATGCTTAGATTTGGTTATAGTATAATTGTTTAATTTATATTAATTTAATTTTTAGATATTATTACTTAAAATTAAAAAAAATATTTAGTAATTCTTCTTGCCAATTTACTTAGATAATTGATTATTACTATAAAGGAAGCCCACTCGAGACAAAATGTCATTCTAATCACCTAATCGTGGCCTATCCAAATAAATATTCATTTCATATTTTTAAAAACTTTATTTTCTCTATTTTTGGTATGCTTTATGAGAGATTTTTAATTGTTCTTATATTACAATCGATTTCCTTAGTATCTAGGATTGTAACTTTTAATTATAATTTACAACATTTTTTGGATATTTCTTTTGATTTAACTATATTACGTTGCTTCAACTTACACATTTCAACTTTAGTATATATTTTATATATATAATAGTAAAACATTCATCATTATGTATGTTTATTGGCTTTAATGATTACGAGTAATCCCATACCAGGTTTCATTGAGACAAAATAAATGCTGTTAGACACATCTTGAAAAGCTTTATCTAATAAAATAATCATTAGTATATATTTAAACATTTCACTTCTCTAGGGCTTTAACTTACTTTAGGAGATAGTTTTTTTTACTACTTGATTTATTATTTAAGGATGGTGCACGCAATCGACTCAATATCATGGAGGGTAAATTTTGTTTATAATTTATTTCATTTCTTGAAATTTTTTAATTAGATTTTGTTATATTTCTATGAAACTGTAATTGCCAATCAATTCGACCTTTACTTCACTTTAATTTTGTTAAATTGCATTACCTCAATTTGCCTCATTTTAGTTTTAAAATACATTTACCTAATAATAAGAAAATATTTATCATTATTTATGCTTGTTGAATCTGGTAATTCATAATAAATTCAAACAAGGTTTAGTTGAGAGGATATAAATATCATTGGACTCATCTTGATATTCTCTATCAAATTAAAAATTTATATTTATAATTTAAAATATTTTTATTTTCTAAGGCTGTGACACACTTTAAGAGATAATTTGATAGGTACTTGAATTGATGATCATGGAGGCTACACTTTATATCCTTAGTGTCTACAAATGCAACATGCTCATACAATTTATTGATTTTGTTTTATTTGGTTATATTACTTTGAATCTCTATATCACCTCTCTTGTGTTGTTTACATCGATTTCATTTGATAAAATTACGTTGTTTCAGTGTAACTCAAGTTAAAATTAATATATGTTTAATTTGAATTACAATAATAATTTTACATAATTTGTGCTTATTTTTCTTTAATTCAAAGTAATTCAAAATGCTATTTTATCACAACAAAAAACATCGTTAGACTCATCCCGATGAGTTCAACATAATTTAATATTTTTTTTTACATTTTAAATATTTTATTTTTCTAATGTTATGAAATGCTTTATGTTATATTTATTTAAATTATCTCATCTCAATTTCAATATTTATTTTTTTAGTATCAAAGAAATAATTTATAATTTTTTATGCCTATTCATTGTCATAATTCATTGTAATTTTAATCGAAGTTTGATAAATTTGAAACAAATTTCATTAGACCCACGTTAACAAGCTCTATGAAATTGTTCATCGATTTTTATATTTTTAAAGAGTTTATTTTTTATTTTAATTATTTTAAAAACTATTTTTATTCATACCAAATTTTGTTATTTGAGATTTTACACCCAATGTACTAAGTTTTTTGGAATGTAATTTTCTTATTAAATTTATTTAATTCTTTTTAGTTTTTTATTTGTTTATTATATTTCTATATAACATTAAAACACATATCATTTGACTTAAATATAGTTTTGATTTGGTTATAATTTGTTGTTTAAATTTGTCTCATTTTAGTTTTAATAGATATTTATTTGTTGAAAAAATTATAAGTTTTTATTATCTCCATTAGTAATTTGTAGTAGTTCCAATAGAAGATTGATTGACGTGAAACAAATGTCATTAGATTCGTCTCATTAAGCAACCTAATTAAATATTCATAATTTTATAATTTTAAATGTTATATTTTCTATCATTTTGGCTCCTCTTATGTGGCTTTTTGAATTGTACAGTATTTTACGATCATGGATGTTACAATTGATATTTTTAGTACCATGGAAGGAAACGTTCCTATACAATTTTTCTTATTTCTTCAAAGTTCTATATTGATTTGTGTTTATTGATATCTAACTCTATGTCTGCTTTTATATGATCATTACTTGCATTAGATTTTGCTATAATCCATTTCGTCAATCTATCGAATTTTAATATTAGTAAATTATTACATAAAATTAAAAAATAATTAATTAGAATTTTTGTATATTAACTCAAGCAATTCACTATTGCTCTGAAAGAGGTTCGGTTGAAGTCAAAACAAATGTTGTTAGATGCACCGTAACGATGTTTATTCTAACAATTATTCATTAAAAATTTTTAAATACTTTAGTTTCTTAAGTTTTGATGTGTTTTATGAGGGATTTGATTTTTTCTTCCATTGTTTGTGAAGGATATTAGGCTTGATCATTCTATTAACTTTGATTACAACTTCTCAATACAATATATAGCATTTCTTTAAATACTTCTTTTCAATTTGGTTATATTACATTGCTTTAATTTAACACATTTTAGCTTTGGTATATATTTTACTTATATTAAAAAAATAATTTGTAATTATTTATGTTTATTTACATTAATAATTATCAATCATACAAAATCATGTTTGATCAAGTTAAAACAAATATTGTTAGACTCATCTTGATATGCTTTGTCTAATTAAAAAATCATTGTTATATTTTTAAAATAGTTACTTCACTAAGGCTTTAGCACACTTTATGAGACATTTTTTCATTCATGCCTAATATATTCAGTGAGAATCTTGCACTAAATATTCTTAAAATCTTATAGTGCAAATTTTCTATACAATTTATCTAATTTTATATAATTTTTCATTTTTATTTGGTTATATTACTATGAAAATCTAATTACACTATTATGTGATGTTTATTTAGTTTTCGTTTCGCTATACTACATTTCTTCAATTTTGCTCATTCTAGATTTACTACATATTTACCTAATACTAAAAAGTATTTATTACATTAAAGCTTATTCAGTTTCATGACTTGTAGTAACACCAAATGACATTTGATTGAGAGGAAATAAAATGGTATGACTCATCTTGATAAGTTTTATCAAATAAAAAATTTATTTTTCCATTTTTGAATATTTTATTTTTCAGGATTGTTTCACATCTTGAGGACAATTTGATTTGTACTGAACTTGACAATCAAGGGTGATACACTCAATCTTTTTAGTACCTTCAAATGCAATATACTAATACAATTTATCATTTTTAATCCATTTACTTACTTTACTTTGAAACTCTAAATCTCCTCTAGTGTGATCTTCACATCGATTTAACTTGGTTATATTACATTGTATCAATTTATCTCATGTTAATCATAATATATATTTAATTAATGTTGGCATAATAATTTATTATTATTTATCCTTATTTAATTTGTAATTGAGAGTATTCCAAAAATGGTCTGATAAAGATGAAAAAAACATCATTAGACTTATCATGATGTGATTTACTCAATTTAATTTTTTTTTGTTTTTTTAAATATTTTTTTTTGTATTGTTATGGCAAGGTTTAAATGGCATTTTGTTTTGTGCCTTATTTTTGTGTCAGAGGATTTATAGTTGATGTTCTTGACTTGGCTTTTTTAATGTTGAACTCTAAATCACCTCTTATGTCATGTTTACATTTTACTGATTTAGTTATATTACGTTGATTAGTTTTATTTTATATCATCTTTAATATACATTCACATAATATAAAAACAGTAATTTTATCATTATTTATGCTTATTAACATTTATAATTTATAGTAAATCTGAATAGGATCTAATTGAGACAAGAAATTTTGCTAGACTTATCTCACTTAGCTCTATCAAATTAAATATTCATGTTTATATAATTACTTTATTTAGTAGATTTTGGCATGTTGTAGAGGTTATTTTGTTTCATAGCTAATCTTACAATCAAATTTCACACTGAATCTCATTAATTTCATAAAATGGTGCTCTCCTATGTCATTTTTTGTTTGATTTTGTTTTATTTTTAATAACTTTGGCATGAATGATGAGATATTTTGAGTCATCCTTTTTGATTATCCAGAATGTGACCATCAATCTCTGTAATAGCTTGGAATTAATCATTGTACCACAATTTATCTTATTTTTTCACTATTATGGTTATGATTTGGGCACATTACATTACACAAAATCTCTTCCGTTATGAATTTTTCATGCCTTTGATTTGGTTATATTACATTGCTTTAATATAAATTTTATTAATATTAAAATAATAACCTATTACTACAAATGCATTTTTACAATTATAATTGACAATAAATCCAAACAAGGTTTGATCGAGATGAAACAAAATTCGTTGCTCTCATCTTGACAAACTTTAACAATCTAAATATTCATTCTTATATTTTTCTCAATATTTTTGGTTTTAAAGGATTTTGCTTGGTTTATGACATATTTTGATTCATACTCAATTGTTGCTCAAGAATGTTACTCATGACTTCCGTAGTATCTTAAAAGGTAGACTTTTAGTGAGATTTATCTTATTTATTAAATTTATTTTACATTAATTTCGCTATATTTTTTTGAAACTCTAGTTCCTCTCTAATGCGACATTTACATGTCTATAATTTTTTTTAATAAATTTTTTCAATTTATCTCTTTTATAATTTATCATATTTTTATTAAATTAAAATAATAATTCATTCTTTTTTATTCTTAAATAAGTTGGTAATTCCTTCTAATTTGAAGTGAGGTTTTATGGAGGCAAAATAGGTGTCATTTGACTCATCTAAATATGCTTTATCTAAATAAATATTTATTTTGATATTATTTAAATATTTAGTTTTTAATGTTTTTGGTTTGTTATAAGTGACATTTTGATTCATACCTGTATTGATTGTAGAAGATGTCACACTCATTCTTCTTAATATCTTAAAATATTTTCAATAAAATTTGTCTCATTTATTGAAAACTTTTATATTGATTTGGTTATATTATGATATAACTCTAAATCTCCTCTCATTTGACCTTTTATGTCTCTATGACTTGGTAAGACTATATTATTTTAGTTAATCTTATTTTCACTTTAATATATATTTACTTTAAATTAAGTAATAATTTATTACCTTTTTGCATACTTATTTTTTATAAATCATAGTAATTCAAAATGAGGTATTATTAAGAATAAAACAAAGGTCATCAGATAAATACAAATGATTTATGCATGCCTTTTGAGACATTATTATTTGTGCCCCATTTGATGATCAATGATGTCGCCATTGATCCATTTATAATCTTGGAATGTGGACTTCCAACAAATTTTATGTTATTTTTTCAAATGTGTGCCATAATTTGGCCATATTACCCAAAAATGCTGAGTCTCACTCTTGTGAAGATTACATGCCTTTGATTTCATTCTTTTATAACGTTTCCATTTTTTGCATTTCTACTTTGATAATTATTTACTTAATATTAAATTTATATTTTTTTATTATGTAAGCTATATATTTTGGCAAATTATTATAACTACAAATGAGTAGTTATCGAGATGAATCAATTGCATTGTACTTGACAAGCTCTATCCAATTAACTATTTAATGTTAAGGATTAAAAATTTTTATTTTGTGTTTTATAATGGTTTACAAGTAATTTTGATACATACATAATTTGATCACTGACAATGTTCCACTTGATGTCCAAAATATCTTACAATCCAACATTCATAAAATATTTATCTCATTTCTTCAAACATATGATTTTGATTAAGATGTATTACTATGTAACTCTAAATCTCTTCTAACTTGATATTACATGCCTTTGATTTGGTTTTATTATATTACTTGAATTTACCTTTTTTGAACTAAATATATATTTACATAATATTTAAGTGATTGTTTGTTTTAATGTATGCTTATTTAGATTGATAATTTGTAGAAATTCAAAAGAGGTGCAATCGAAATGAAACAAATGTCATTGCACTTATGTCAACATACTTTCTTCAATTAATTATTCATTCTTATATATTTAAAAATTCTATTTTATACGTTTTACCAAGCTTTATAAAGAATTTCAATTCGAGCACTACTTCATAATCGATGGTGTTACAGACGATCTCCTTAATATCTTAAAATACAACTTTTTCCAAAACTTTTACTAACTTCCTAAAACATTTTTCCTTGATTTTGATAAATTACAATGTCACTTTTGATCTATTCTAGAGAGAACTTTGCATTGCTTTTAATTTGTAATATTATAATTCTTCAATTTCTCTCATTTCATTTGTAATATTTTTTTGAATATATTAAAATATTAATTTATTACTATATATGCTTATTTAATTTTTTAATTCATAGAAATTTTAAACAAATTTTTTATCGAGATTAAATAACTTTCTTTGTATTAAGTTTCATAGGGTTTGGATATGTCTTATGAGAAATTTTGATTCGTACCTGATTTGATGATCTAAGATGTTGCACTCGATCTCTTTTTCACTTTGAATGAAATATTCCCAAAAAATTTAGCTCATATCTTAAAAATTTTTATTTTGATTTGATTATATTATGATGTAACTCAAAATCTCTGATCATGAGACTAATTCTTCGCTTTGATATTGTTATACGACATTAGTTTCTAGTTATCTCCGTTTAACTTTAGTATATATTTACTAAATATTGAAATGAAAATTTATTATTATTTATTATTTACTTTATAAACTCATAACAATTACAAAGTAGGTCTAGTGAAGATGAAACAAATATTGTTGGACTTGTCTCTATAAGCTCTATAAAATTATATAGTAATTTTTTAATTTTAAATATTTTACTTGATAATGGTTTTGACATGATTTGATAGACAATTTGACTCATGACGAATTTAATGATCAAGGATGTTACACTCCATTTTAATATCTTGGAATTCAACTTTCTTATATAATACGTCATTTGTTTGAAGTTTTACCTTTGATTTTGTTATATTATTATGAAAATCTAATACTCTTCTTATATAACACTTACATCATTTTGATTTGATAGTATTATATTTCCTCAATTTATGTCATTTCAACTTTAATATATATTTACTTAATTAAAAAAATGCATTATTATTATTTGTAAATATTTACTTTAGTAATTCATAGTAACTCCAAATGAGTTATGACCATGCTAAAGCATAAATCGTTAAACACATGTACACATGTAGAACTAGCTAAATATTACTTTTTTTTAACATTTTTTATTCTTTGGTAGATATTTTGATTTATATCTGATTTGATATTCAATGATGTCATATTTTATCTCTTTATCATCTAGGAATTCAACTTTCTCCTACAATTTATATCATTTGGTCAAATGTTTTGATCAATTTTATTCTATAGCTTAGTAACTCTAACTATTCTCTAACGGGATATTTAAGTCTTTTTCATTTGTAAACATTACATTGCATAGTTTATCTTATTTCAACTTTGATATATACATTAACTTAATATTAAAATAGTAATTAATCATATATATGCTTATTCATTTTTGTATTTCTCAGTATTCTAAATAGCATGTAATAATGTCAAAACAAACCTCGTTGGTATCATTTCAATGTATGCTAACAAATTAAATTATTTTTTATCTTTTTAAAATATTTTTATTTTTTAGGGATATGACATGTTTTCTGAGACTTTTTAATTCATACCTAATATCATGATCAAGGATGTTGCACTTATTCTTGTTATTATCTTAGAATGCAACTTTCTTACAAATTTATCCAATTTAATCAAATGTTTTGCCTTTAAATTCTCATATTTGTTGTGAAACTCTAATTATCCTCTTATGTGACCTTTACAATACTCTGATTTGGTTATATTAAATCACTTCAATTTATCTTACACTAGCTTCACTATATATTTAATTAATCTTAAAAATTCATTTATTATTAATTATTCTTATTTACATTAAAAGGTTATGATAATTTAAAATAAGGTCTAATCAACAACAGTGAATGTTATTGAGCTTTCGTAAATGAGCTCTGATCAATTATCTATTCAAATTTGAAAGTTTTATATTTTTTAGGGTTTTGGCATGCTTCAGTTGACATTTTTAATTTGACCCTGATTAAGGGTTTTGGCATGCTTTAGTCTCCTTTCATGTGATTTTTATCACTTTAATTTGGCTACATTACAACGCTATAATTAATAAAATTTCCATTTACTCATTATTAAAATGATATGTTTTTTATGCTTACTTACTTTGGTAATCCATAGTATATCCAAACAATGTTTGAATAAGATGAAAAAAGATTTGTAGGCCTTGTCTAGATGTTATCTATCCACTATAGATTTAATTTGAAGTTTTAATGTATTTTGATTTCTATAATTTTGGCACACCTTATGAAACATTCTTATTCATTCCATACCTGATGAACAACGATGTTGCATATTATCTTAGAGTTGCATTATTACCACTTAGAGCTTGTTCTTCATTTAATGATGACAAATCTTAACTATTTATAATAAATTTGGTTAAGGGAAATTTCAAATTTTAGACGATTGAAGCTTTAATTAATAGGCGAGCAAAAAGAAACAAAAGTAGCAATGACAAATTCCTATAATGATCATCTTGGTTTATGTGTTAAAGCATTAAAAGATAAATTTTTAATTTAATTTTTTCTATTTTTAATTTTATTTTTTTTAGAATGTTAACTTGACTAAACTTTTCAAAACATGGAACACAAAAAACTTAAAATTAGTCATATTAAAAAAATATTGATTTTTAATATCTGTAATCTATCTTAAATAAGAAGAGATGTGTTAGATCAATTATCACTCTCAAATCTAAAACTAAATTTTAAAGAATTACTAGGATCACATGTAATCACTTCTTGAGTGAACTAGTAGGCACTAAACAAAAATCAAGTCACCTTTATAGCCCAAAAAAGAACTTATAAGATAAAAAAGAATAAAAAATAGGAAAAAATTTGTGTTTAAGAGAAAGCATTGTTAGCATGTGGCAAACTTTCAAATTCTATAGCATCTAGAAATATTTGATCACACTATTTAGCAATTGAACAATCATAATCACCTACACATTTTTATAATAGCAGATTATTTCCTCCATTTGATCACACCATTTTGTGATTGCATGATCCATATACAATCTATGTTTAAGATCTAAATATCATGAATACATTGGGATTCACATCTAATCGTCCATATCAAATCTTATTTCTAAATAGTCCTAATCAAATCTCAAACATCAGTTGAAGAAGTTTTTGAGATTTAACAATATGGATCATTTTGATCGAACGACTCCTATGTAACGGCTGTTTTTGTCATATTTCAAGAAAATAAAATATTTTATTTAAATAATAATTTTTAATTAAAAAAGTTTGCATAGTAGTAGGAAATATTTTGCATGCTTGGTAAATGCTTAAAGCTATCGGAAAATATTTAGATATAGTAGAATTATTGTATGAATGAATTGATGAATTTTTACACAATTTGAAAAAAAATATTACAAGGCACAAAGTTTAATCTATTAGTAAACCATGCTCATTTTCACTTTCACACATTATGTTTTTTTGTCAAACTCTAAACACTTAACTTTGTTATCAAATCAACTAAGTTATTAGTTTTCTCTAGCCCTAATTTATTTAATTAAAATTCTTGTGCCTCCTAAAAAAATTTCATTAAACCAAGACTTTTGCTTTACTATTTGATTTTATTTCATCAAATATTTTTCTTCTTTTACCATTTTATTTCATTTTAAGGTCAAGTAGTAAGTTTCTTTTGTTTTATTTTTGTGAGGGTTTCGTTGACCCATCTTTTGATAAAGTCTTATATTGAGTTTTAGTCTTTTTTATCTTTTTTTTTTGGTGGAGGGTATACAATTCTTTTAAGTCAATCCACATAAAAAAATAATTTTTTTACATTTTAATTCTAGTTGACATTTCAATTTTATAATTATTATAAAAACATATTATTAACTAAAAATAATATTTTTTAAATTATATTAAAAATTTGCAAAAAATAGTTCTTCGATATTTACTTTAGCCATTTAAAAATACTTTTAACTATTTCTTTAAATCTTTGTTGAGCCACACCTCCCTCTATATCAATGAAAGGAAATTTTCCTTAAAATTTTTAGCATCTTCTCAAACATTTTACTTTAAATTTTGTTATGTTGCTATGATACTCTAATTCTCTCTTCATGTGGCCATTACATTGCACTGATTTTACATTACTTCAATTTATCAATTTTTAGCATTAATTTATATTTATTTAATATTGAAATTATGTTCTTTATTTACTTATTATTATTTAAAATTTCATAATTATTCTAAACTAGGTTCTATCGATATGAAAGAATTGTTATTGGAGTTGACATGATGAGCTCTATCGAAATAAAAATTGATTACTAAAATTAGATTCTTCTTTTATTTATCATGTTTTTATGTGACATTTTGATACATATCTTATTTGCTGATCGATAGTCTTTCACTCAACCTCCTTAGTGTCTAGGAATACAAATTTCTTGTGCAAGTTATAAAATTTTTCATTTTTATTTGCTTTGATTTTGTTTTGATAATACGAAACTCTAAATCTCTACATTTGTGGCTATTACTTTTCTTTAATTATGTTAAATTAGTTACTCTCAATCTAACTTCAATATATATATATACACCTAATATTAAAAAATGATTTATTATTATCTATTATTTATTTTTTTGTTATTTCTCAGTTATTCACAATTTGGTCAAATGTTAACGAATTAAATTTCGTTGGAGTCATCTTTATAAGCTGTATACAAATAAATGTATAATTTAAACTTTTTATGTGTTTTACTTTCTATTACTTCAGCACACTTTATTACCTAAATTCATTCTTGCCTCTTTTGATAATTAATGATGTTATGCTCTATTTCTTTAGTATCATTGAATGTAATTATTTTGTAAAGTTTATCTTATTTGTTCAATTTTTTTATTTGGTTATATGTTAATCAAACTATAATTTTCCATTCATGTAACAATTATAATCGATCTCCATAAAATCTTCAAATCCAACTTTCTCAAACATTTTATAACATTGGTTTAAATTCTTTTTCTTTGAATTTGTTATATTGACATGTGACTTTAAATCTTGCCTCATGCATCCTTTTACATTACTTTGATGTGCTTCATTTATATTGTTGCAATTTTTCTCATTTTTATTTTAATATATATTTATGTTATATTAAAATGATAATTTATTATTTTTTGTATTATTTATTTTTGTAATTTATAGGAATTACAAATGGTTTTTTATTGTGACAAGGCAAGCATGTCACACTCACCTCAAAAAGACCTATCAATTTAAATATTCATCTTTACATTGATAAATATTTAAATTTTTAAGATTATTTGTTTATGGGAAACTTCAATTCGTACTTTAATTTTTGTTGAAGAATATTATAGATGATATTTTTCATATTTTGGAATTAAACATTCTTATATAATTTTTCTTATTTTTTAAAATTTTATGCTTCAATGTCCTTTATTAATATGTTAGTAAAAATGTACTCTCATGTGAGCTTTACATCTCTTTCATTTTGTTATATTTTATTACTTGAATTCATCATAATTTGGCTTTAGTATTTATTTAATTAATATTTAAAAAAATTTACTATCATGTATGTTGATTTTACTTTGTAATTCATAGAAATTCCAAATTGAATTCTATAAAGATGAGGTAAACATCCTCGGACTAGTCTCAATGTGATATATAAAATTACATCTTTGTTTCTAAATTTTTAAATATTTTATATTAGGACTTTAGAAGTTTTACGATGAATTTTTAATCCTACCTAATTTGACATTGAAGGAACCTACAGATGTTCTCATTAATATCTTGAAAATGTAACTTTCTCAAGCAATTTAGCTAATTTTTTATTTTTTTTCCTTTGATATGGCTATAATACAATTGAACTTTAATTATCCTCTAATGCAATATCTATGTTTCTTTGATTTTTTCCATATTACATTGCTTCAATCTCTCTTTTTTATGCTTTTATGTATTTTTTCCTTAATATTAAAAAATTATTTATTTACTTCTTTTTTCAATTTTATGTATTACTAAATAAGATTCTATCGAGGATAGACAAACATCATTGGACTCATCTCAATTTATTTTATCCAATTTCATATTTATTTACATATATTTAAATATTTTATTATCTATGGCTTTAACAAGCTTTTCTTGAAATTTAGATTGATAACTTATTTGATTATCCACAAAGTGACTTTCAATTTCCTTAGCATCTTTGAATGTAACCTTCTCATAAAATTTAACTCATTTTTTTTTTGAAATTTGGCTTTAATTCTATTATATTACTATGACGCTCCAATTGTCCTCTTAATAGATTTTTAAAATGCCTTGATTTTGCTTTTTATTTTGTTTCATTATATCTCATTTCATTTTTAGTATGTATTTACAAAACATTAAAACTATAATTTATTATTATTTATTAAAATTTACTTTGGAGCATCTAATATTTAAAAAAAATAATGTTTGAGATAAAACTACCAGTAGTGGAGTTGTGTCAACGAGCTAAAATGTTTTTTTAAAATATTTATAAGTATTTTATTTTTTATGGTTTTGGCATGCTTTATGAGATATTTCAATTCATACCTAATTCAAAGATCAAGGATGTGACATAATCTCCTCAGTATCCTGCATTGTAAACTTCCCACTCAATTAACTAATCTCATTTCTTTAATTTTTTTTATTTGATTTTTTTATGTTAATATATGACTCTAAACCTTGTATCATGTGATTCTAGCATTCATTGTATTTAATAATATTCAATTATTTTAAAGTTTCTACATTTTAGTAATTATATATATATACTTATCATTGAAATAATACATTATTGTTATTTATGCTTATTTTTTTGGTAATTTGTTATTGTTCCAAAAGTTGTTTGATATAAACGAAACAAACATCCACAAAGTCACCTCAATGAACTTTATATAAATAAATATTCATTTTTATGCTTTTATATAAGTTATTTTCTATGTATTTGTATATTTAGTGAGTCATTTTGATTCTTACATGATTTAAGGATAGATGGTTTTCCACTAAATCTCTTCAACAACTTTGCATGCAACTTTCTAACATAATTTATCTCATTTTTTCAAATTTTATATTTTGTTTTATTTTTATGTAATTATAAATGTCCCCTCATGTAACCATTACATCAATTACATTTAAATATAATTAATTATATTAATTTCTCTCATTTCTACTTTAATATAAAAATAGTTATTATTAAAAAACTTTTGTTATTTTTTAATTTTTTTATGATTCACAAAAATTTTAAATGAGAAATTATCAAGATGAAAGAAACGTCATTGGACTCATCTTGGTCAGCTTTATTAAGTAAAATAATTGATTTTTAAATTTGAAATATTTTGTTCTTGAAGAATATGGCACATATTATGAGACATTTTTTATTATACTTAATTTGAATATCACGTTAATACACTTCATTTCCTTTGTTTCTTTGAATACAAATAACTTGTATAATTCATGTCATCTATTCAAAGTTTTTACATTGATTTTGTTATATTAATCCTTACATCACTTTGACTTGCATAAATTACATTGCTTCAATTTATTAAATATAAGCTTCAACATATCTTTTGTTAATGATAATGTAATAGAGCATTATTAATTATTTTTAATTAGTTTTATAATACAGAGTAATTCCAAATGAGGTCTAATTATGAATACTGAATATTGATGAACTCATTTTAATGAGCTCTATTTCATTAAATATTCAATTATATATTCTTAAATTTTTTACTTTCTACAATTCTTTCATGCTTTATGAAATTTTTTGAATCATGCTTGATGATTGAGGATGTTAGAATTAGTGTCCTTTATATTTTGGTCTGTAACTTGCTTATACAACTTATTTGATTTCCTAAAATATTTTACTTTCATTAATTAAATAATAATGAAAGTTTAACCCCCCTCTTCTATGAAGTTCACATTGCTTTGATTTGATTACATAACATCACTTCAATTTATCTCATCTTAGTATTAATATAGATTTACTTAATAATAAAAAGGTTTTTTTTATTGATGCTTATTTACTTTGGTGATTCATAATATTAGAAAAGAGGTCTGATTGAGATGAAAAAATGTCATTAAACTTATCCTGTCGAGCTCTCTTTATTTAAATATCCATTCTAGATATTTTTAAATCTTTTTATTTTCCAAAGGTTTTAAATGCTCTTAGAGGCATTTAGCTTTGAACCATAATTGGCTAACTTGGCTGTTACACATGATCTTTATAGTGTCATTAAATGAAACTTTCTTATATAATTGATTTAATTTTCTTTCTTTTGCCTGGTTATATTATTTGCTTCAATTCAATACGTTTTAACTTTAATATAGATTTACTTAATATTGAAATTGTAATTTGTTGTTGTGTATGATTATATATTTTGGTAATTCATAGTCATTCTAAACAAGTCTAATAAATACACAAAAAATATCATATGACACATCTCGATGACCTCCATTAAATTGAATATTCATTCTTGTATTTTAAATTATATATTTTTAAAATTATTACATAATTTATAAGACATTTTGATTCACGCCCAGTTTAACCACAATAATATAAAATTCAACCTCTTAAGTAATTTGATGTGTTACCTTAAAATGTAATTTTTCATATTTCATCAAAATTATTGCTTTTATTTGGTTATATTACTATGTAACTAAATATCATCTCTTATAAGTTTCCATATTTATTTACTTAAATAAAAATAATATTTTGTTATTTTTATTATTATTTATGTTGGTGATTCACATTGCTTCCAAATCAAGTCTGATCATGGTGAAACAAATGATCTTTAACTCATCATGAAGAGCCATTTCTAATAAAATAATAATGTTTAAATTTCAAAATAATTTATTTTCAAAGATTTTGACAAGTGTTATGATACAATTCCATTCATAGTAAATTTGAAATTTGAAGACGTTACACTCGATCTACTTAAATTGAGATGAACAACCATCATTCGATATGTTTCAATAAGATGTATCTAATTAAATATTTAATTTTATGTTTTTTAAACATTTTATTTTTTAGTGTCTTTGTATGCTTTGTGAGACATTTTAATTTATAATAGATATAACAATAGAGGATGCTACACGTAATCTCATCGGTATCTCGTAATGAAACTTTCATATCCATTTTCTTTTATTTTTCCAAATTTTTTTCTTCAATTGTTTATATTATTGCATAACTCTAAATCTCCTCCATTGTAACCTTTACATCATTTTTATTTAGTTAAATTATCATGTTTCAATTTAAATCAATACAACTTTAATATATACTTAATATAAAAAAGTAATTTATTATTAATTGTTCTGATCTACTTCATTAATTTGTATTAATTCCAAAAGGGTTCCATTCAAGAAAAAAAAAATAACTAAGGAATAATCTATAGGAGTACTATCAAAATAAATATTATTTTTTATATTTTGTTGATATTTTGTTTTCATAGGTTTTTGCACATTTTATGAGGTATTTTTCTTATTGCCTAATTTTGTGGGGTTATTTTACTTAGCAACTCTACATTTACTAACTTTTGACCTTTAAGTCAACTTGATTTTTTATTTATATCTCTTAGGTTTAATAAATATTTAGTTATTTCAACATCATCTTGTATTCCAAAGGTTATCTTATCAAGAAACAATGTCCAATTAAATATTCATTTGTACACAAATATTCATGTGTAATTCCTTTTATGTATTATCTATCCCCATTTCATTTAATTATTTTCTTTGATTTTGTTATGTTGTTATTTAACTCTTAATCTCTTCTCATGTGACCTTTATCTTGTTTTGAGTTTGTAATATTATTTTTCTTTAATTTATATTACTTTGGCATTAATTTATATTTATGTAATACTCAAAAAAATTTTATTATTATTTATGTATATTTAATTTTTTTAATTTGTATTTATTCTTAATGAGGTTTGAATGTGATGAGATAGGGACCTCTTTAGTCATCTTGATGATATCTACTTATTACATGTTTATTTCTATATTTTAAATTTTTTTCTATAGTATTGGTTTAGTATTTAGATATTTTATTTTCTATGTTTTTTGGCATGTCTTATGAGATATTTTTATTTGTAAGTGAATTGACAATCATGGTTGGTACCCTTGATTTTTTTAGTATGTCCAACTAAATATTCTCAAAAAATTTATCTAATTTGTCCAAAATTTTCACTTTGGTTTAGCAATATTATAATGAAACTCTAATTCTTCTCTTATGTGACCGAAACATCTTTTGATTTTGTCATGTAACACTAGTTCAATTTGTCTCATTTCAGCTTTAATACATATTTGTTAATAATAAATACTATATAATTATTACTTATGTATATTTAATTTTGTTATTCATGTTTTTCAAGAAAGGTCTAACCGAGACAACAAAAATGTTGGGCTCAACTTGATGAGCTCTATCATATAAAATATTTTTTTAAAAATTTTTAAATATTTCTTTTAAGTGTATAGAAAGTTCTAATAACAATTTTATTTTTTTACCAAATTTGAATGTTGAGGATGTTGCATATGATCTCATTGGTATGTGGAATGAAATTTTTTAAAGTTATTTGTTAACTTTTGTTAGAATTTTTACTTTAATTTCCTTATTTTGCTATTTAATTTTGAATGACTTCTCTTGTGAAGTTTACATCATTTTATTTTGGTAATATTACTTTTCTTCAACTCATTTTATTTTAGCATTAATATATATTTACTTCGTATTAAAATAAAAATTATTATTATTTATTATTATTATTGTAATTTATAGTAAATCTTATTAATGTTTGACTATGTTGAAATGAATGTCATTGGTCTCCTCTCAATGATCTCAATCTATTAAAATATTTATTTTTATACTAAAAGAATTAATTTTCTATTATTTATGGCACATTTTATAAGATATTTCAATTCATTTCTAATTTAATAGTTAAAGAGTTTACGCTTGATCTCCTCTAAGCTTTTCACTTTAATATTTTGAAGTGCTCCAGATGATGTCATGTAGAGTCAAAAAAAGTTGTTGGGCTCATCTTAAGGAACTCCATCCACTAAAATTTATTTTTTAAATATTTAAGTAATTTATTTTCTTATATTCGAGGATGCTTCTTAGGAATTTTAAATTGTATTAGATTTGATAATACAGGATGTTATATTCAATCTCCTTAGTCTTTATGAATGCATCTTTCTCACACCACTTATCCTATTTCTTCAATTATTTTATTTTGATTTTATTATTTTATAATATAGCTAAAAATGCTCTTATCTGACCTTTATCACTTTTATTTAGTTATATTATATTTCTTTAAATTTTCATAATTCAACTTTAATATATGTTTAGTTAATTTTAAAGTAATAATTTATCATTATTTATGCTTTTCACATTCGTATCTCATAGTATTTCAATGAAATGTTTAATTGAGGTGAAAAAAACGTCAATGGACTCTTCTCAATTTAGTCTATCTAATTAAATATTTATTTATATATTTTTAAATATTTTATTTTCAAGAGTTTAGGCTTACTTTGTAAGATATATTGATTCATATCTAATTTTATGATCAAGAATATTAGAGTTGATCTCCTTATAATCTTGGAATGCAATATTTCCATACAAATATCTCATTTCTAAAAATGCTTGCCATTCACATATTATCTTGACATTCTTCACAATGTATTTTGATTTGTACCTAATTTGATGATAGAGTATGTTACTCTCGATCATCTTGGTATCTCTGAAGATAGCTTTTATTTTAAAATTTATCTCATTTCGTAAATATTTTCACTCAAAATTAGTTATTTTGCTTAGTTACTATAGAAATCTTGTCCTTTCATTATATTACATTACTATCATTTAACAAAATTTAACTTTAAAATATATTTAGTTAATTTTAAAAAAATATTTATTTGTTATTTAGATATGTTTACTTCTTTAATGCATGGTAATGTTAAACAACAGTATTTTGATAAGGAAAAAACATCATTACATTTGTTTCACATTTTACCAGTCATTATGAGTTGTACATATTAAATGTTCAATGATGTTACCTTGACTGCCTTAGTATCATAGAATTAAACATTTCTACATAGTTAACCTCTTTTCTTAAAATCTTTTACTTAGATTTGATTATATTATTTTTTTAAATTTCAATAGTTTTAAATATTTTTGCTTAATATCTAAATAATATTTTTTCTATTATTTATGCTTCTTTGATTTTTTAATCTGTAGTATTTCAAAACAAGGTATGATGGATTGAAACAAATGTCCTCGACCTATATAAATCATAGGATTGAAATACAAATTTTATTTTTTAAAATTTTTAACTATTTTATTTTCTTGTGATTTAAGGTGATTTTCAAAACTTTTGAATTACATATAATTTTTCAATAGATGATATTAGTCTCAATCTCCTTGATATCTTAGAATACACAATTTGAGCATACACATGCACTCACACACACACACATATAGACAAACATGCTCAAATGAACATGCAATGGCAAACACACACTCACCTACGTTGACTCGCATTAACCTACATGCAACACATACTTGCACAAACACACACGCACAATAACACATAAGCACAGACACTCACACAGCATGTATGTAGATATGTGTGAGCATGTGTGTGTATGTGGACATGTGTGGTTGTGTGTGTGATATTTTGTGTACATGTTCTTGTGCCTATGCTTGGGTGCATGCGTGCTTGATTTTATGTATGTGTTCATGCATGTGATTATAGTTTTGTGTGGATATGTTTATGTGGTTGTGTGTGTGCACATTCATGTAGGTGTGTGTGGGTGCATGTGTATGTTTGTGTGTGTGTGTGTGTGAGCACTTATCTACATGTACGTGTGTGTATATGAGTTTGTGTGCATTTGTGCATGTGTGCTT
This sequence comes from Vanilla planifolia, assembly GCA_023846275.1. Classification (NCBI taxonomy): domain Eukaryota; kingdom Viridiplantae; phylum Streptophyta; class Magnoliopsida; order Asparagales; family Orchidaceae; genus Vanilla; species Vanilla planifolia. The sequence continues at coordinate 15,644,128 of CM043875.1, read as the reverse complement.
TTGTGTGTGTTTGAGAGAGAGTGTGGCTACACATGTGTGTGTGCATGTGTGTGTATGCATGCAAGTGCATGCATGTGGGATTGTATTTTAATTTTTGTGCTTATCTTCATGTGTACATGTGTCTATATGGGATGTACGTATCCATAGGTGTGTGCACCAACATATTGGTGTGCATGTGTGAGTGCATCTTCATGTGCACACATGTGTGTGTGTGGGTGCATTTGTGTGTGTATCTACTTTTGTGTACGGGTTTGTGTGGTGTGTGTTTTTGTGCATGAGTGTACATCTATGTGTGCTTGCTTGTTTGTGTCTGACAAAAATGTGTGTGTGTGTTCATGTGTGTGTACATGTGTGCATGTGCTTGTGTGTGATTGAGCATATGTGCCTACTTGCATGAGCTTGCATGTGTGCTTGTGTGAGTTTATGTGTGTGCACTTATTCATGTTCGTGTGTATCATATTTTGCATATGCACGTGTGTGTACACATGCATTTCTGTGCATATGTGCATGTCTGTATATGTATAACTATGTGTGTATGTGTGTGTGTGTGTGTGTGCATGTGCATATGTTTATGTGTGTGTTTTTATGCATATATGTGTATGTGTGTGTAAGTTTGTGCTTATGTTATTGTGTAGGTGCATGTGTGCTTGTGCATGTAGTGTGTGTGTACTATTATGATTGCGTGGGTTAGTAAGTGTGTGTGTTTGTGTGTATTGATGCGTGTGTGAATGTGTGTGAGTGTGTTTGTGCATGTGTATGCATGCATGTGTGTGTGTAAGTGCATGTTTGGTTTTGTGGTGCATGTTTGTGTTGGTGTGAGTTTGTGTGGTGTATGTGTGCAAGTGTGTTTGTGTGTGTGCATATGTGTGTGCATATTTGCATGTATGTACATGTGTGTGTGTGTGTATGTGTGTTTGCATGCATGTACATATGTTTGTGTGTGTTCATGTGCTAGTGTGTGTCCACATATGGGTGTGCATGTGAGTGATTTCATGTCTTTGAATTTGAGTCTTTGTTTGAGTGTATTTGTGTCCATGTGTGTGTGTGTGTGCATGTGTGTCTTTGTATGCATATCCATATGTGCATGTGGGTATATGTGTGTGTGTGTCTAAATGTGTGTGTGGGTAGGTGTGCATACTTGTATATATATGAGCATGTACTTATGCATGTGTATGTGTATCTTGTCCTATGTGTGTGTGTGTATACATGTTTATGGGTTTGAATGAATATGTGTGTGGGTGTGAGTGTGTGCATGTTTGAGATCCTGTGTACATGTATGTGCATGTTTGTGAGGTTGTGTTTTTGTGTATGTGTGTGCTTTTGCATATGTGTGTGCATGCAGGTGTATTTGGAAGTGTGTTAATCCACATGGGCATATGTGTGCAGGATGTGAGAGAGCATGTATGTCTCTTTGTGTGTGTGTGTGTGTGCACTAATGTGCTTATGTGCTCTTGTGTGTGTGTGAATGTCGTGCAAGTGTGCAAGCATGGACATGCGTGTGTGTGAGTAAGTGAGTTTGTGCATGTGTGGGTGCAAATATGTGTGCCCATATGTGTATGTATGTTTACTTATTTATGCATATATGTTTGTGTGTGCAAGGATGTGTGTTTGTGTGTGCATATGTTGGTGTATCTTTTTTGTGTTTTTGCACTTGCATGTGTGCGTGCATGTCCATGTTTGTTTGTGTGCATGCATCCTTATGTGTGCACATGTGTGTGTGTGCATGTACATGCATGCATATGTACTAACGTGCATGTGTTCTTGTGACTGTAAAGTGAATGTATATTTTTGCATGTCTACATGCATTTGTGTGCATGTTGGTGCATACGAGTGTGTTTATGTGTTCATTTGTTTGCAAGTGTGTGTGGATTTATGCATGTCTACCTATAATCATGTGTGTGTTTGTGCTTCTATTTTATGTATGTGTGTCCATGAGCATTTGTATGCCTATGTATGTGTGCATGTGTATATGCATGCATGTGTGCATGGTTGTCTATGCATGTAGGAGTGTGTGGATGTATTTGTGTGTGCTTGTGTGAAAATTTGTATGCATTTGTGTGCATGTGTTTGTTTGTTAGTGTGTGGCTATGTGTGTGGGTGTGTGTTTATATGTGTATGTTTATGTGTGTGGTGAGTGTGGGTGTGTGTGTGTGCTTTGATTTGTACTTATGTGCATGTGGGTCTAGTGTGAGAGTGCATGTGTGTGCATGTTTGTTTTTGTGTGTGCCTAGGTGCACATGTGTGCATGTGGGTGTGTGGACAGGTACATGTGTGTTCTTTTGTGTTTGTTTACACATGTGTTTTCCTATGTGTGTGTGCTTGTGCATGAGTGTGTTTGTTTATGCCTATGTGTGCATGTGTGTTTATGTGTTACTATGCACATTCATGTGTTTATGTTTGTGTGTATTTGTGTGATTAAATGTGCATGTCAATGTGTGTGAGTATGTGTATGTGTATTTGTGTGTGTGTTATGTGTGTGTGCATGTGCATGTGTGATTGTGTGTCATATGTGTGTGGGAGTATTTGTTTGTGTATGTGTGTGTGAACATGTGTGGGCAATTACATATGTTTGAGTGTCACTGGGCATCTGCACACTTGCAAAAAATGTTAGTGCATCTGTGTGTGTGGGTGTTTGTGTGTATGTATTTCTGTGTGTATGTCTATTCATGTGGATGTATGTGTGTGCAAGTACATTTGTGTGATTGTGCATGCATGTGTGCATTTATTTGTGTGTTTGTGCAACTATGTGTGCATGTGTGTGCCTCTGTGTGCGTGCACATACATGCATTTTTGTTTACACAAGTCTACACATTTGTGTGTGTATATCAGTGTGTTGATTCATTTACATGTAGTGCATGTATGCATGTTTGTATGTATTTGTTTATGTACGTGTGTGCATAGGCATGTGTATGTTTGTGCATGTCTATTCATGTTCATGTGTGTGTATCAACATGTGTCTGTATGTGTGAGTTTTTGAGCATGTGGGTGCATGTGGGTGTGCTTATGTGTATACCTATGTGATTGTGTGTTTGGGCATATGTGTATGTACAAACGCACATGTAAATGCTTGGGTATGTGCATGTGTGTGGGTGCATGCATGACAAAGTTTGTATGTAGATGTGCAATTGTGTGTACCTACGTGTGTCTATGTGTGTGTGTGTGTGTTTGAATGTGTGTGTGTGTGTGTGTTTGTGTATGTGCTTGTGTGGGTGTGTTTGTGTGTGTGTATGCATAGGTTTGTACATATTTGTGTGTGTGTGTGTGCATGTGCATATGTGTATGTGTGTGTGGGTGAGTACAAGTCTATGAGTTTGTATGTGCATGCATGTGTGTGTGTGTGTGTGCAAGTTTGTGCATGTGTGTTTGCATGTGTTTGTGTGTCTGTGAGGGTCCACTTGCATGTGTTTTTGTTTGTGTCCAATTGTGTGTATGTGCATGTGTTTCTCTATCTATGGCATTTGTGTGCATATGTGTGATCATGAGTGTGTGTGTGTGTATATGTGTGTTTGTGAATTTGTATTTGTGCTTGTACGTGTGTGCAAGCTTACGTGCATGTTTGTGCATGTGGGTGTGTGTTTTTCTATGTAGGTGCCTATATTTTTTCAATTGATTATGTTAATATGCATTTGGGTGCATATGTATTTGATTACATGGATTTGTGTTTGTGCATGTTTGTTTGCTTATGCATGTGTGGATGTGGGTGTATGGGTGCATGTAGGTGTGTCTACACTTCTATGAGCTATGCCTATGCATTTGAGTGTGTGTCCTTGTGTGTACATGTGAGTTGGTTCATATGCATGTGATCATGTAAGTCTACATATGCATGGGTTGGTGTGTCTATGTGTTTGAGAGCATGAGTCTCTATGTGTTTGTGCATGTGTGTGCATATGAGTGTGTAAATGTGCAAGTGTGCAGTTGTGCTTGGGTACATGTGTGCATATGCAAGCATGCGTGCATGTGTGTCTATTTTTTGTCTGTGTCTATGGGAATGTGTGTGTGCATATATGTGTCTGTGCTGTGAGTGCATGTATGTATGCATGTGCTTGGATGTGTGTTTATGTGTGTAAGCAAGTGTGTCTGTACCTGCCTATGTATGTATGCTTGTTCACCATTACAAGTGTGCTATGTGTGCATAAGAATGTCCATGCATGTTGTCATGGGTGAGTGTGTGTGTGTGAGCATGTGCATGTGTGTAGGTACACGAGTGTGCGATTATGTGTGGTTGTGCATGTGCATGTGTATATATGTCTATGTATGAGGGTGTGTGTCAATGTTCTTGTGCACATGTGCATGCATGTGTCTTTGTGTGTTTGTGTGTGCATGCAAGCATATGTGGGTTTGTGAGTTTGTGCACGTGCTTGTGTGTGTGAGCGTGCATGTATATCTTAGTGTGTGTAAGTGTGTTTATTATTGGTATGGGTGTGTGTGTACGTGCATGTGTGCATGTGTGTGCACGCTTGCACTTCGGAGCATGCATGCATCTGTGTGTATGTCTGTCTATGTGTGACAATGTTCATGTGAATGCATGCTTGTGTGTGCATGATTGTGCTCATTTGTGCATACGTATGTGAATGTGTGTATGTGTGAGCATTTGTATGACTATGGGTGCATGTGGGTATACTTGTTTGTGTGAACGTGAGTGTGCACGTGTATCTGCTTATGCAAATGCTTGTGAATGTGAGTGTGCATGTGGGTATGCTTGTTTGTGTGCATTTGCATGTGTCTGTGTGCATGCACCCACATGTGAGTGAGTGTGTGTGAATGCATTTGCGCTTGTGTGTGCAAATGTGCATGTATATGTGTGTGTACATGTGTTGACGTGTGTTCTTGTGTGTGTATTTAAGTGCATGCATGTGTGCATGTCAAATGCGTGTGCATGCATGCACGCATCTATCTGTGTATAAGTGTGTGAGTGTTTGTAGGTGTGTATACATGTGGATATGTTTGAGTGTGTGGTTATGCATGTGTTCGTGTGTACGTATGGATGCTTAAGTTTCTTTGCATGTTTGTGTGTTGTGTTCTATGAGAGTTTTGTGTGCCTTTGTTTGCCTGTATGCATGTTTGTTGGTGTGGTTATTCATGTGTGTGTGTGTGTGTGTGTGTGCGTATGCATGTATGTGTATGCATGTGTGTGAGTGTGTGTGTGTGTGTGTATGTGCATGTGTGTTACTGTGAGTATGTGCATGCACTTGTGTATGTGTTTGTATGTGCATATGTAGATGCACAAATGTGCCTGCATATGCAGATATGTTCTTGCTCATGCACCACTATGTGTGCACGTGTTTGTGCTTGTGTATTCCTGTACATGAGTGTGTCAAATTGTATATGTGTGTGTATGAGTGCCTGTGTGTGTAGATGGGTTTGTGCATGCACATATGTGCATGTGGGTGAATGTGAGGGTGTTTGGGTATACAAGTCTTTGCTAATGTAAATGATTTGTGCTAGTTTGTCCATGTCTATGTGACTTTGTCTACATTTTATGTGTGTGGGAGGGTGGTCTGTGCTTGTGAGTGTGCATGGGTGAGTACATGTTTGCTTATTTGTGTCTTGTTGTGTGTATGTCTGTGTGGGTGGTTGTGTGAGCATGTGTAAACTCATATGTGTGTATATGTATGTGTATATGCACATGTGCATAAGTGTGTGTGTGTGTGTGTGTGCATTTGTGTGGGTGTGTGTGAGTATTTTTGCATGAGCATACGTATCTATGTTAGTGTGAATATGTGGGTATTTGTGAGTGTGTGCTTATGTTTTTTATTGCATGAACGTGTTTGTGCATGTTTGAGTGTATTTTGTTGTATGTGTGTGTCTGTGTGTTTGTGCATTTGTGTTGGCACATGTGTGTTTGTATTCACATGCAGATGTGAGTGCATCTGTATGTGTGCGTGTGTGTGTTTTTGTTCATGTGTGTGTGGGTTTACATGTGTGTACCTATACAAGTGTGTGATTGTGTTCATGTGTATGTGATTGTGCAAGTGTAGGTATGTGTGTGTATATGCTTGTTTGCTTGTGCATGGGTGTGTGTACCTGAGTACATGCATGTGTTTCAGTGCATGTGCATGTGCACATATGTGTGTGTGGATGCATGTCTGTATGTTTTTGTTTGTGTATGTGTGTGTGTGTGTTTGCGTATGAGTGTGCATTTGTGCATGTGTGTGTGCAAGTGAGCAAATGTGTGTGCATGGATGCATGTGTGTGTTCATGTTTATGTGCATGTGCAAGTGTGTGATTATGCATATGTGCTACGTGTGTACATGCATGTATCTGAATTCATGTATATGCATGGTTGTTCTTATGCATGTGTTTGCTTATGTGTGTACGTGCAAGTGTGTGCATATGTGTGCAGATGTGCATGTGTTTGTCCATGAGTGTTTGCATGTGCTTATGTGTGTGTTTGTTTGTGTGCGTTTGTGAGTGTGTACATAAATGAGTTTTTGTGCATGTGACTATGTATTTTTGTGCGTATGCACATAGGTCAATATGTGGGTCTGTGCATTTGCATATGCTTGTAAATGTGCATATGTATGTGTGCATGTTTGTCTATATAGATATAATGGTGAAGCAAATTTTGTGTGTGTGTGTATGTGTATGTCTTCTTATGTGTGTGTGTGTGTACTTGTGTGTTCATGTGTGAGTGTGTGAGAGAGTGTGTACTTTTGTGTGTGCATGTTTGTTTGCATGTGTGTTCAAGTTTTGAGTGTTTGTATGCATATGTGTGTGTTTGTGTATGCATGAGCATGTTCATGTGTATGCATGGGTTTATTTCTATGCATTTGTGTGTGTGTAATGTGTGCATCTTGGTGTTTTTGTTCATTTGTGTTGCTGCTTCTACTTGCATGTGGGCATGCATCCAAGTTTGAATGTGTGTGTGTCTTTGTGTATATGTGTTTGTGCATGTGCATATGTATATGTGCTTGTGTGTTCATGTTGGTGTGTGGGTGTGTGTGCTTGTGTGTGCATGTGTATGTGTTAGTGGTCACGTGTGTGTATGTATGCTTATGTGCATGAAGGTGCATGTATGTTTATGTGTTTGTGTGCACTTTTGCGAGCATGTGCATGTGTGTATGTCTGTGTGTGTCTATAAGACTATGTGTGCATGTCTATAAGCCTATGTGTCTGCATGTGCATGTGTGTGTGCATGAGTCTATGCATGAATGTGCATGTGCTTGAGCACACACATGTGTGCTCTGAAGTGTGCATTTGCGCTTATGTGTCGGTGTGTTTGTGTGTGTACATTTGTTTATGTGTGCATGTGTGCCTGCGTATGTGTGTGTACTTGTGCATATGTGTGTGTGTGTGTGCACCTATGTGCATGTGTTTTCTTGTGAGTGTTCAAGTGTAGGCGAATGTGAGTGAGAAAGCATGTGTGGATGTGCATGTTTGTGTGTGGCTAGGTGTCTATGTGTACATGTGTGTATGTCTGCAAATGTGAGCACATGTGTGTGTGCATGTGTGTACCTGTATGTATGTTTGGGTGCATATGCACATGTGTGTATTCGTTTATGTGTGTTCATGTGTGTATGTTTGTGTGCATGTGTGAATGCATTGTGTTTGTATGATGTGTGTGCACTTGTGCATGCGTGTGGGTGTATAAGTGTGTGTGTGTGTGGGTATGGGTATATTTTTATGCATGCACATTTATGTGTGTGTTTTCTTGCAATTGTGCATGTATGTGTGTTTTTGTACATCTATGTGCACGTATGTTCTTGTGTGTGTGCTAGTGTGGGTGCATGTGAAGGTGCAAGCATGCGTGTGTGTGTGTTTGTGTGCTTGTGTATATGTGTGCATTTGCAAGTGTAAGTTTGTGGATGCATATGCATATATATGTATGTTTGGGTTCATGTGCACATGTGTTTATGTACGTGTGTGCACATACTGTAGTATGCATTTGTGTGTGTGTTGTGTGCATTTGTGTGCATGTGTACATCTGTGCATTTTTGGGTGTGGTTATGTATTTATGCATGTGTAACCATGTGTGTGTACGTGTATGTATATTCATGTGCATGTGTGTATGTGCATGTGTCTATGTGTGTGTGTACCTATGATTGTGCATATGTGTGCCTACGTGCGATAATGTATGTGGATGCCTATGTGTAGCCATTGTTATGTTTGTGTGACTACATAATGCATGAGTATGCGTGTGTGTTTGTGTATGTGTGTGTGAGTGCACTTGTGTGTGGCTGTGTGTGTACATACATTTGTGTGCATGTGGGTGCATGTATGTAGGTGTGGTTATATGTTTGTTTTGATGTGCATGTGTCTTTGTGCATGTATATCCATGTACATATTTTTCAACATGTGTTTTATTTGTGTCTATGCATTGGCCTATGTGTACATGTGTATGTGTGCGTTTGTATATGCCATTATGTGTGTATGTGTGTATCTATGTCTGTGTGTACGCAAGTGCATACATATGAGCAAGTGTGTGTGAGTGAGTAGTAGTATTTGAGTGTTTGTGTACTTGTTTGTGTGTGGGTGTGCCTATGCTTGTGTGTGTTTACATGTGTACATGAGAGTTGGTGAGCATGTGCATTCATGTTCCTATGTGTGAGTATCTGTGCATATGCATGTGTTTGTGTTTTTGGGTACATTTGTGTGCATGTGTGTGTGCATGCTTTTGTGCATGTGTGTGTATGAGTGTACATTCATGTGTGCATGTATGCATATGTGGGTGGGTGGGTGTGTTTGTGCATGTGCCTATGCAAGTGGATATGCATATTTGTGCATCCATGTGTGCATGCACATAGATGCATTTACATATGTGTGTGTTTGTTTGTGTGCATATCTATGTGCATGTGTTAGTACATGTGTGTGTGTGTGTGTGTGCACTTGCATGTGCATTTGTGTATGTGCATGTGTGTGTGAATGTGCATGTGGATGAAGTGTGTGTGTGTGTATGTATTGGTATGTATGAGTGCATGTGTGCATGCACGTGTGTGCTTGTATACATGTGTAAAGGCATGTGGATATCTACGTGCTTGTGTGTGTTGTTGTGTGTGCAAATGTGTGTGCATGCTTACGAGCCTTTGTGTATGTGTGTATGCCTATGCATGTGAGTGTGCATGTATATTTGTGTTGATGCAAGAATATTTTTATTCTTATGCATGTACATGTGTGTGTACAAGTGCTTGTCCATACTAGTTTGTGCATGCATGCATCATTATGTGTGTCTGAATGTGTACATGTTAGTGTCTATGCATAGGCATCTATGTCTACCTATGCATGGGTGTGTGCATTTGTGCGTGCATGCATTTACTTGTGGTGTGTGAGTGTGTGCATGTGTGTGTATGCATATAGGTGTGTGTATTTGTGTGTGTTCCTATGTACATGTTTGTGTGCATGTGTGTGTGTCCTATGCATATAAGTGTGCCTGCATTTGCATGTGCATATGCATTTGTATTAATGCCCTTGTATGTGCATTTGTGTTCACATTAGTGTGTGTGTGTGTGCCTATACTTGGTTTCTTGTAAGCATGTGTGTACATATGCATTAGCATGCATGTTTGTATGTGCATGTGCATCTTTGCATATGTGTTCGTGTGTTTGCATATGCATATGTCTGCATATGAGTCCATGTGTTATGTGGTTGGGTGTGTGTGTTTGTTTATGTATGGACATGTGTGTGTCCCTGTGTGTGGGCATATGTGTGTGTGCATGCATCTTTGTGTTCGTGTTCATGTGTGTTTGTGTGTGTGTATGCAGATGTGTGTACGCAGGTGTGTTAATATGTGAGTGTGTATATGTATGCATGTGTGTTTATGTTTCCATGTGGCTATGTGAGTATGTGTGCTTGTGTGTGTGTATTAATTGTGGGTGTGTGAGTGCATGTGTGTCTGTGTACATGTGTATGCATTTATAATAATGTATGTATATGTTTGTGAGCATATATGTGAACAAGTCTGTAAGTCTATGTTTGTATTTGTGTGCCTATGCATATGTGTGTGCAATAATATTCTTGTACTTGTGCATGCATGTCTGTCTATTTGTATGTGCATGATCATGTGCATGTGTGCTTGTGTGTGTGGATACGTGTGTGTGTGTGTGTGTGTGCATTTATGCACATTCACTTGTGAGTGTATGCATGCATGCATATGTCAAAGTGTGTATATGCAAGTGTGTGCATGTGTGTGCACATATGTACTTGTCTGTGTGCGAGTATAGGTGCATGCATGTGTGCTTGTCATGCGAGTGTACAAGCATGTGCATCCATATATATGTGGGTGGGGGGTGTGTGCTTGCATGTGTGTGCATGTGTACATATGAGTGTGACTGTAGGTGTTTGCATGTGCATGGGTGTATGTATTTGTGTGTGTGCATGTTGTGTTCATATGTCTACATGCATGTGCATGTATGTGCTTGTGTGTGTATGGGGGGTATATGCATATGGATGTGTGTGTGTGTCTATGTGTGTGTGGGTATACCTCTATTTGGCAATGCATGTTCATGTGTGTGCATGTGCGTATGTTAATGTGAGTATACAGTGTGTGTGTGTGTGCTTGCGCATACATGTATGTGTATGCTTGTATGTGTGTGTTTGTGTGCATGTGTATGCATGTCTTTATGTGTGTGTAGTTGTGTGTTCATGCATTTGTGTGCATGTGGGTGTGTGCAAAAGTGTGTAGGTGTGCATTTGTTTGCATGTACATGTGCTGTCATGCATTTCTATCCATGCACATGTGTTTGTGCAAGTGTTTTATGTGTGTGTGTGTGCATGGGCTTGTGTATGCATGTGTGTGTGTGTGTGTGTGTGCTTGTGTTTGTTTAAGGGAGCATACAAGCGGGAGTGAGTGGCTGTGCATTTGTGAGTGTATTTATGCATGTAAATGAGTATGTGTGCTTGTATGATTTGCTTATATGGATGTGTGTGAGTGATCATGTATATGCTTGTTCTTGTATGTGAGTGTTTATGCTTGCATGTTCATGTGTGTGTGTTTGGGAGCATTTGTGTGCATGTTTTTGTCTATGTGTGCGTGTGTGTATATGATTGTTTGTGCATCTACATGTGTGTGTGGGGGGGTGTATGTGAGTATGTTAGTTTGAGTGCACATGTCTATTTGTGCAATAATGCATGCACTTGCATAGATGTATGTGTTTGCATGTGTGTGCATGTGTATGATTATGCACATACATGTGTGCACATGTTATTCTATGGGTCTATGCATGTTAGTGTGTGTGTGTGTGTGCATGTTTATGTGTGTTTGTACTTTGTGTAGGTGCATTAATTGGTTTGTGTGAGTGTTCATGTGTGCATACTTTCATGTGCATGTCAGTGGCACGTGTCTGTGCAAGTGTAGATTTATGTGGGTGAGCCTTTGTGTATTTATTTGTTCCTGTATATATGAGTGTGCATTTTTGTGCATAAGCATATGTGTTTGTTTGGATGTGCATGTGTGCATGGGTGCATGCATGTATGTGTGCATGAGTAGGTGCGCGTGCATGCATGTTTGTGTGTGCATGTACTTTTATGTGCGTGTGTAAGTGTGCATGTGTTTATAAGTGAGTGTGTGCATTTGGTGTCCATGCATGTGTGTTTATTTGTGCTTATGCATAGGCATGGGTTTGTGTTTGTTTGTTCATAAATGTTTGGTGTGTGAGTGTCTTCATGTGTGTGCAAATTTGTTTCATTTATGTAGTTCTATCCATTTGTCTGTGTACATGTGTGTTTGCAGATCATTGAGCTTATGTGTGCATGTGTTCTTATACGTATGTGTATGTATTAGTATCATTGTGTGTGTGTGTGCTGAGGTGCTTGTGTGTGTGTGTGTCTACATGTTCATGTGTATGTGCATATATGCATGTGCAAGCATGTGTGTGTGCATGTGTGGTTTTGTGCGTGTGTGAGTTCTCATGTGTGTGTCTATGCATGGATATGTGTGTGGTTGTGCATGGGCATGCTTTTATTAGTGCATATGTGAGTATGCATACTATGTGTTTGTACTGTGTGTGTGTTTATGTGCATGCATGTGTTGTGTGTGTGTGTTTATGGATACATACATGTAATGCATATGAGCAAGCAAGTGTGCATGCATGTGTATGTGTGTACGTATATTTTTGTTGGTGGGTGTGTGCATGTGTGTGTGCATGTGCAGCACATGTATCTATGTGTGCATATACATGTGTGTTTATTTGTGTACATGTACACACATGTGTGTGTGCTTCTACATGTTTTGTGAGTGGGTGCATGTGTGGGTGTGTGCATGTGTTTGTGTACAATGTGTATGTATGTTGGTGCGTGTGTGCTTGTAGGAATGTGTGTGTAGGTGTGACTATGTGTGTGTGTGCATGTGTATACATGTTAATGAGTGAGAGTGTCGTTGCACTTGTATGCGTGTTTGTGCATGTTTATGTGTGAGCATGCATGCTTCTTTGTGTTTATGATGTGTGAGTGTGTGCATGCAAGTGTGTTTGTGTTTATGCAAGTACATATGTGTGTTTTTGTGAGATTGTTCATGTATGCCAGACTATTAATATGGGTGTGTTTGTGCATGTGTGTGTGTGTGCATTTATGTGGTTGTGAGTGTTAGTGTGTGTGCATGTTAGCATGATTGTGTGTGGGTATATATGTGTCATTATGCATATGGGTGTATATCTATGTGCATATGTGTGTGCATGTATTTATCTACATGTTTGTGTGTGTCTATGTGTGTGTGCATGTGTGTTCATGTGCATTCACTTTTGTGTGCTTGGGTACAAACTTGTGTGTGCATGTGTTGGTGCATGTGCATGTGTGTTTGTGTGTGCATACATGCATGTGGGCATCTATGTGGGCATGTGTATGTGTGTGAGTGTATGCACATGTGTATGTGATTATGAGCATGTTTGCATGTGTGTGCATACATGTATGTTCATGTGTAAGTACATATGTATTTATCACTACTTGTGTGTGTGTGTGCTTCTTTGCATGTGTGCATTTGTGTTTATTCTTGTGTGGCTGTGTTTGTGTTTGTGTGCATGCATGTGTGTGTGTGCATGTGCGAGGGTGTGTGCACTGGTAGGAGTGGGTGTCGATGTGGATGTGTGTGTATATGTGTACGTGTCTATGCAAACATGTTCATATATGTGTGTTCATGTAAGTGCATTTACGTGTGTGTGCATGTGAGCTTGTGTCTATGTGTGAGCATGTGTGTGTATGCATGCGTGCGTGCATGTTTGCATGCATGTGCATAAGCATGTTCTTGTGTGTGCATGTGCATGTGTCTGTGTATGCTTGTGTGTGTTTATTTGTATTTTTGCTCAAGTGCGTGCATGTGTGTGTGTGTGCATATGTGTGCACATGCATGTTTTTGTGCATGCATGTGCATTATATGTGAGTGTGTGTTTGTGTCTAAATGCATAGGTTTGTGAATCTATATCTACATATTTGTGGCTGTGTGGGTGTGTGTATGTATACTTTATTACTTGTGTCCATGTCTATGTGCACATGCATGTATGTATGTTCATATTCGTGCATGTGTGTATTTGTACATGTCTTTGTGTGCTTGTGCGTGTATATGGGTGCATATGTGCTTTCTATGTGTGTTCAAAGGCATGCATCTACGTACCTTTGTGTGTATTTGTGTATGTTTTGTACATATGTGTGTATGCAAATGTGCATGTGTTGGGTGTGTGGATGTCCATGTGAGTTTGTGCATGTGTACTTATGAGTTTTTTGGTGTGTGTGTGTGTGCATGGATGTGTGTGTGTATGCATGTGTGTGTATTTGTATGTATGTGTAAGTTGTCTGTATGCTTAGGCACATGTATGTATAGGTAATTGTGCATGTCTATTTGTGCCAGTTTGTGTGTATGTTTGTTTGTGTTTGTTCATGTGCATGTGTGTGTTCTTATGTGTGTGTGTGTGCATGTGTTTGTAAGTGTGTCTACATGTATGTACACATTCACACATTTTGGTATGTGCATGTGCACATGTATTAGTGTATGTGGATGCATTGTGTATGTTTGTGTGCATGCATGCATGATTGTTAGTGTGTGCGTGTTAGTAAAATTATGCATGTGTACATGCACATCCATATGTGCATATATGTGTGTGCCTATGTGTGTGCTTCTGTGTGTGTGCATGTGTATGTGTGCATGCTATTGAGTGTGTATATGTATGAGTTGATGTGTATGTTCATGTGCATAAGTGCATTAGTGTGTGTGTGTGGCGTGTCTGTATGTATGATCATGAGCATGTGTGTGTGAGTGTGAGTGCATGTGCATATGTGTGAGCCTGTGTGTGTGCATGTGTGTATTTGTATGTAGATATTTATGTAATGTCTGAGCAATTGTTTATGTTGCCTATGCATTGGTGTGCATGTATGCATATGTGTGTGTGTGTGTATGTGCATATGTGTGTGTGCACGTGTCTATTTGTATATCTGTGTGAACATTTTCGTAGATGTGTGTGTGTGGGTGAGTCTACGTGTTTGTATATTGTTTATATCCATGTGTGTGTCTACATGCGCATGTGTGTATATGTGCATGCATGTCTGCATGTCTGCATTTCTATGTTTATGATGTGTTCATGCATGCATCCATTTGTCTACAAATATTTATATTCATGCTTTTGTGAAGGTACATGTGTGTGTGTGCATGCATTTATGTGTTTATATATGCTTGCACTTTTGTGTGTATATATGCATGCTTATGCATGTGTATTGATGTTTGCATATGTGTATGTATGTGTTTGTGCATGTGTGTGCTTTTATGCGTGTGTGTGTGTATGTGAGAGTGTGTGTTTGTATATGTGGGTGTGCATATGTTTGTGCATGTGGGAGTTTTTGTGCATGTTTGTGTGCATATGTGGGTGAATGTGTGTATATGTGCATGCATTTGTGTGGTGTGTTCATGGATATGTGCATGTTTGTTTATGTGTATGTATGTGTTTGTGTGTGTGTGTGTGTGCTTTTGAGTGCATGTGCTTGTGCATGTGCATGTGGGTATCTGTGTATGTGTGTATAGGTGTGCATGTGGTAGTGCCTGTGCATGTTTGCGGGTGTACATGTGTGTGTATTTGTTTGTTTGTGTAGGTGTGTCTATACATTTGCATGTGTGCATGTGCATGCAAGTGCATGTGTGTTTGTGTATAGAGGCACGTGTTTGCATTACTATGTGTGTGGATGTATGTGTGTGTGAGTGAATGAGTTTCTATTGTGTGCATATGAGTAGAGTATGTGCACTTCCATGTGCATATGTGTATGCATGTGTGCTTGTGTATTGATGTAAGTTTTTGTGTGTAAGAGTGTGTGTGTGAGCATGTTTGTTTCTAGGCATGTTTATGCTTGTATGAGCTTGTCTAACTGCATGTGCATGTTTGCTTGTGTGTGTGCTTATATGTGTATATGCATCTTCATTTGTGTGTGTTTGTATCTAGTTTTTTGTTCATGTGTGGGTGCATGCATTTGTGCAAGCATTCATCTTTGAATTAATTTTTGCATGTGTATGTGCATGTGTGTGTGTCTGTCTGCATTTAAGTATGTGCACATGTGCATGTGTGTGTGTATATGTCTGTGCATGCTTGTGCATATGTTTTTTTTGTGTGCATTTTTATGTGTGTGTGCACACACACTTGCAGGTGTGATCATGTGCATGTGTATGCAGTTTCATGTGTGTGTTGGTTTAGGAGTATGTTTGAGTTGATACAAGCTTGTGTGTACAAGTGTGTGTCTTTGTGAGTGCATACACATTTGTGTCTATGTATGTTTGTGTGCAAGCTTATGATTAAGTGTGTGTGTTTGTGCTTGCTTACTTGAGTGTGTGTGTGTGTGCATGTGTATGCATGTGTACAAGTGTAAGCATGTGTGTGTGTGCAAGTGTTTGCATGCATTTAGGTGCGTGTGTGTGCATGTGAGTGCATGTGCAGGTGTTTGTGTGTGCATGTGCCTGTACTTATGCAAGTGTGTGTACATGTCTTTGTTTGTGTGTATGTGTATGAGCTTGTGCATTGGGGTGCGCATTTGTGTGTATGTGTGTGTATAGGTGTGGGAGTGGGAGTGTGTGTGGATGTGTGTGCATATGTACATGTCTGTGTGTGCTTTGTGTGCATGAGGATGCATTCATGTGCTTGTGTGTGTATGTGTGTTGATATGTATGTGTGTGCTCACGTGAGTGTGTGTTGGTGCATGCATGGATGAGTGTATGTGTGCACATGTGCATGTGGGTACTACATGAGCTTATGCCTAGGAATAATGGAATGTGTCAGCATTTGCGTGCATATGTGTATATGTGTGCACGTGTTTATGCTTTTGGGTGTTTACATGTATGCATTTGTGCTTATGTTTGTGTTTGTGTGTGTATGTGTACGCTCATGTTTGTGTGAGCATATGTGTGCATGGGTGTTCTGTCTAAGTGTGTACACGTGTGTGCACCTATATGTGTCGCATTGATAAGTGCATGCATGTGTGTATGTGTTTGTGTTTGTGGGTGTGTGTGTGTGTACAAGCACATGCACGTGTGTTAATTCTTGTCTGTATTTGTATGTGTGCATGTGTGCTTGTGTTTGTGTAATCATGTGTTCTTATGTGTGGATCTGAGTAAGTGTGTGTATACGCATGTGTGTGTATGTGTGGTTGTACTGTGCATGTATGTACATGTGTTTGGTATTATTGTTTACATGCATGTGTTTTTGTGCATGTGAGTGCATCTGTGCATGTGTGCACGTGCTTATGGGGGTCTGTGTTGATGTGTGTGCATGCGTACATGAATATAAGTGTATGAACATGTCAATAAGCATGTGTTTGCATGTAATGGTGTGTGTGTGTGTATGTCTATGTGCATGTGAGTACATCTGTGTGTGAGTGTGTATGCATATATGCATGTTTGTGCATGTGTGTAAGTGTGCATCTATGTACGTATGTGCTTTTGTACACGTGTGTCTATGTGTGTGTGCTTGTGTTTTATGTGTGTGTGCATGGGTGTCTATTTGCATGTGTGTGCATGTGTGTGTGTTTTTTCGTGAGTGTAAGTGTGTGCTTGTTTTTGTGTATATCTTTGTTTGTTTGTGAGTTTGTTTATGTGCATGGGTGTAGGCATATGTCGTTGTATGTGTGCATGTGCATGTAAGTGTTTTGTGCATGCATGTGCACAAATCTCTATCTGTGTTAGCACATGCTCATGCATGTTTATGAGTATTGTGCATGAATGCAGGTGCATGCACACATGTGCATGTGTATGTATGCTTGTGTGCATGCGGGTGCATGCACGAGCATGTGTGCATTTTTGTATGTGTGCTTGTGTGTCTTTGCATGTGTATGTGTGTGCTTGTACATGTGCATGTGTTTTCTTATGTCTGTTTGTGTGTCTATGCTTGTGTGTGTGTGTGTGCACATGTGTCTGTGTTGTTGTGTGCACACGTGTGTCTATGTGTGTGTGTGTGTCTAAATAAATATCTATCTGTGTGTATGTTCGTTTAAATATGCCTGCGTGTTTGTGTGTGTGGGGGTATATTCATACTTGTGTGTGTGTGTGTGCATGTGAACACCAATGTGCATGTGTATATGTATGTAAGTTTGCACATGTGCACATGTGTGTGTGGGTGTGTCTAAAAGTTTGTGTGCATAAGTGTTCATGTGTGTGCGTTAATGCATGTGTATGAGTGTGTTTGTCTATGTAGGTGAACTCATGTGTGTGACGGTTGAGGCATGTGTATGTATGTTTTTGTGTGTGTTTACATGTGCACATATGTTTATGTGTGAATGTGCATGTGTGTCATCGTGTGTGTGTGTGTGCATGTGTTTGCATGTGTGTGTGCTTGCATGTGATTGAGTGCATGTGTGCATGTGTACTACATGTGTTTAGGTGGGAATCTCTGTGTATGTTTGTGTGTGTGTGTTTGCATTTTTATGTCTATATCGATGTGGGTGTGTGGATATATGCATGTGTGTTCTTGGGTGTGTGTAAGTGTTCGGGCATGTGCAGTGTGCACGTGTGTGCTTATGTCAATGTCGACGTGTAGAGGTGTGTGTGCAATGTTGTGTGTGTATTGGTGGGTGTGTGTCTATGTGTGTGTGTGCATGTTTCAGTAAGTCTTTGTGTGTGTACATGTGCATATGTGTGTTTGCATTTCCCTTTTAGTGTGTGCACATTTGTATTTGTTAGTGTGTACATTTGCATGTGTGTATGTATGAGTGTATGCATACATCTTAGTATTTATGCATGCGTACTAGCATATCCACATGTTGGTGTATTTGTGTGTGTGTGTGTGTGCATATATGTGGGTGCGTGTGTGTGTGTGATTTCCTCTATGTATGTGCTTTTGCATATGTGTTTGTTGTGTGTGTGTGTTGTTGTGCATGGGTGTCTATTTGTAGCTGTGTGTGTGTTCTTTTATGAGTGTAGTTGTATGCATATTTTTGTATGTACCTTTTATGTTTGTGTGCTTGTTTATGTGCATGGGTATAGGCATGTATGGTTGTATGTGTGCATGCATATGTGTGTGTATTTGTGCATGCATGTGCACATGTGTCTATGTGTGCTAGCACGTGTGCATGCTTTTTTATGTGTATTGTGTATGAAAGCATGTGCACGCATACGCGTGTGTGTATGTAGGCATGTGTGCGTGCGAGGGCATGCATGAGCATGTGTGCATTTTTGTATGTGTGCTTGTATGTGTCTTTTGTGTGTGTGCGTGATTGTGCATGTGCATGTGCATGTGTTTTCCTATTTGTGTTTGTGTGTTTATGCTTGTGTGCATGTGTGTTGTTTTGTGCATACGTGTCTCTAGCTGTGTGTGTATGTGTGTGTCTACATACATATCCATGTGTGCGTGTATGTTTGTTTACATATGTGTGCATCTTTGTTTGTGTGGGGGTGTATTTGGCTTGAGTGTGTGTGCAAATGAACACTATGTATAAGTGTATATGTATGTGTGTGTGCACATGTGTACATGCATGTGTGGGTGTGTCTAAAAGTTTGTGTGCATGAAAGTGTTCAGGTGTGTGCATCAATACATGTGTGTGAGTGTGTTGTCTATGCATGTGAACTCATGTCTGTAAGGGTTGATGCATGAGTATGTATGTTTGTGTGTGTATTTGTATGTGCACATATGTTTATGTGTGATTGTGCACGTGTGTCTAAGTGTGTGTGTGCATCTTGGTGTGTGTGCTTGTGTGCATGCATGCACATGTGTGTGTGTGTGGTAAAGATTACACATGTGTGTGTGCACTAAGGCTTGCACATGTTGTGTGGGTGTATATGTGTGTGTGTGCATGTGTCTACATATGTTTGTGTACGTGTGTTCACACACTTGTGTCTCTATCTATGTGTATTTGCATGTATGAAGTTTTGTCCATGTGAGTTTGTATGAATGTGTGTGTGCATGTGTGTACTTATGAGAATGTGTGGGTGCATGTTTGTGTGCTTGTGTGTATGTCTGTGCTCATGTGTTTGTGTGTGTGGGCATATGTGCTCATGTCGATTTGTGCTTACATCTATGAATGTGTGATTGTGGCTGTATATGTGCGTGCATCTGTGTCCATGCATGTGTTTTGGTAGGCATCTCTGTACGTGTTTATGTGTGTGTTTGGATTTTTATGTCTATACCTATATGGGTGTGTGGATGTGTGCATGTGTGTTCTTGGGTGTAAGTGTGCATGCATGTGCAAGTGTGTGCATGTGTGCGTATGTCCATGTCTTTTTGTAGAGTTCTATGTGCAATGTTGTGCATGTATTGGTGGGTGTGTCTATGTCTGCGTGCATGTTTCTATGAGTCTGTGTGTGTGGGCATGTGTGTATGTGTGTTTGTATTTCTCTTTTAGTGTGCGCACATTTTTGTTTGTCAGTGTGTACATTTGCATGTGTGAGTGTGTACATTCGCATGTGTATGTGTATGAGTGTGTGCATACATCTTAGTATTTATGTATCTGTACAAGCGGATCCACATGGTGTGTTTGTGTATATGTGTGTGCATATTTGTGGGTGCATGTGTGAGTGACTTCCTATGTGTATGTGCTTGTGCATGTTGGTTTGTTGTGTGTGTGTGTTGTTGTGCATACATGTGCAAGTGTATGTGTGTGTGTACACCTATGCATGTACATGTGTGTGTGGGTGTGCTTCTGCATATGAGTGTTTTCTAGTGCTATGAGTGTGTGTATGTGCATTTGCATTTGAGTGTGCGTGTATGTTTGCATGCATGCAAGGGCATGAATGTGTATCTATGTGTGTACCTTGTTGTAGAAATGTGTGTATGTGTATTCAAGTGTGTGTGTGCGTTTGTTTCTATGGACATGTGCAGGCTTATGTATGTATGCATGTATGTGTGGGTGTGTGCATGTGTGCATGTGTATGTGTATGCATGTGTGTGTGTGTGCATATTTGTGTGCAAACATTTATGTTGTTTCATGCATGTTTGGGTGGGTGTTTGAGTGTGTGTGCATGTATGTTTGGGCATTTCCATGCATGCATGCATGTGCATGTAGTTTTGCACATGAGTGCATGACTGTGTGTGTGTGTGCTTGTGCATGTACGTGTGTATGTGTGTGTGTGCGTGTGCATGTAACTATGTGTGTGTGTGCATGTACATGTGTGTGTGTTTGTGTGTGCATGCATGTTTGTATGTGTATGAGCATGGCCATTTTTGTGTGTCTGCATCTCAGTGTGTGTGTGAATCTATATGTATGAGTGTATGTGTGTATATACCTATTTGTGTAGGTATTTGTGTACATGTCTGAGTGCATGTGCTTGTGTGTAGTGTGTGTGTCTGTGTGTGCGTGCGTGTAGATATGCATTTGTGTGTGTGTGTTCATGTGCATGTGCATGTGTGTGCATGTAGGCATGCATGTGTGTGTATAAATGTTTTTATGTCTGTGTTTTCATGTCTCTATGTTCATGTGTGCATTTACTTGTGCTTGGGTGTATGTGTGTGAGTTTTTTTGTATTTGTGTGTGTGTGTGTTGTGTGAACGTGTGTGTACATCTATGCACGTGCATGTAGGTGTGCATATGTGTTTTTGTGTGTGTGTTTGTTTATATGTTTATGTAGGTGTTCACGTGCATGTGAGCATGTAGGTGCATATGTGTGAGTATGAGCATGTGTGCATGACTTTGTGCATGTGTGTATCTATGCGTGAGTGTGTGTGAGTGTGCATAAGAGGACTTGTGGTTGAGCATATGTGTGTATGTGTTTGCACAAGTGTGTACATGTCTGTGTACATGTGTCTGCATATATGTGCATGTGCATACATATGTGTACATATGTGTGTATGTGAGCTTGTGTGTGCGTGAGTGTGTGTGTGTGTGTGTGTGCATATGTGTCTACATTTGTATGTGTGTATGTGCATGTGCGTGAGTATATGTGTATGTGTGTGCGTACTTTGTTTGTGTATGTGTTTGTGTTCATGTGTATGTGAATATATGTATGTATGAGTTTTGTTGTACATGAATATTTGTGTGTGTGAATATGTATGTGCATGTGTGTGTTTGCATGAGTGTACTTGTATGGGTGTGCATGTGTGTGTATGCATGTGCACTTGTATGTGTGCACAAGTGTGTGTGCCTACATGTTTCTATGGGTATGCTTGTATGCATATCTTTTTGCATGTGTGTGTGTAAGTGGGTTTGTGTATATAAGTGTGTTTTGGAGTGTGCATAAGTATCTATGTGTTTTTGGTTTAATTCATGTATGCTTATGAGCATGCATTCATGTATTTATGTGTGCATGTGTGTAATTGTGTGCTTGTATGTGTGTGTTTTTGTGTGGGTGCATGCATACGTATATGTGTTAGTGTGTGTTTGTTTATGTGTGTGTGTATAGGCATGTATCTATGTGTATGTGTGTGTGTGTGCATGTGTGTGCTTATGCTCAGGTGTATGAGTGTGTGTGGCCTATGCCTACATGTACTAACATGTGTGCATGTGTGCAAGTGTGTGTAAGGGGTGTTAATTAATCTGCATGTGTGTGTCTATGTTCATGCATGTGTGTATGCATGTGAGTGTACACTCATGCAAATTTGTGTGTGCATGTCTATGCATGTGTATGTCTATGCATGTGTATGTCTATATATATGTGTGTATGTGTTTGTGCATATGTGAGTTAGTACATTTGGGTGCATGCATGTGCATGTGTTTGTGCATGGGCTGTATGTGTATGTGCGTGCACTTTATTGTGTGTGAGTGTGTGAGTCAGCTTTTTTGTATGTGTATGCATGTGTCTACATTTATCTGTGCATGTGTGTGCAATAATTTACTTGTGCATATGTATGTGTTTGTGTGTGTGTCTACGTGAAAGTACATTTGTGAGTGTACATTTGTCTATATGCATGTTGGCACGTGTGTGTGCCTATGTGTTTCTATAGGTGTGCATGCATGGATGTGTTTTTGCATATGATTGTGTACGTGGGTTTGTGTATATAAGTGTGTGTGTGTGTGTGCGGCTGTGTGTTTATCTATGTGTGTGGTTTCATTCGTGTGTGTTTATGTGCATGCATTCATGTGCATTTGTGTGCATGTGGGTGTATGTGTGTTCTAGTGTTATATACATGCATGTGTGTGTGTGGTTATGTGTGAGTGTGTGCATGTGTGTGTTTTGTTTATAGGTGTGTGTGTATGTGTGTGTATGCATGTGAATGCTTGTGTGTGTCATTATGTGTGTGCATTATACATACATGCATTCATGATTGTGGGTTTGTGTGTAGCATGTGCTTACTTGTAAGTACACCTATGTGTGTACACTTGTATGAGTTTGCATGTGTGTGTTTGAGTGTGCTTGTGCATTCATATTCTTATGTTTGTGTGCGAATACATGTATGCAAGTGCATGTGTGTATGTCTTAGTGTGTGTAGCTATGTAAGTGCATGTGTCTACGTGTGTGTGTGGGTGTGTGTTTGAGTGTATGTGTGTGCTTTGGTTGTGTTCTTGAGTGTGTTTGAGTATGTGTATGTCTGTGTGATGTGTATGTGCATGTGTACTCGTCTATGAGCCTATATGCAAGCATGTGTGTGACTGTAAGTGCATGTGTGTGTGTGTATGTTTGCATGTGCATGTATGTGCACATGTGTGCATGTGCTTGTGTACATCTGTGTGTTTTTGTGTATTCATGTGCTTGTGTGCATTTTCATGTGTAAACGTGTTTATGTTTCTATGAATGTTTGTGTGCTTGTCGATGTGTGAGCATGCACACATATAGAGGTGTGTTTGTGTGCATGCACATGTGTGTGTATTTATTTGTGTACATTTGTGTGTGTGTGTGTGTGTGTGTTTTATGTGTGTGGGTGGGTGTGTGCAAGCATGCATGTGTGTTCATGCATGTGCATGCATGTATGTGTGTGTGTGTGTGTGTATATGCATGTGTGGTTATGGGTGTTTGTACAGATACATGTATTGAGCATATGTGTGTGTGTGCATGTATCTACATTTGTGTGCTTGCATGCATGCATTTATATGTGTATATGTGTTTACATGTGTGTGTATTAGTATGTGTACATGTATGTGCAAGTTTACATGTGATTTTGTGTATGTGCAAGTGTGTGTATTTGTGTGTGCATATGTGTTCATGTGTGTGTGCACATGTGTGTGATTGTACCAAGAGCATGTTTTTTCACATGTGTGTAGTCATGTGTTAGTTAACACACATGCATGTGTGTGTGCATGCACACATGTGTGTTTATGTGTGCATCTTTGTGTTTGCATGTGTGCATGTGTGTGTGGGCACATGTGTATGTGTGTGTGTGTGTGTTTAAGCACAAGTGTGTGTATGCGCTTCTGAATTTCTTTGTGTGTGCATGTTTATGAGCCTATGTGTTTGTGTGTTTGCTAGTGTATGTGTGTGCATGCATATGCATGTGCATATATGTTTTTCTATATGTATGTGCACATGCATGCATGAATTTGTGTGTGTGTGTGTGTGTGCATGTGCATGTGTTCTTGTGCATGAGTGTTCATCTTTGCATGTGTGTGTGTATATATGCATTTGTATATGTGTGTATGTGTCTATGTGCGCATTTGTTGTTGACTTTGTGTGTGTGTGCACAAATTTGTGTGTGCATGTGGCCATGTTTGCGAGTGTAGTAGGTAAGTATGTGCCTATGTGTATATGTTTGTGTCAAAGTGTGCAGTGTGTGAGTGTATACGAGTGTACATGTGTGTGCATGTGTGCACTTATCTACTCATGTGTGTGTGTGTGTGTATGCATATACTTATTCATGTTTGTGTGCTTGTGTGTCTGTACTTATACAAGTGAGCATATCTATACATATGAGTGTGCATATCTTTGCTCGCATGTGCGCATGTCTTCATATTAATGTGCTTAGATGTTTACATGTGTGTATGTGTGTGCATGTGTGTGTGTGTGTTTCTATGCATGCATGTTCATGTGTGCATATGTTTGAGTGCTTTGAGTGTGCATGTGTTCATCTATGCAGAGGTGCATGTATGCACCCTGTGTGGGCATATTTCTGTGTCTGTGAGAATGTGTGTGAGTGTGTTGTATGGGTGTATATGTGTGTGTGTGTGTGCATGTTTGTGTAAGTTTGTTCATGTGTTTCCATGTCTTTATGCTAGTATGAGTGCATGTGTGTGTGCATGTTTAGGTATGTGCATGTGTGCATGTGTATGTCTATTTGTGTGTTCAAATATACACATGTATGTGCGTATGTGTATGCAAGTGTGCGATTGCGTGTGTCTTTGTATGTGCATGTGCTTGTGTGAGTGTGTGCATGTTTTTATGTGCATGCTTGTATAAGTGTGACGATGTGCATGCCTATGTGTGTGTGGTGCTTACATGCATGTAAGTATGTGTACATTTGCATACGTGAATGTGTGCTTGCATGTGTGTTGTCTGTAAGTGAGTGTTTGTTGATGTATATATGTGCATGTTTATGTGTGTGCATGTATGTGCATGCATCAGTGTTCTTATGTCTATGTGAGTGGGTGCATGTTGTGCATGTGAGTAAGATAGGGTGTTTATGTGTGTGTGTGGGTGTGTGCATGTGCATGTGTGTGTACAAGTGTGCATGTGTCTATGTGTGTATGCATGCATGTGAATGTTTGTGTGCGTGTATGCACATGTGTGTGGGCTGTAGTGTGTTTGTAAGTGTGTGTGCACATGTGTTTATGTGCATGTGATTTTGTGTACTATATGTGCGTGTGTGATTTTGTGTACATATAGGTATGTGTGTTCACCTATGCAGGTATAAGTATGTGTGTACATGTGTATATTCATGTGTGAGTGTGCATGTGTGTATGTGAGTGCATCTTTATTTTTATCTGTGTGTGTGCATGCATATGTGTATGTGTGTGTCCATGACTTTGCTTATGTGCTTATGTGTAGGTGTGCACACATATGCATATGTTCTCATGTGTGTGTGTGCATGTCCATTTGTTTGTATGTGTGACCTTATGTGTGTGTGTTCCTATGCATATGCATATGAGTGTGTGCACGAGCCTATGCATATTTGTGCATGTGCATGCATTTGTGCTTGTTTGTGTCAGTAGGTGCCTTTTTGTGAGTGTGCATGTGTGTGTGCTTCTATGTGTGTGTCCATGTGTGCTTGTGCATGTTAATGTCCATGTGAGGGTGTTTGCATGTGCATGTGTGTGTGTATGCATGTGTGTGAGTGTGCATGTGCATTTGTGTGAATGGCTTAGTACTTGCATGAATGTGTGCATGCATGTGTGCATGTGTGCATACTTGTGGATGTTTGTGCTTGTATGTATTTGTGCATGTGCATTTATGTTTTATTATTTTCATGTGTATATGCATGTGAGTGTGCATGTCTATGTGCATATGCATGGACATGTGTGTTCATGTATGTGTAGTGTGTTCTCATGCAAGTGCACATGCAAATTTTTGTAAGCATGTGAACATGAGTGTGTGCATGTGCACATGCATGTGTGTGCAGGTGTGTGTTTGCATATACTTGCATGAGCAAGTTTGTGTGTATGCATGTGTGTGTGTGTATGTGATAGCCAATGCATGTGTGTGCCTGTCTGTGCATATTTTTATAAGTGTGTATGCATGTGTTTGTGTGCATGTGTGCTTGTATATATATGTGATGTTTGTGTGCACATGTTTTTTTAATGTGTGTGTGTGTGTTTTGCATGCATGTGTGTCCATGTGTGCATGTGCATGTGTGTGTGTGCTTATGTGTGTTCATGTGATTGTGTACATGGATACATTTGAATGTGTGTGTTTGCCTGAATGTATTAGTACATCTGTGTGTTTGTGCATGTGCTCATGTGTTCATGTGTGTGAGTGTGCTTTCGTGTGTGATTATTTTTGTGGCTATGTGTGTGGGCTTGCATATGGTTAGCTATGCATGTGGGTGTGTGTATGTGGCTATGTGAATGCGTGTGTGTATCTGTGTGTGCATGTATGCATACATATGTATGTGTGTGACTGTGTGTGTCTATGTGCACAAGTGCACGTGTATATGTATGCATGTTTGTGTGGGTTGTGTGTGAATGTGCATGTGTTATTATGTGTGCATGTGTTATTGCATGTGCATGTTCATGCATATGTGTGTATACATTTGCATGCACTCACATGTGTTTGTGTGTGTGTGTTCATATGCGTTGGTGTGTTTATGGGTGTCCATTTGTGTGTGTGCAGGCATGCACTTGTGTGTGTGGGTGCACACATGTGTCTATTCATGTGTGTGTTTTCATGTGTGTTTTGAGCCAGTGTGCATTTGTGAGGGTGTACATTTATGTCCACATATATGTTTTCTTGCATGTTGGCCTATGTGTATGTGCGTACATGCATGTGTGTGTGAACATATGTGTGCGTCTAGTCATGTACATGTGTGTATGCATATTTGTTTGTGTGCATGTGTAGGTATGTGTAAATGTGAGTTTGTGTTTAGGTCTGTACATGTTTGTTTTTTTGTGCATGTGTGTGTGTGTGCAAGTTTGTGTATGTGTGTGTGTATGCACATAGGTGCATGTCCATGTGTGTGTTTGTATGTGTGCTCTTTTTGTGTGCTTATGCATGTGCATTTGTGTCTTTGCGTGTGTATTTCTGAATGTGTGTGTGTGAGGGTGTGTTCATGTGTGTGTTTACTCCTTGCATTTATCATGTGTGTGTGCATGTGTGCACATTTATATGCATGCATGTCCATGTGTGTGTTTGTATGTGTGCTCTTTTTGTGTGCTTATGCATGTGCATTTGTGTCTTTGCGTGTGTATTTCTGAATGTGTGTGTGTGAGGGTGTGTTCATGTGTGTGTTTACTCCTTGCATTTATCATGTGTGTGTGCATGTGTGCACATTTATATGCATGCATGTCTATGTGTTTGCCTATGTAACTATGTGTGTGCATGTTTGGTGTGTGTGCCTTTGTGTGTTCATGTGTGTACTTATAGGTGTGCAAATGTGTGGGTGCATTGGGATGTGTTCATGTGTGTGAGTCTGTATGTGTATTTATGTGCATATGTATGCATTTGTGTGTACGTGTGTGTGTATACATGCGTGTTTTGTGCAATGTTTTTTGTGCATGTGCTTGCCTTTGGTTGTGCATGTGGATCTACATGTGTTGGGTATTTGTGCATGTGTGTTTGCAAGGATGTCTTTGTGCATGCTTGTATGCATATGTGTACATGTTTTTTTACAAGTTTGATACCATTATGTGTGACTGCATATGCATTCATGTATGTCTACTTGTTTGCATGCTTATGTGCTTATATTTGTGTGTGTGATTATATGTGTGGGTTGGTATTTCTACATTCGTGCAGTTGTATTGCATAAGTGCATGCATTGGTGTGTTTTGGTGTGTGCGTGCATGCGTGCATGTATGCACATGTGTGTTATGCATGTACGTGTCTCTATTTATGCATTTGTGCTTCCATACATGCATATGCATGTGCAACTGTACATTATTGTGTGCGCATGTGCATGTGTGTGTCTGTGCATGTGTATATGTGTATGCTTGTGCATGTATGTGTGTATTCATGTGTATGTGTATAGGTGTATGTGTGTGTGCATGTGTGATTGTTTGTGTGTGCATGTATGTGTGTGAGTCTTTGTGTGTGTAACATGGTAGGCGCATGTGTGCATATGTGTGTGTCCATGTTCGTATAAGTATGTATTTGTGTGTATGCATGTGTGTGGGCATGCATGTGTGTGTATACAAATATGCATGTTTGTTAGTAGGTGTGTATATGTGTTTGTGTATGTGTGTATGCAAGTATCTGTGTGTGCTTTTATTTTTGTGTTTGCATGGATGTGCATTTGTGATGTGCTTGTATGTGCATGTCTGTATGTGTGTATTTGCGTGCGTGTGTGCATGTAGTCGTGCATTTATATGCATGTGTGTGTGCGTGTGTGCATACATTTGTGAGCATATGAGGGTGTGTCTATATAGGTGTGATTTGTATGTGTGCATGTGTGTGCGTGTGTGCATGTGCCTATGAGTGCATATGCATGTTGATTTATGTGTGTGTGTATGTGTCAATTTTTGTGAGTCTATACTTGTGTGCATATGTCTTTGCATGTGCATGCATGTGTTTATGTGTGTTTGCATACATGAATGTGTATTTTTTTTTGTTTGTGCATAAGTCCATGTGGATGTGTGTGCATGTTCATACATGTGTGTGTTCATGTGTGTGGTCGCATGCAAGTGTTTAATTGTGTATATTTGTACATGTGTTTGTGTGTGCGTGTGTACATTCATGTGTAGTGCCCATGCATTTGTGTAGATGTGTTTTCTTTTGAGTGTGTCTATGCGTGCTTTTGTGCATATGTGTTTTTTTAGTGTGTGTGTCTGTGTGTGCATGTGTGTGTGTGAGTGTGTGCTGTGAATTCCTATGCATGTGACTATTTGTGTGTGTATATGTGTGCAAATGTATGTGTTTGAGAGTTTTTATGCATGTGCATGTGCACATATTTGTTTTTGTGTGTATCATTCAATGTGCAGGTGTGTCTGTATTTGCATGTGCATATGCATGCATGTGTAGGCACACACATCGATGTGGTTGTGCTTGTGCATGTATGCGTGTGAATAAGTTTATGTTTTTGCGATATGTATGAGAGTTCATATCTTTATTTGTGCTAATGTCCATGTATGCATGTGTATGCAAATGTGTATGTGTTTGTGGGTGCATGCATATGTGTGTGTGTTCGTATGCATGTGTATGTGAGTGTATCGATGCATGCATATGTGTACACATGTATGCATGTGTGTGCATGTTTGTGCTTATGTTTGATTGTGTATGCTAATATGGAAATGTGTGTGTGCATTCATGCATGTATAGTATCTGTGTCTATGTTTGTGAGTGTGTACATGTGTACTTGTGTGTGTGTGTGTTTTCTAGTGTATGTGGTCACTTTTTTGTGTGCATGCGATCATCATGTGTACATACATGTGTGAGTGTGTCCATACAAGTGTGTAAGTTTGCATAGGTGGGTGTGTGTGGTGAGTTTATGTGTTTGTGCATGTTCACCTAATTGCATGTACATGTGTGCTTTTGTGTGAGTGTTGGTGTGTGTGCGCTCATTCGAGTGTGTGTGTATATTTACTGTGTGTATGTGTGTCATTACACGTGTGTGTGGGTGTGTTATACCCAGTAAAATATTATACGTTTAATCTTCAATAATTCAATTGTGGCTTGGACGATTTCAGATCGACAGTAGGATGAGCCAGGAGCTCAATTGGAGGCTATTGGAATTTTTGAAATTTTCTGGGGATTTTTCGGAGCACCGAGGAAATTTTTAAGTAATTTTCCCTGTTTAATTGGATTTATTGGATTTTTGGAAATTCGAAAATCTAGTTAAATCGGTCTATTAGATTTTTAAACCGGAATTTGGTTTTTATCACGCGTGAATCGGACCGGAGCGGTTCAGCGAAGGCGGGGGGCGGTTCGACGAGGTGCATTTGCGCGTGCGCATGGATAAGCCGCGGATAAGCGGATCGGACGGACGAGAACAGCGGTGGAGATTAACCGGCTGATCGGGGTTAAGCGGCGTTATTAGAAGGTCAACCAGCGCTGAATGGGTTCTTAACGGGTTATTACCGGTTTAAGCTGGGTATTTAACCTGATTTGTTCGGCTGTTAGGGTTTCGAGCGGTGGCTGGAGACGAAGTGTTCGCGGCGAACAGCGATACTTTCTGGTAGCCTTTCAAGGGGCTTTTTGTACCTGGAGGTTCGCGGGACCGAGGAGAATCGATTGGTACCGGTTTCGTTCGGCGAGGAGTAGCGGTTGGTCGCGTGCGAGCTTCACCGTCGCCGGAGAAGAAAGGTAGGAAATTCAGATTTAAATTAGTTATTTAGCAAATTAAAAATATGGATTGTTTTGCAAATAGCTACCGGAGCATGCGGATTGTGGTTTTTTGGAATTGATTAATGCAAATTATTGATTTAGCATTTTAGGGTTTTCGGAAAATTATACCCGCCGAATTCGGAAATTTTACCGAGCATGTGTTGATTCGATTATGTGCTTTAATCATGTTAAGATAGTATCAAATGCTGAAATTTGTTTAATTTCATAGATTGTTAAAATGGGGATCGGATGAAACTTCGGCGGAAATTTTGATTGAACTTTAGAAATTAGTGGCATTATTGAAACATTAGGATAGTACGAACATCTGATTTTGTTTCTCCTGGATCTCGGTCGCCAGAAATCGACGGGGGAAACGGAATTTTCCCGGAGGAATCGTCGGCTAGGGTTTCGCGGGCGCCGGGCGGAGGAAGGAGATGGATTAGATTAATTACGGTTTAGTTAATTAAGTAATTGTAATTATTCAATATTTATTAATAATTAAATGCTAAACGTCGGCTGGAAATTTGGATTAAATATTCAGCCGGTGGGTTCTCGATTCAGCGCGAAGACCCGAACCGGTGGCGAGATCCGGTTCAGGAGATTCGGCGCGGACGAACGGCGCGGCGCGGAGGAAAATTTAATTTCGAAAATTAATCCGAGTTTTCGGAAAAAGGATATATGTGGAATTTAAATTTTAATTCGGAAATTAATCCGAATTTTCGGAAAAAGGATATACGTGGAATTTAAATTTAATTCGGAAATTAATCCGAATTTTCGGAAAAAGGATATATGTTGAATTTAAATTTAATTCGGAAATTAATCCGAATTTTCGGAAAAAGGATATATGTGGAATTTAAATTTTATTCGGAAATTTATTCCGAATTTCGGAAAATGGATAAAGGGCGGAAATTGATTTTGGAATTTAAAAATTTCCTGAAGTGAGAAAAAGGTGATTTTTGGAAATCACATAGCCAAGTTGAAATTGACTGTTGGAAATTATCCATAAATTTAGTGCAGCTGGATTAGTTGGAAGGAAGTGTGATACTTGGGTAAGTGCTACCAGAATAGTCAGAATTTTGGTACAGTTTGTGTTGCTTGGATGGCAATGGCATGGTTTGAGTCAGTTTACTCAGTGTTGGCATATTTCACGGATTGGCATATTGGACCGGACTACTATAGACCCTATATGATGTTTTAGGGTAGTTGTGGTAGGTAACTGTGCGATTCAGACTTAGCTTCCATAGTATACATGTGACTGGTAGGCGCCATGCGTGTTTCGAGATGGGCGTATCCCACTGGCATGCTACCTGGAACCCCAGGCTAGGTTGTGATGCGTGTTTCGAGATGGGCAATCCCACTGGCATGCTTTGCCTAGGCGCCATGCGTGTTTCGAGATGGGCAATCCCACTGGCATGCTACATAGACGTTGCGGTGTCGGGTGCTAGGCGTTATGATGCGTGTTTCGAGATGGGCGTATCCCACTGGCATGTTTTGCCTAAGCGCCATGCATGTTTCGAGATGGGCGATCCCACTGGCATGCTACCTGGAAGCCCAGAGGAGAGCTACTCTGGTGTGACTGGGATGACTGTGGTTGGTCGGAGTCTGGAACTGAGAGTGCCTTTCCACCATACATTGTTATGCTGTACTCCTACACTCTTGCTATTATCCTTCTCTTGCATGTGAGTTTTACTAGCTGTCTTTCCTACTGGGCGTAGCTCATTCCTTTATTATCTATATTTTTCCAGCGGCTCGGTAGACTTGACGCCACCCAGATTAGGTGTGATCGTGGTCAGTAGGCTAGTGGAGGATATCTGATCTGTGATTTCTGAGACATTTTGGTTAGTGTGATTGATGCTATTTGATGTATTTAGTGTGACTATTATTCTTATGTCAGGTATTGTGTGAGGATGAATCTGACTTATGTATATGGTTGGATGATGTTGCACTTGTTGGACTTGGATCTTATTCTTGTGATGTAGTTTCCATTCACTGTCTTACTTATTGTTTTGGTGCTATAGTGTGTGGAGTGCTATATTTATATATTTATTCTGTGGTTGTTATATATTTTTTTTTTATGGTGAGGTCATTACATGACTATGGAACTTACCGTGGGGGTTCAGACTTCTATTAGATCGGTTCTCCTATCGGTATGGGATAGGAGTATTGGGTCTAGTAGGAGTAACATTGCGCGAGTCCATCTGTTAATTCAGGAGTCATGAATCCTGAGTTGATGGTGTACCCGGGAGATGGGATCCACATTGTTAAGGAAAGTAGGTGTGTAATGATGTGTTATATCCTATGTTTTTCGTAGGCTACTCAGGTTGGTATGGGACGATCTGAGCTATCTATATGTAAAGAAAAAAAAATGTATGCCAAAAATCAGGCTAGGAAAAAAAAAATGGGGTGTAACAAGAGTGGTATCAGAGCCTTAGGTTAGGATAGTGGGGCTAGACATGTATAGAAGTTCAACCCAAGGTGGGGAGAACTGTTGGTCATTTTATTATACTATGGTAGTCTGTATGCCAAATGCCAAATGATGACTCTAATGCCAGGTTAGTTGCTTTTGACAGTATGGCTGGTACCAGGAGACTTCCCTTTCGTGGAGCAGCTAGAGGCAGACCTGTATCTGCTACTCCTACCCCGGAGACGATCCCAGCATTGCCAGTTGAGCCAGCCGTGGATCGTTGGATCGATGCCTTTATGCGGTTGCGTCCGCGGAGCTTCAGCGGGTCGGCTGACCCAGCGGTGGCAGATGACTGGATGGCTCATATGCTTGAGCTGTTTGATGCCTTGGGATGTCCACTTGGCAGGAGGGTAGTACTTGCTGCTCTAGTATTGGAGGGAGAGGCTGCTACCTGGTGGAGAGGCCAGCGGCGCGCTATGTTTGGGGAGGTCCAGAACAGCGAGATAGCTTGGGAGGACTTTTATTGAGGCATTCAGGGAGTGCTACATTCCGGCTTCTGCCATGTCTCAGTTCAGGAGGGACCTTATACACCTCAGGCAGGGCCAGATGTCAGTGAATGACTACTTATCGAGATTCACTTATCTGGCGAGATATGCCGCAGAGCTGGTACCATCTGAGGAGCGCAGATGTGAGATGTTCTTGGAGGGACTTCGTCATATGTTGCAGCGTCAGTTGGTTGTGAGCCAGTTTGCCAGATTTCGTGACTTGGTGGAGGCTGCGAGATCCGTTGAGCTTATTGACATCCGGATGGAGGCCCAGAGAAAGGATCACAACAAGAGGAAGGAATTCAGAAATGCCCAACATAACAAAAAGGGCAAGAGACACATAGGTCACCGTGGTACTCAGGAGGGAGTGTTCCAGCCACGGCCTATTTCTGAGAGGCCAGTGCAGCAGACAGGTACTCAGACTGGGGGGATTATTTGCTACCACTGTCAGCAGCCAGGACACATAGGGTACGACTGCCTAGAATGGAAGAAACAGAGGATCACAGGACCGGTCGGTTCATCTGGGGGACAGCCCAGAGTATTTGCATTGACTCAGCAGCAGGCTTCAGAGTCACCAGAGGTGATCACAGGTATGCTTTATTTTGGCAACGTGCAGTGTGTGACTTTTTTTGATACTGGTGCATCTCATTCTTTTGTTGCTGAGAGGATTTGGAATCAGATATCAGGATCCAAGGGTTATTTAAAAGAACCCTTACTGGTTAGGCTTCTTGATGGGAAAGAGATTCCCACTGTTCAGAAGATTGATGGGTCTATTCTGATTAGTGGACACGAGTTCGTGACAGAGTTGATATGTGTACCACTAACAGAGTTCGACATCATCTTAGGGATGGATTGGTTGTGCTACCATGCAGTGGTTCTGAATTGTTGGGAGAAGAAGGTTAGGATCAGGGTGCCTGGTTCGGAGGATGTGATATACTTTGGTCTGAACAGGCAGATTCCCCTGATCTCAGTTCTTCAGGCAGAGAGGCTAGTGAGTAAGGGTTGTACTGGTTGGTTGGCTTAAGTGGCAGATAGCCAAGCCACCACTACCCCTTTGGCAAATATTCCAATGGCGAGAGACTTCCCTATGGTTTTTTCAGAGGAGTTGCCTGGACTTCCACCAGCTAGGGAAGTGGAGTTTTCGATTGAGTTGGAGGCAGGAGTAGCTCCTATTGCTAGAGCTCCCTACAGGATGGCTCCAGCCGAGCTAGCAGAGTTAAAGACTCAGTTGCAGGACCTATTAGACAAGGGACTCATACGCCCCAGTTGTTCACCTTGGGGTGCCCCTGTCTTATTCGTCAAGAAAAAGGATGGTAGTATGAGACTGTGTGTGGATTATAGGGAATTGAATAAGGTTACGATTCGTAACCGGTACCTTTTACCACGTATTGATGATTTACTAGATCAGCTGCAGGGGGCAACTGTGTTCTCCAAGATCGACTTGCGTTCGGGTTATCACCAGATCCAGATTAGGGATTCTGATATACCCAAGACAGCCTTCTGTACTAGATATGGACATTATGAGTTCACAGCGTTACCTTTTGGATTGACTAATGCTCCAGCAGTGTTTATGAATCTGATGCATCAAGTTTTTCATGCTTTCTTGAACCAGTTTGTGATCATATTTATAGATGATATATTGATTTATTCCAGAGATAAGGAGGCTCATACAGATCAGTTGAGGACAGTGCTCACAGTATTGCAGGAGAATGAGCTGTATGCAAAATTCTCCAAGTGTTCTTTTTGGCTAGACTCAGTAGCATTCTTGGGACATATTGTCAGTGTAGAAGGCGTGGCTGTTGATCCTAGCAAGATACGAGCTATTACTGATTGGAAATGACCATCTTCTGTCACTGAGATCCGGAGTTTCCTTGGTCTGGCAGGTTATTATAGGAAATTTGTTCCTCACTTTTCTAGGCTGGCCGCTCCACTGACACAGCTGACCCGGAAGGGAAAATCTTTTGAGTGGTCAGAGAGTTGTGAGAACAGTTTCCTAGAGCTGAAGCAGAGGCTTAGTACCGCTCCAGTATTGATTTTACCTACTCAAGGGAAGCCTTATCAGATGTACACTGATGCTTCACATATAGGCTTGGGAGCTGTACTGATACAGGATGGCAGGGTTGTGGCGTATGCTTCGAGACAACTGAAGGATCATGAGAAGAATTATCCCACTCATGATTTGGAGTTAGCTGCTATCATATTTGCCTTAAAAATATGGAGGCATTATTTATATGGAGTATCCGTAGATTGCTTCTCTGATCACAAGAGTCTCAAGTATCTATTCACTCAGAAGGAACTGAATTTGAGACAAAGGAGATGGTTGGAATTGATAAAAGACTATGAGCTGGTGATAAATTACTACGAGGGTAAGGCTAATCCTATTGCTGATGCTTTGAGCAGGCACGCAGTTATGCATACTATGTTAGTCTGTGACTCTATACTAGACTTGGATTGGGATGTTGAAAGATGTCAGGAACAGTTGTCTGTTCAGAGACTGGTTCACAGACTCAGCTCGTTGACTATTCGGGCTGACTGGTTATCTGAGATGCGTGATCTTCAGCTTTATGATGAAGAGCTGAAGGAGAAGTTTGAGTTGGCATCGCAGGGATTGGGAGGAGACTTTGCTCTTAGAAACGACATTTTGACATTTAGAGGTCGCTGGTGTGTGCCATCACATCAGGAGTTCAAGGAGAGGATCCTTCGAGAGGCTCATTATGGAACTTTGGCTATACACCCTAGAGAAGTCAAGATGTATAGGAATTTGAGGAGTGTTTTCTGGTGGAGAGGTTTGAAGACAGATGTTGCTGCTTTTGTTAGGAAGTGCCTTACATGTCAGCAAGTTAAGGCCGAGCACCAGAGACCTGGAGGATTGTTGCAGAGTTTGCTGATTCCAGAGTGGAAATGGGATGACATCACTATGGACTTTGTGACTGGTCTTCCTCGTACCAGACAAGGTTTTGACGCCATTTGGGTCATCGTGGATCGATTGACCAAGTCAGCCCATTTCTTATCAATTAAGAAGACGGATTCAGCGGCACAGTTGGCAGAGGTATATATTCAGCAGATTGTCAGATTGCATGGGATTCCCCGATCTATTATTTCTGACAGAGATGCCAAGTTCACATCACAGTTTTGGAGGAGCTTACACACTGCCATGGGTACACAGTTGAAGTTCAGTACTGCTTATCATCCTCCGACAGATGGACAGTCTGAGCAGACTATTCGGACCTTGGAGGATTTACTACGCCTGTGCGTACAGACTTACTCAGCAGATTGGGCCAGACGGTTACCCTTGGTAGAATTTGTGTATAATAACAGTTTTCAGGCGTCGATTGGTATGACACCTTACGAGGCACTGTATGGACGTCGGTGTAGATCTCCTCTTTGTTGGGAAGAGGGTGATTCCAGGAGAGTGTGGGGACCCCAGATTGTGGAGGAGACCGCAACAGAAGTCAATTTATTGCAGGACAGATTACGTACTGTGCAAGATCACAAGACGAAATATTATGATCCTAAGCACAGAGCTGTTGAGTTTTCTGTGGGAGATAGGGTATTCCTGAAGATCAGTCCTATGCGAGGTCTATTCAGGTTTGGCAAGTCTTCTAAGCTTCGACCTCGTTACATTGGACCCTATCCTATTCTGGAGAGGATCGATGAAGTGGCTTACAGGTTGGCACTTCCTGAGCATCTGACTGGGATTCACAATGTGTTTCATGTTTCGAATCTCAAGAGATATGTGCCAGATCCTTCTCATTGTATCGGTGATGATCCTCCTGGTTTGCAAGTGGCACCAGATTCTTCTTATGTGGAACTGCCAGTTCGCATCCTCGAGGAGAGCAGCAGGCAGCTGAGGAACTGGTCGTTTCCTATGGTCAAGGTTCTGTGGAATAGACATGACGAAAGGGAGGCAACCTGGGAGCTGGAGCAGGATGTTGCGGAAAAGTGGCCGGAACTTCTTGCTGAATTTCGAGGGCAAAATTCTTAATAAGGTGGGGAGATTGTTATACCCGGTAAAATATTATACGTTTAATCTTCAATAATTCAATTGTGGCTTGGATGATTTCAGATCGACAGTAGGATGAGCCAGGAGCTCAATTGGAGGCTATTGGAATTTCTGAAATTTTCTGGGGATTTTTTGGAGCACCGAGGAAATTTTTAAGTAATTTTCCCTGTTTAATTGGATTTATTGGATTTTTGGAAATTCGAAAATCTAGTTAAATCGGTCTATTAGAATTTTAAACCGGAATTTGGTTTTTACCACGCGTGAACCTGACCGGAGCGGTTCAGCGAAGGCGGGGGCGGTTCGCCGAGGTGCGTTTGCGTGTGCGTATGGATAAGCCACGGATAAGCGGATCGGACGGACGAGAACAGCGGTGGAGATTAACCGGCTGATCGGGGTTAAGCGGCGTTATTAGAAGGTCAACCGGCGCTTAATGGGTTCTTAACGGGTTATTACCGGTTTAAGCTGGGTATTTAATTTGATTTGTTCGGCTGTTAGGGTTTCGAGCGGTGGCCGGAGACGAAGTGTTCGCGGCGAACGGCGATACTTTCCGGCAGCCTTTCAAGGGGCTTTTTGTACCTGGAGGTTCGCGGGACCGAGGAGAATCGATTGGTACCGGTTTCGTTCGGTGAGGAGCAGCGGTTGGTCGCTTGCGAGCTTCACCGTCGCCGGAGAAGAAAGGTAGGAAATTCATATTTAAATTAGTTATTTAGCAAATTAAAAATATGGATTATTTTGCAAATAGCTACCGGAGCATGCAGATTGTGGTTTTTTGGAATTGATTAATGCAAATTATTGATTTAGCATTTTAGGGTTTTCGGAAAATTATACCCGCCCAATTCGGAAATTTTATCGAGCATGTGTTGATTCGATTATGTGCTTTAATCGTGTTAAGATAGTATCAAATGCTGAAATTTGTTTAATTTCATAGATTGTTAAAATGGGGATCGGATGAAACTTCGGCGGAAATTTTGATTGAACCTTAGAAATTAGTGGCATTATTGAAACATTAGGATAGTACGAACATCTGATTTTGTTTCTCCTTGATCTCGGTCGCCGGAAATCGACGGGGGAAACGGAATTTTCCAAAGGAATGGTCGGCTAGGGTTTCGCGGGCGCCGGGCGGAGGAAGGAGATGGATTAGATTAATTACAGTTTAGTTAATTAAGTAATTGTAATTATTCAATATTTATTAATAATTAAATGCTAAACGTCGGTTTGAAATTTGGATTAAATATTCGGCCGGTGGGTTCTCGATTCAGCGCGAAGACCCGAACCGGTGGTGAGATCCGGTTCATGAGATTCGGCGCGGACGAATGGCGCGGCGTGGAGGAAAATTTAATTTCGAAAATTAATCCGAATTTTCGGAAAAAGGATATATGTGGAATTTAAATTTTAATTCGGAAATTAATCCGAATTTTCGGAAAAAGGATATATGTGGAATTTAAATTTAATTCGGAAATTAATCCGAATTTTCGGAAAAAGGATGTATGTGGAATTTAAATTTAATTCGGAAATAGGATATATGTGGAATTTAAATTTTATTCGGAAATTTATTCCGAATTTCGGAAAATGGATAAAGGGCGGAAATTGATTTTGGAATTTAAAAATTTCCTGAAGTGAGAAAATGATGGTTTTTGGAAATCACATAGCCAAGTTGAAATTGACTGTTGGAAATTATCCATAAATTCAGTGCAGCTGGATTAGTTGGAAGGAAGTGTGATACTTGGGTAAGTGCTACCAGAATAGTCAGAATTTTGGTACAGTTTGTGTTGCTTGGATGGCAATGGCATGGTTTGAGTCAGTTTACTCAGTGTTGGCATATTTCACGGATTGGCATATTGGACCGGACTACTATAGACCCTATATGATGTTTTAGGGTAGTTGTGGTAGGTAACTGTGCGGTTCAGACTTAGCTTCCATAGTATACATGTGACTGGTAGGCGCCATGCGTGTTTCGAGATGGGCGTATCCCACTGGCATGCTACCTGGAATCCCAGGCTAGGTTGTGATGCGTGTTTCGAGATGGGCAATCCCACTGGCATGCTTTGCCTAGGCGCCATGCGTGTTTCGAGATGGGCAATCCCATTAGCATGCTACATAGATGCTGTGGTGTCGGGTGCTAGGCGTTATGATGCGTGTTTCGAGATGGGCGTATCCCACTGGCATGCTTTGCCTAAGCGCCATGCATGTTTCGAGATGGGCGATCCCACTGGCATGCTACCTGGAAGCCCAGAGGAGAGCTACTCTGGTGTGACTGGGGTGACTGTGGTTGGTCGGAGTCTGGAACTGAGAGTGCCTTTCCACCATACATTGTTATGCTGTATTCCTATACTCTTGCTATTATCCTTCTCTTGCATGTGAGTTTTACTAGCTGTCTTTCCTACTGGGCGTAGCTCATTCCTTTATTATCTATATTTTTCCAGCGGCTCGGCAGACTTGAAGCCACCCAGATTAGGTGGGATCGTGGTCAGCAGGCTAGTGGAGGATATATGATCTGTGATTTCTGAGACATTTTGGTTAGTGTGATTGATGCTATTGGATGTATTCAGTGAGACTATTATTCTTATGTCAGGTATTGTGTGAGGATGAATCTGACTTATGTATATGGTTGGATGATGTTGCACTTGTTGGACTTGGATCTTATTCTTGTCATGTAGTTTCGATTCATTGTCTTACTTATTGTTTTGGTGCTATAGTGTGTGGAGTGCTATATTTATATATTTATTCTATCGTTGTTATATATTTTTTTTTATGGTGAGGTCATTACATGACTATGGAACTTACCGTGGGGGTTCAGACTTCTATTAGATCGATTCTCCTATCGGTATGGGATAGGAGTATTGGGTCTAGTAGGAGTAACATTGCGCGAGTCCATCTGTTAATTTAGGAGTCATGAATCCTGAGTTGACGTTGTACCCGGGAGATGGGATCCACATTGTTAAGGAAAGTAGGTGTGTAATGATGTGTTATATCCTATGTTTTTCGTAGGCTACTCAGGTTGGTATGGGATGATCTGAGCTGTCTATATGTAAAGAAAAAAAAATGTATGCCAAAAATCAGCCTAGGAAAAAAAGAATAGGGTGTAACAGGGTGTGTGTGAGCATGTGTGTTTGCATACATGTTCATTTGTGTGTGCAAGTGAATGTATGTATGTGAGCATGTGTTTGTGCATATTTGTGACTTCTTACATGTATTTGTATGTCTTTGAGTGTTAACATGTGTGCATGTGTACTTGTGTAGATATCCTGTGTGTGTACGTATGTGAGTGTTTGTGTGTTTTTTCATGTGTATGTGTGCATGCATGCCTGTGTGTGCATGTGTGTTTGTGTATATGTGTATATGCGTATGTTGCATGTGTGCATGGTTGTGTGTGTACGTGTAAGCGCACATGTGTATGCCTGGGCATATGTGTGCGTGTTCCTATTTATGCATGTGCATGTGTGTGTGTGTTTAGGTGCATGTGTGTGTGTGGGTTTGTGTGGGTGTGTATGTGATTGAATGTGTGCATGTGTGTACATGTGTGCATTCATGTATATTTTTGTGTGTTTGTGTGTTTTTGTTTGAGCATGTTTTTGCATCTTCGTATGTGTTTGTGTGTGTGAGAGTATGCATGGGTTTGTGTGCATATGCATGTGTGAGTGTGAATTTGATAGTGTATGTGTGTGTATGTGTGCATGTATATTTGTTTCTGCGCATGTACGTATATTTACTTGCGCATGTTTGTACGTGTGTCTGAGTGTGCATGTATGTATTTTAGTGTCAATGTGCATCTGTGTAAGTGTGTGCATCTTTATGTTTGTGCATGTGTGCGTTTATGTGTTTCAGCCACATGTGTGTATCTATGTGTATGCATGTATGCATGTTTCTTTATGCATTTATGCTTATGTGCGAGTGTCTATGCATGTTTGTGTTTGTAAGTGTTTATATGCATGTGCATGGGTGTGCTCATGTGTATATGTGTAACTGTGCATGCATGTTTGTGTGTGTGCTTGTTTGTGTGCATGTGTTTGCTTGTTTATGTCTGTGTCTGCACACTTGTCTTTGTGTGTGTGTGTGTGTGTTGGTGTGTTTGTAGGTATATGTACATACATGTGTGTACATGTGTGTGGGTACATGTGAGCAATTGTGTATGTGTTTATTTATTTGCATGTGTGTGTGAATATGTGTGTATGTGTGTGCATTTGCATGCATGTATGTTTACTTGTTTGTTCTTGTGGCAGTGCTTATGTGTCTGAGTATGCTCATGCATATGTTTGTGTGTGTGTGTGCATGTGCATAGATTTGTGTGTGTTCATTCTTGCATGCACTTGTTTGTTTGTGCATGAGTATGTGTGTGTGTGCATGCGAGTGTTTATATGAATGTAGTCATGTGCATGATTGGGTGCATGTGAGAGGGACTGTGGGAGTGCACAAGCATGTTGGTGCATGTTCATGGTTTTGGGCGTACATATGTGTGTCTGTGTTAGATCATGTATGTGTCACTACATGTCCTTACTTGTTGATGTGTGTGCTAGCAAAAGTGTTTATGTGGCTGCACATGTGCATGTATGTGTACCTACAAGCATGTTTGTGTACATGTGTGCCTATGTGCAAATGTTTTTATTTTTGCTTGCGTGCCTATGTGAATACAAATGTGCATGTGTATATGTATGTTTGTATGTAGATGTGTACGTGTATGCTTGTGTCTGTGTGTGCTTGTAAATGTGTATGCTTATATGCATTTGTGTGCATGAGTATATGTGCGGCTTGCATGTCTGTGCATGCATGTGCATATGTGCCTATTTTTGCATGCAATTACCTTTGTTCTAGTTCTGAGTGTTTGTGTGCATCAGGTTGTGCACATATGTGTGCACACTAGTATGCATGTGTTTGTGCATGCAAATGTGTATGTGTGGACATTTGGGTGGGTGTATTTGTGCATGCATGTTGTGTATGTGTATCTGTATGAGTGTATATGCATGTGCATGTATTTTCATGTGCAAGTGCATGTGTGACCATGCCTATACTTCAGCTTATGTGTTGCATGTTTTTTTGTGTGTGTATATATGTGTCTATATGTGTGTTTGCGTACGTGTGTGAGCACTTGTGCACCTATGTGCCATGTGTTATATGTTTATGGGTGTGTGTGTTTCTGTCTGTGTATAAGTGTTTGTGTTTTTATGTTGATGTGGGGTGTAGATGTGGGTGTGTAAGTGGGTGTATTTGTGTATGTGCAGGTTTGTGTGTGTGGGTGTTTGTGATTGTGACCATGTTTGTACATTTAAATGTGGGTATGTGTGCATATGCCTACATGTGTGTGTGTGTAAATGCGTGCTTACTATGGGTGAATGTGTTTGTGTTCATTTTTGCACACCTATGGTTGTGTGCATGTGTGTGTGGGCATGTGCATGAATGTGTGCAAGCATGCTTGCATGCATGCATATGTATGTATGAATGCATGCATACTTCTCTGTGTAAGTGCATATCTTCGTATGTTCATGTCTTTGTGCGAATGTGTATAAGTGTATGTACGTGTGCATGTGTGTGTGTGTGAGTGTCTATGTATATCTATGTTTGTGAGGAAATGTGTGAGTGTTTATGCATATGCATGCATGTGTGCATGTGTTTGTATTCATGTACATGTGTGTGGGTGTGTTTTTGTTTGCTTATGTGTGTGAGTGTGAGTGTATAGTGTGCTTGTGTGTATCTACTTATGTTTGCATGGTTGTGTATGTGTTTACATGTGCATGTGCATTTGTCTGTCTATCTATGTTCATGTTTGTCTACATGTGATTTAAGTGTGTGCATGTATGTGTGTTTATGTGTGTGTGTGCATTTAGATGCATAGGTGTGTGAGCATTTGCATGTGTGTGGTTGTGTGTGTGTTGTATGCAACTGTCCATATGTGTGTGTGCATATGTGTGTGTATGTGTGTACATGTGTGTGTGCATGTGTGCATGTATTCTAGCGTGATTGTGTATGTCTGTGTGAGTGGTGTGCGTATGGGTGTGTGTGTGTGTGTTTTGGCACTTTTGTGCATGTATGCGTCCATGTGTGTGTGTTTTTGAGCACATATGTGTGCATGTTTGTGTCAACTTTTTGCATCTATGTGTGTGCTTGTGTGTCAGTGAATGTATCTTTGTGGACATGTTTGTTTGTGTGCTAATTTGCATGTGTGTGTGCTTGTGTGTACTTTT
This sequence comes from Vanilla planifolia, assembly GCA_023846275.1. Lineage (NCBI taxonomy): Eukaryota > Viridiplantae > Streptophyta > Magnoliopsida > Asparagales > Orchidaceae > Vanilla > Vanilla planifolia. The sequence continues at coordinate 15,600,843 of CM043875.1, read as the reverse complement.
TGTGTGTGTAAATGCATTTTTATGTTTATTCTTCTATGTGTGTGTTTGCATGTATTCTTATGTTCGTACATGTGTAGATGTTGTACCACACATGCATACACTAACACATGTAGTTACACAATTCCAGGAACAAACATATGCTTAAAGACAAACATCCACACACTCACACTCATGCATATAGACATACATGTAAAACCACACACACACACACATATACACATGCACATGTACTTGTACAAGCCCACATGTACACACACTTATGCACAAGTCAACATACACACACATGCACACACATGTATAAACATACTCTCTCACACACACACACATAGGAACATAGATACGAACCATCACACACATGAAAACACAAACACACATGCATACAAGTGGGCACACACATGCATGCATGCAAATGCATGGGTGTGGGCACACACATAGATGCACAAAACACACAAACACATTCACATATGGATAAATAAACACATACACACACATCAACACACCCACCCACACATAGCTACACACTCACCTAGGCACACATGCAAATGAACAAAAGCACCTATGCACACACACAAGCATGTACACAAACTACATACATATGCACACATGCACAAAGACACTCAGACACAAGCATTCACATGCACACACAGACATGCACATGGACACACACAGACATACACATAAAGCTCATGCATATGCACACAACATAGATAGATAAGCACCAATACATATGTTCACACATGTATGTGCACACAACTACACACATGCACTTGCAAACACACGTGTCCATACGCACAAATACACACATGCACATATAGACAAACAAACATAGTCATGCAAGCACACTAGCATATGCATGGATGCATATGTAAGCAAACACTCACACACACACACATGAATATACACATAGATACACTCTTGCACACAAACACACATACATGCACACACACACACATGCACAATCATACGTACAAGCTTGCACATACACACACACACACATATGCATGCACACTTACACAAATACATATAAACACACATAGCACACTCACAAACTTACATTCAACTACATGCATGCAAAAACAGACATACAAATAAACACACATGCACACATACACACATGTATACACAAACACACACACAAACGCATGGATGGTTCCACGCTCACACACCACAAACAAATGCATGTACCCATATATGCACATCAACAAGAAAACATGTGCACATCACTGCATAACACAAGTCCACACAGACACAGAACTATACATACACACACATATACACACACATGCACATACCTACAGACATACACATGCATAAGCACACACATGCACATGCACACATAAGCACATACATAGGCACACTCACATTTATATGCACATCTATAGTCTCATAAACATGCACTCACACAAGAATACACACATGCATAAAAATAAACACATATCCACAGTCACACACACACATGCACAAATAATGACACACACAAAGACACATGTGCACACACATATATGCATATGTACATTCACACATGCAATCATAGACACAGAAATACAATTGTACAAATACACACAAACACACACATAGCACTCATACACATGTTGATACACACATCCACACACAAGCACACACACACAAAAACACAACACATGCTCACATGCGAGCATACCTACACGCAAATGCCATGTATGCAAATATATATGCAAGTACACACAAGCACACATATACACACACCCACCCACATATACACACACATGCACATACACACTCGTACGCACACGTGCACACATATGCATAGATATGCACATGCACACAAATTCATAGAAAAATAAGGTGCACACACACACACATACATATAGGTCGACATGCACTCACACATGCACAAACAAGCACATATGGCACACAGACATGTGCATACACACAAGCACATACACACACACACATCTTCATCTTCTTCTTCCTCTTCTTCTTCCTCCTCTTCCTCTTCTCCAAAAATGCATATGAACACATACACACACACACAAACATGCAAAAATTCATACACACATACATGCATAAGCATATATGCTCACATATATGCACACACATGCAAAAACAAGTGCACACCCATGTATGCACACAACACATGCGCATGCACATATACACACAAAAATATACACATGCAGATGTACACACACAAACAAACGCACACACACAAGAACTCACACATGCATAGGTACACTCATGTGCAAATACACACATGCACACACATATACATGAGTGTATGCACACACATGTATACATGCATGCACATTAACACACACATATTCACATACACACATAAAACATAGACATGCACACATACATAGATAGACATGCACCCCAAAACATACTGACATGCACCCACATGCACTCACATACATGCACACAAAAGCATATAAATACACACATAGGCATACACATGAATACACGCACTTATAGAGGCACACTTCACAAGTGCACTAGTGTGAGCACACACACACATGTACATGTATATGCATAGATGCAAAATGCACACACATACATGGACTTTCACAAATGTATGCACATCCATACCCATGCACACGCAATCATGTGGAGACACACACAACAAACATAGCATAGTCAACACACACACACACACAAATACACTTGCATGTGCATACATATACACACATGCACACACACATGTGCAAACATGCCCACACACACATGTGTAAACATGCCCACAAACATACACACCATATACTCACATGCACACATACACATACATGCTTGAACATAGGCACAACTTGTAGACATGCATGCACCAGCAAATACACACATGTAGGAATACACGTTCACACATGTACAAACACATTTATAGATACACACTTGTACACACACACAAAGTTGCACATGCATACATACACACCCACACATGTGCATACACAAGAACATGCACACAAAAAGCATAAGCAAACACACACACACACAAAGGCAAGGAACCACATGTAGATGCATGCAATTGCATGCACTAACACATCACTGCACACTCATGCACATACACACATTAAGACGACATACATTAAGGCACACACACACACACACAGGCATATTTGCACATTTTTGAAAGGACACACACACCCTCACTCACACATAGGCACACAAGAATACACATACACATACACATACACATAAGCACATACACACTTGCACATGCACACAAAAGACATACACACACACATCCACATGCACACATGCATGTACATGCAGACATGCATAAATGAACAAACTTAAACATGTGCATTTATACACACATATAAAAACATGTATAGACATGCACATGTATAAAGACACATGCATAAACATGCACACAAACACATATACACACATGTGTATGCATGCAGGTGCATATGTGTATTATACACACACCCAAATATAAACACACAAATGTGTACACATGCACACACACATGCACATATATACACACACATGCACACACATATATATACTGATAAGCACATGCACGTGTGCTTACACTTATGCAAACATGCTTATACATGTGCACACACATGCACACACATACATATGCATTCACATATGTACACATACACACCAAAAAAACACCCCCATAGATTTGTGCAATGCACACTCATGCATGTGCACACACATCCAAACCCATGTACACACTTTCACACACACAAATACACATGTACATAGAACCACAAAGCCAAACACATGTACATATATGCATGACACAATTAAATATATAAACATACACACACATGAATGCACACACATAGTCACACCCACACATAGGAACATGTACATGCACACACATGGTCACACAAACATAAGCACATATGCACACGCGAAATGCCCTTCAACAATGCGCTGCCTCTTCCTTTGAACTTACAAAAGATGAATATCTCACTGGCACCGAAATGCCCTTTCTGCCCCGACGTGGACACAATGGAACATATCTTTTGGCGCTGTCATATGGTTACCCAACTTGGCAGTGGTTTGGCCGTACCCTGGAGGTCTATGATCAAACTAATCTCCTTGAGCGGGTGCAACATTGGTGGTCACGCAAATCCTCTCTCAAATCACTTGCATTTTCAATTCCAGCAGCAATATGTTGGTTTGCTTGGAAGACAAGGAATGCGACACTCTTCTCAGGCACATGCTGTAGGCCAGACAAGTTTCAGTGGGAAGTCCAAATTTTCTTAATTTCTATGTACCACATGCGAGCTGGGAAACTCCTTGGCATTGAAAGTCTCCTTCTTAGGAGACTGGGTCTTATGTAATATTTCTATCAATAATAAGAAAAAGGGACGTTATAAAAAAAAAAAAAAAGCACACGCGAAAACACACACAAATAAGAATAGTATCTTGATCATCATCCCTTTATTTAGCTTTTGGATCTAATGATCCAGATAATGTCTTATTGTGATTAGATATAGAACCCCCTTCAATGGTTATTCTATTGGATAGTTTAGAATGAGAAATAGTTGCATTTCATTTTTTGCTTTCATCTTTTATAATGGCTAGCTTTCAAAAAAGCTAACCCTAACCATTAAGAGTCTTTTTAGGATATTTGTATTTTGACTACAAATAGAAATCATTTACTAGTTATTATTTCTTCTAAATTATTATTTCTTTTACTCATTTTTATAATCTTTATGCAACATCCTGATAACATCTATATCATTAATTTATTTGTGTCACTTTTGTTTAAAAGATTTGAAGTTATAGAAATTTTTAATGTAGAAAATTTTGCAAAGCTTTTAATTTTTTTATGTAGAAAATTTTTGTGGATTTTGGTTTCTCAATGGAGCATAAATTTGTAATTACTCTACCCTTTACTAGCCTTAGCAAAAAAGAGTGGTTTGTGGAAGCCAATCGGTGATTGGGAGTGGATGTTAGCATGGGTTTTGGTTGAACCACCTAAAAAATCTCAAGTGTATTTATTTTATTATTGAGAAAATTTCGTTTCATCAGCAATCTTCTTAAAAAATTTTTGTTTTTAAGCATAAAATGTTTTTTAAATAAATATTTTTTGAAATTAAAAATTTGTTAAAAATAATTCACCTCTCACTTATTTTTTTTTCCTTACACAATTCAAATTAAGGGTTTTAGAGTGAGGATTTCATCAAAGAAGAAAATTTCTAAGCCAAGGTCCTTATGACTCTTCCTTATATTGAGGATAATATAGTCTTATTTGAGAGGGATTTACCACGACCACAACCTTTTGTACAAAGGTGAGTTTTATTGTTATTAGAGACATTATATCATATATTTTTTGAATCCATTGATTTGGAAATTTCGAAAAATATTGAAAATATATTTGAGTTTCCAACTAATACTTTTAATAGAGAAAAATTAAGAAAACATTAGGTGAACTCACTCTTAAGAGGTAACATTGAGGTAAACTAAATTCTTGAGCTATGAATATTTTATAATGTGGTTTGGATACCTTCAAACATAATCAAATCATGAACTTGAAAATGACACATGAGGTTTGGTCTAACCTTGAAGTTATCGATGATGGTGCTTCTCAAGTTAAGGAGACTAAAACATGTTTGTTCATTAGTATGAATTATTTTGGAGAAATCTAGATGAGAGTATTAAGGTTATGTTAATAAGATTTATAAATATTATTAATGGTTTACCTAAACTTGGCAATAAGTTCTCTATTAGAGAATATGTGAGGAAGATACTTCAAGTTCTTCCTTAACAAAATGATCCATTAGTGAAAACATTTAAAATAATATAAAATATCTTCGCAATGTCATTATATGATTTATTTGGTGAGCTCTTAACAAATGATTGAGCTTGCTAGAAGGGATGAAGAACTTGTGGCTGACAAAGAAAAGGAAGAAAAGAAGAAATAATAGCCTTTGTAGTTGATTCTTTTATAGACTCAGTTTTCACCATCTCAAGTGAGGTACTTCTTATTTCAAAAGTAGTTATCTAGTTTTTGCAATAAAAGAAATGCTTGTAAATGATTTGTAAATAAGATGAAATAAAAGGAAAAAGATGGTTTCTCATGAAAAAATAATTTGTTATAAATGCAAATTACCTAGATGTGTACATGTGTGTGCATGTCTATATGTTTATTTTTATACGTATATATACATTTGTGTGTACGTGTGTGTACATGCTTGTTTTTATGCAAGAGTGTTTGTGCATGTGTTTTCCTTTGTGTGTGCGTGTAGGTCTACATGTGTGAGGGTATTTGTGCATGTGTGTTTACATGGATCTCTGTATGCATGGTTGTATACATGTGTGTATAGGTTTTTTGCATGTGCTATACTCATATGTGTGGCTGCATGTGCATGCATGTATGCATGCATGTTTGTATGACTACGTGCATGCGTGTGTGTATATGATTAAATGTGCGGCGGGTGGGTATGTCTACATTCATGCAATGGTATTGCACAAGTGCATGTATTGGTGTGTTTGGCTGTGTGCATGCATGCACAAGTGTGTGTATGTATGCACGTGCCTGTATTTGTACATTTGTGCTTGCATGCATGCATATGCTTGTACAGGTGTACATTTTTATGTGCATGTGTATGTGTGTGTCTATGCATGTGTATGTATGTATGCTTGTGCATGTATGTGCATGTTCATGTGCATGTGTATATGAGTGTGTATGTGTGTACATGTGTGTGCTTGTGTGTGAGCCTTTGTGTATGTGTGTGTAACTAGGTCGCTACATATGTGTATATATGTGTGTCCATGTTCGTACTTGTATGTGTTTGTGCATATACATGTGCGTGTGGGCTTGCATGTGTGTGTATATGAATGTGCATGTTTGTTAGTAGGTGTACATGTATGTTTGTGTATATGTGTATGCATGTGTTTATGTGTGTGCTTTTATTTATTTTTTTGCATGGATATGCATGTGTGATGTGCTTGTATGTGTATTTATGTATGTGTGTGTGTGCATGTGGTTGTGCATTTATATGCATGTGTGTGTGTGTGTGTGCGTATGTGTATGCATGTGTGAGCATGTGAGGTTGTGTGTGTATAGGTTTGCATTTGTATGTGTGCAAGTGTGTGCATGTTCCTGGGAGTGCATATGCATGTTCATTTTTTTTACATGTGTATGCCAATGTTTTTGAGTCTATACAAGTGTTCATGTGTCTTTGCTTGTGCATGCATGCATGTGTATATGCGTGTTTGCATACATGCATGTGTGTGTTTTGGTGTTTGTGCATGAGTCCATGTGGATGTGCATGTGAGTGTTTTTACATGTGTGTGTTCATGTGTGTGGGGGAATCCATGTGTGTAATTTTGTATATATGTACTTGTGTTTTTTTGTGTGTGTGCATGCATGTGTGGTGCCCATGCATTTGTGTGTGCATGTGCATATGTGTTTTCTTTTGAGTGTGCCTATGTGTGTTTTTGTGTGTGTGTGCATATGTGTTTTTTTGGAGTGTGTCTGTGCATGCATGTGTGTGAGTGCAAGTGTGTGCTATGAGTCCTATGCATGTGAATTTGTGTGCATGTATGTGTTGCAAATGTATGTGTTTGAGAATATTTATGCATGTGCATGTGTACATATTTGTTTTTGTGTGTACCATTCAATGTGTAGGTGTGCTTACGTTTGTGTGTGCATACGCGTGCATGTGTGGGCACATGTATTGATGTGGTTGTGCTTGTGCATATATGCTTGTCAGTTTATGGTTTTGTCATATGTATGAGAGTTCATTCATGTATGTGTGCTAATGTGCATGTATGCATGGGTATGCTAATGTGTATGTATGTGTTGGTGCATGCGTGTGTGTGTGTTAGTATGCAGGTGTGTATAGTATTTATGTCTATGTTTTTGTGTGTGTGTATGTGTACTAGTGTGTTTGTGTGTTCTTGTGTGCTAGTGTGTTCTTGTGCTTGTGAGTGTGTGCATGCATGTTGTGTAAGTGTGTTTGTGTGAGTGTATGTGCATGTGCAAGTGCTTGTGTGATCAAACCTACACTTCAGCATTTGTGTTGCATGTTTTTTGTGATGGTATATATGTGTCTGTATGTGTGTTTGGGTATTTGTGTGTTGGTTTGTGTGCCTATGTGCCATGTATTGCATGTGTGTGTGGGTGTGTGTGTTTCTGTCTATGTGCATGTGTGTGTGTGTCTGTGGATGTGGAGTGTTACTATGGGCATGCAAGTGGGTGTATTTGTGTACATGTAGGTTTGTGTGTGTGGGTGTGTGTGAGTGTGACCATGTTTGTATGTGTCCATGTGGGTCTGTGTGTACCTACTTGCATGTGTGTGTGTGTACATGTGTGCTTACTATGGGTGAATGTGTTTATGTTATATTTTTGCTTGTCTATGCTTATGTGCATGTGTGTGTGGGCATGTACATGAATGTGTGTAAGCATACTTACATGCATGCATGTGTGTGTGTATGAGTGCATGCATGCTTCTCTATGTACATACATATCTTTGTAAGTTCATGTCTTTGTGTGTATGTGTGCAAGTGGATGTATGTGTGAATGTGTGTGTGTGTGAGTGTCTATGTATATCTATATTTGTGAGGAAATGTGTGTGTGTTTGTACATATTTATGCATGTGTGCATGTGTTTGTATTCATGTACAAGTGTGTGTGTGTTTTTTTTGCTTGCATGTGTGAGTGTGTGTGTACAGTATGCTTTTGTGCTTGTACTTATGTGTGCGTGTGTTTACATGAGCATGTGCATTTGTGTGTCTATCTATGTGCATATTTCTCTACATGTGATTTAAGTGTGTGCATGTATGCATGTTTATGGGTGTGTGTGTGTGTGTGTGTGCATTTAGATGCATGTGTGTGCATGTACATGTGTGCATGTGTGTGTGTTTTTGCATGTGTGGTTATGCTTGTGTAGGTATTGGTGTTTATAATGGTGTGTGCATGTTTGTGTGTATGTGTGCCTTTTCATGCGTTCATGCATATACGTGTGTTTTGCGCATGTGTTCTTTTGCTTGTTTGTGTAGGTGTGTGTGTGTCTATGCACATTTGTGAGCATGTGTGAGTGTGTGCATATATGTGTGTGATCATGTTTGTGTTTATTTGCATGCCTATGAACATGTTTACATATTTGTTCATATGTGTGTTTTGTGTGCATAATTGCATGTGAGCACTTTGTATGCATGCGCCATGTGCGACGTGTTTGGGCATATTTGTGTTTTTTGCATGCAAAAGTATATGTGTGTGTACTTGTGTGCATGTGTGTGTGACTATATATTTGCATGCATTTATGTGTGTGTATAGGTGTACATTTGTGCTTATGTATATGTGTGTGCTTGTGAGCATGGGTGCATGTGCCAATTAGGACATGCATGCATGTGTGTGCATTTGTCCTGGTGTGCATGTCTGGCTATGCTTATGGATGTGTGTACATGTGTGGGTGGCCACTTATGCGTGCAAGTGTACATGTGAGCATATGTGTGTGCATGTGTCAGTTTTCATGTGTGTGTGTCTCTATGGAATGGGTGTGGGTGCTTGTTGTACGTGTGCTTGTGTGTCTTCATGTATAGATGCCTGCATACATGTGTGTGCACAGATATGTGTGTGTGTTCATGTGCTGGGAGTTTGTGTGGGATTGTGTGTAAGTGTGCATGTGTGTACATGCATGTGTGTGTGTATGTGTGCATATGTGCATGTGTGCATATGTGCATGTGTACATGTGTAGATATATTTGTATTTTTGTGCACATATGTGCATGTGTTTGTGTGCATGTCTATCTTTACGTGAGTGCATGGGTACACATGTATGTGCATGCATGTGCATCTATTTATGTGTTTGTGTGTGTGTGAGCAGGTGTGCTTGTGTGTGTGTGCATGTGTGTTTGTGGATGGGCATGGGTAATTATGGATTTGTGTCCATGCATGTTTATGTCTGTGTGTGCATGTCTACTTGTGAGTGTGCTTATATGTATGCAAATGTTTGTATTGGTGTGTGCATGTGTGTCCATGTGTGTGTTCATGTGAGTGGATGTGCACGTGTGTGTGTGTGTGTGCACTAGTGTGTTTAGGTGCATTCGTGTGTGCGTGTGTGAGTGCATGCACATGCATGTAAGTGTATATGTGTGGGTGCTCGTTAGGGTGTTTAGATGCATGCGTGTGTGAATGAGTAGGTATGTGCATGTGTGTATGTGCTTTTGTGCATAGTGCTTGTATGCACATGCATGTGCATATATGTGTGTGTGTGTTTATTTGTGAGTTTAAATGTATGTGTATGTGGGTGCATGTGCATGTGCATATGCGTCCATGTGTGTGTGTGTGCTTGTTTGTGTGAGTGTGTGTGTGCATATATGTGTGATTGTGTGTATGCTTGTGCTTTTGTATGTGTTAGTGTACATCTTTGTGTGCTTATGTGTGATTGGATGTGAGTGTGTGCATGTGTGTTTTATGCATGCATGTGTGTAGGTGTATGGGTTATTATGGGTGTTTGTGTGTGTGGGTGCACATGTATATGTCTGTGTATGTGTATATATGATTATGTATATTTGCATATGCATGTGTGTGTGTTTCTATGCATTTGTGTGAGTCTTTGTGTTTGCATGCATGTATGCATGTGTATGTGTGGATGCATTTGTAGGGGTCTATGTGCATGTGTATGTTGGCTGTGCATATATATGTGTGTGTTCATGTTTATGTGCATGTGGATATATTTGTTGGTGTGTATGTGGGTTTGTGTGCATGTGGACATGTACATGAATGTACCTGCATGTGTTTACATCTGTTCATGTTTGTGAGTACATTCGTGCATGTGTGTCTGTGAGAAGGTGTGTTGGTTTGTGTGTGTGTGCATATGTGTGTGTGTACATGTACATATTTATGAGTGCATCCATGTCTATGTATGTGTTTGTATGTATGAGTGTGAGTGTATTTGGCTATAAGTGCTTGCATGTGTATGTGTGTGTGAATGTGAGTGTGTGCATGTACTTATACACATGTACACACATGTGTGTGTTTGTGTGTATGTATGTGTATGTGCATGTGTGTGCATAAGCATGTGATTGAGCATGTGTGTGTGAGTGTGCACATGTGTGTTTATGTTTATGTATGTACATGTGTGAGACATTTTCCTTATGCGTGCATTCGTGTGCATGTGTGTGTGTGTACGCATGCATTTATGTGCATATAGATGTGTGTGTGTGTGGATGCACACTTGTGTGAATGTGTTAGTGTAGGAGTGTGCATATCTACTTGTGTGCATGCATGCTAATGTATGTGCATGTCTGTGTGCATGTGTGTATGTTGTTTGTCTAGTTGTTGGTCTGTGCTTACATGCACATGAGTGGTGTGTGCCCCTATGTATGTGTTTGTGTATGCGATTACGTGTGAGTTCTTGTGTGTGTTTCTATACTTGTGTTTATATGAGCATGTGTATGTACATGTGTGTGTGTGTGCATGTATGAGTGCATCTATAGGTGTGTGTGCATGACTGCACATGTATGTGTCTATGAGTGTGTTCATGTGTATGTGTGTGTGCAAATGTGCAAGTGTGTCATGTTCATTTGGAGATGCATGTGTGTGTATGAGTGTGTGTGTGTGTGTGCATGCATGTGTGGGTGTCAATGTGTATGCATGTGTGTGTACAAGAAGATGTGTGTTGGTGCTTGCATGTACGCACGTGCATGTGTGTATTTACAAACATGTATGTATGCATCTTAGCATACGTTCATGTGTTGTTTTGCATGTATGAATATGCATATGTGTACATGCTTGCATATGTGTGTGCATGTGTGTGTGTGTGCATGTGTGTGTCTGTGCATATGTGCGTGTGTTTGTGCGCATGTGTGTGCGGGCATGTGCATTTGTCTTGTGCAAGTGCACTTGCTTTTTTGTGTGTATGTGTGTGTACATGCAAGCATGTGCGCATGTATTTGTGTGTGTGCATGTCAATGTTCATGCATGTGTGTGTGTACTTCATCTTGTGCACATGTGTTCTTATGATTGTTCCTACATCTATGTGGGTACATGCATGTGTTTGTGCATATGTGTGTGTGGTTGGTAGGTCTGTGCATGTGAGTGTATATATGTATTGAGTGCAAGTATGTGACAATGCATAGGAATTTCTATGTTCATGCGTGCATGTGTGTGTATGTAAATGTGTTAGTGTTTGTGTGTGTGTGTGCATGTATGTTTGGGTCAGTCTATGTGTACCTATATGTGTGCGTGTGTTCTTGTGCAGGTGTGTTGACGTGCATGTGTGTTCACAAGTATGCATGTCTCTTTATGTGCTTGTAGGTGAGTCTGTGTATTTTAACATGTATATGTCTTTATATATGTCTACATCTATGTGCGTGCATATGTGTGTACATTCATGAGTGTGTATGTGTGTTTAATTGTGCCTGTATACATACAAGTGCTTCTATGCATACGGATATGTCTGTGGGTGTTTGCGAGTGAGTGTGCACTTGCGTGTTCTTGTGTGTTGTGTATGTCGGTGTGAGGGGGGCAGAGTACATGTATGGGTTTTATTGTGCATGTCTACAAGCAAGTCTCTATGTGTGTACGAGTGTTTTTGTGTGTGTATGTGCACATGTTCTTGTGAATGTGCAAGTGTGTATGCATGTGTATCTACATGTGTGCATGTGCATACATTTATGTGTGTATATGTGCACACGTATTTGCGTGCATGCATGTATTCATGTGTTTGGTTTTCATGCATTTTTATGCTTGCATGCATGCATGTGCAATTATGTAGCTGCATGTGTGTGTGTGTGTGTGCACGTGTGTGTTTATGTGCATTTGTATGTGTGTACATATGTGTGTGTGTGCATGCCCAGACATGCATGCATGCTTGCATGTGTGTGTGTGTGTGATTATGTTTGTGTTCATAATTGTTTGTGTGTGTATGTACGTGCATGTGCACGTGTATGTGTGAATGTGTGTGTAAGTTTGTGTGAGTGCATGCCTATGTGCATGTGTGTATGTGTGTGTATGTGTTTATGTTTGTTTGAGCAAGTACATGCATGTGCATGCATTTGTATGTATACATATGTGTGAGGGAGTGTGTTTATATGTGTGTCTATGTGTGTATGTGTATATGCATATGTGTGTGTGCATGTGTGTGTGCACATGCACACATGTATGCATGCATCTTTTTAGTGTATGCATGTGTGTGAGTGAGTCAATGTGTGCGGTTGTAGGTTCTTGCATGTGTACGTGTGTGTATGTGTGTACGTGTGTGTGTCTGTGTGCAAGTGTGTGCATATTCGTGTTCTTGTGCATATGTGTGTATGCATGGATGGGTGTGTGTATAACTATAAGTATGTGTGCATGAGCATGTGTTTGAGCATATGGGCATGCATGCATGCGCATAAGTGTGTGTGTGTGTGTGTGTCAGTAATTTTCATGTGTGTGTTTGTGTATGCATGTCTTCATGTGCATGTATATGTGTGTGCATATGCATGCATGCTAGTTTGAATGTGTGTGGGAGTATTCATGGGTGCATGCATGCATGGATGCATGCGGGTGCATGCATGCAAGTGTGTAGTTATGTTTATTGAGTTATAAGTGTGTGTGCATGCATGTATGTTGGCATGTGTATGCACCTGTGTGTGTGGGATTGCCCATGTGTGTGCATCTATGTTTGTATTTATGTGTGCATGTGTGTGTACTTGTGTAAGTGTACGTGCGTGTGTGTTGGTGTGTGTATGTGAAGGGGCGCATGATTGCATGTGTTTTTGTTTGTTCTTGTGCATATATGTGTGTTCATATATACATGTGTGGAGTACATATGTGTATGCATTTGCAGGTGTGTATTTGCTTGTATTTCTGTCTACCCCTGAATCTAGTGTATGTGCATGCATATGTGGGTGCATGTGTGTATACATGTGTGTGTTTTTGCTTGCATGCATGCACGTGTACGAGCCTGTGTATACATGTGTATACATGTGCATGTTTGTGCTTGGGTGCATGCATGTGCATGTGCATCCTTGTGTGTGTGTGTTTTTGGCCATGTGTGTGTGTGTGTTGGGGTGTGCGTCTATGCATGTGTGTGAGTGTGTGTGTGTGTGTATATGTGCATGCTTGTGCATGTATGTATGTGTGCATGCATACATGTCAGGTGTGTTTGTATGCATGAGTATGCATGTGTGCGTGTGTGTGCATGCATGTGTATAAAAGTACATATGTGTGTCTATGTGTGGTTATACATATGTGTGTGTATGTGTGCACACATGGGTTCTTGTGTGCATTTGGAATTAGGTGTGTTTGTGTTATGTGTGTGTATTGTAACATGCAAGTGTGTATTTATGTATATATGTGTGTGTATGTATGTGCTTGTGTTTGTTCATGTGTTCATGTGTATATACATTTGTGTGAATATGCATGTGTGTATGCATCTATGTACATGTGTGTATGTACGAGTGGGTGCACATTTGTATGTGTATATGTGTGTGTATAAGCATGCTTATGTGTTTGTGCTTGCAAATGTGCACTTCAACGTGTGTTATTGCTTGCATGTGGGTGTGTGTGTTTGTGTGCATGAGTGTGTGTGTGCATATGTGTGTGCATATGTGTGTGTATGTGTGTCTTTCTATTGTGTGTGTGTGCATGTGTTCATACATGTGCGAGCATTTATACATACTTCTATATATGTATATATATGTGCATGCATACATGTGTGTAATTGTTTGTGTACATCCATGTACATGTGTGTTTACATGTATGTGTGCATTCCTATGAGCTTATTTGTGTATATGCATGTGCATATAGTAGTGCATGTGGTAGTGCATGTGTGTGCAAGTGCTTGTTCTTACACATGCATAGGTTTGTGTTTGTTTATGTGTGTGCAGGCATGCGTGCATGTGTTTGTGTTCGTGTATGTGGTTAAGTGTGTGTCTGTGAGCGTATGTGTCTGTGTATAGGCATATGTGTGTGGGTTGCATGGACATTTGTGTACATGCATGTGTGCATGAGTGTGAGCTAGTGTCTACGTCTGTGCATGTCTATATTTGTTTGCATATGTGTATGGATGTTTATGCAGATGTGTGCATGTGTCAATGTCTGTGCATGTGTGTGTATGAGTGTGATTATGTGTACATGTGTGTGTGTGTACATTTGCTTACATGTGTATTTACTAGTATGCATGTGTATGTGTGCATATGCATGTATGTGTATGCATTTTTTGGGTGCAAATGTGTGTGCGTATGTGTGTACATGAGTGTGTGTATGCACGTGTGTGTGCATACATATATGCATGTAAGTGTGTCTACATTTATGGGTGTGTGTCTGCGTGTTGTTGTACATGTGTGTTTGTATGCATGCATGCGAGTGTTGTTGTATGTGTGTGGGTGTGGGTGGATGCCTAAATATGTGTGTTTTGCATATGCATAATCATCCATGTACATGCGTGTGTGTGAGTGTAGGTGTGGGTGTGTGTGTATGTGTACGTGTGTGCATGTTTTTGTGTGTGTGTGAACATGTGTGTGCTTATGTTTATTTATGTCTGTGTGCACATGTGGGTGTGTGCATCTATGTGTATACTATTATTGCTTGTGTGCATACGTATGTATGTATGCATGTGTATGGATGTGTTTGGCTATTTCATGTACTCGTATGTGGGTACGAATAGATGTGCGAGTGTGTATGCATGCCTATGCACATGCATGTGTGTGTGTGCAGATGTGCACTTAAGAGCTTGCATGTGCATGTGTGCATGTGTTCATGAGGGGTCATGTGTGTATATGTGCCAATGTGTACATCTATGTGTTTGTGTTTGTATGTATGTGTATGAATGTGTCAACATGCATGAATGTATGTGTATGTGTGTGAGTGTTTGTGCATGCATGTGTGTGTATGTCTATGTGTGTGAGAGTGTATGGGTGGACATGTGTTTGCATGTGCATGTGACTTGTGTGCATATATACAAGTGTTTGTGTGCTTGTGTTTATGTGTGTGTATGCAGATGCCTGTATACATGTGCATGTGTGTCTTTGTGTTCATATGCGTGCATGCATGTGGGTGTGGTTTTGGGTGTGTGTGTATTGCTTTCCTTTGTATGCATGTGTCTATGAATGTGTGTGTGTGAAAGGGAGGGGGAGGGATTTGTACTAATATTTGCATGGGTGTGTGTTCTTATGCATGTGTTTTTGTGTGTGTGCACATGTTTAAGCATGCATGCATGTGTGTGTGCCCTTGTTCATATGGAAGTCCACATGCGTGCATGAGTGTGTATGTGTTTCTATCTATGTGTGCAAGCATATGTGTGAGTGTATATAGAAGTGCATGTGCGTGTTTATGAGTTGTGCATGCATTTGTATGAGTGGTGTTGGTGTTCATAGGTGTGTGTGCATGTGCATGCTTGTGTGTACACAATCATGTGTGTGCATACATGTGTGTGTTTACATGTGTCAACATGTTCTTATGCTTATGTCTGCTTGTGAATGTATCTAATTTGGTGCATATGTGGGCATGTTTGTGTTTGTGTGCATGTGTGTTCACTGTGTGCATGCATGTTTACATGTGTGTGCCCATATGCATGTGCATTTATACAAGCATGTGTATGTATGTGTGTGTGTGTGCATGTTTTCTTGTGCATATGTGTGTGGGTGTGTGTGTACGTGTGTTTAGGAATGTGTGTAGGTGTGTTTCTTTATGAGGTGTGCATATGTATGTACGTACGAATTCATGTGCTTTTGTTTGTTTGTCTCTGTGCATCTTTAGACATGTACAAGTGTGTCTGTGGATGCATGTTTGTTTATGTTGTTGTGGGTGGGTGTTTGTATGTCGATGCATGCATTTGTGTGTGTCGATGAGTGCACATGTTTGTCTATGTGTGCATGTGGTTGTACACATGGACAGGTGTGTGTGAGTCAATGTGCGTGTGCATTTTTGTTATTATGCATGATTGTGTGCATGTGTGTGTGTGTAAGTGAGAACATGTGTGTACATGTTAGGATGTGTGTCTGTTTATGTGTATATGTTTGCATGTACTTGTGCTTATGTGTGCATTTGTGTTCTATAGTATTTATGTGTGCATATGTGTGTGCATGTGTGAGGATGCAAACACCTATGTCTATGTGCATGTGAGTATGTGTATACGTGTGTATTGTGTGTGTGTGTGTAGGTGCTTACATGTGTGTGTGTGTCTCAGTGTAAGAGTTTGAATGCATGTGAGTGCATGCATATGCTTGCTTATGTACATGTGTGGTGCATATCTATATGTTTGTGGACTAGCATTTGCGTTTATGCATGCGCTTGTATGTGTGTGCATGTGTGTGTGATCATGTGTATGCATGTACTTGAGTGTGTGTGTGCACAAATGGTTGTTTGTGCAAGTATGTATGCATGTGTGTGTAAATGTGAGCATGCATGGTTATGTGTTAGTGTGTGTGCATGTGTTCTCACATGTTTTTGTGGGTGGGCATATGTTTGTGCCTGTGTATGGGTTTGTTCATGTTTGTGTGCATGCATATGTGTCGAAGTGTGTTGATGTGTATGTGCATGCATGTGTGCATGTGTGTGTATGTATTTTTGTGTGTGTTCATGAGTGTATGTGCATGTGTGTGCATACCTATGTGCATGTGTTTGTGGTTTCCTTTCTGTTTGTGAGTGTGTGCACATGTGTTTGTGCAAGTGTGTGCATTAGTGTATATGTATGTGTGTATGTGTATGTGTGTGTGTGCATGCTTGTGTATGTGGATGTGTGCATGCATAATTGTGTGCTTGTGCTTTTGTGCATTTGCATTTCTTTATATGTGTATGAGTTTGTGTGCATATGTGTTTTTGTTTTTGCATGTGTTTGTACTTATATAAATGTTTTTGCAGGGATATATGAGTCTGCATTTGCATGTGTGCTTGTATTTGTATGTGTGTGTGCGTATGCATATATGTGTGCATGAGTATGCCTTTAGGAGTGCATTTTTGCATGTGTGTGTGCATGCATGTTTGGGTGTTGTGTGTGTGCATGTTAATGTGTTCATGTGCATGCATTTGTGTATGCATATGTGTGTATGTTCATTTGCATGTGGGTGTGTTGGTATGTGCTTCTCTATGTGTATTGATATGCGAGTGTGTTGTGTCCATTTGCATATGAGCAAGGGCTTATGTGTACATATGTGTGCAAGTAGGTGTGGTTGTGCATGTGCATGTATATATGTGTGTGTATGTGGGTGTGTGTCAATGAGCATGTGCATGTGTGCATTCATGTGTCTTTGTGTGTGAGTGCATGTTTATGTGAGTTTGTGTGTTTTTGCACGTGCTTGAGTGTTTGAGTGTGCATGCATACCTTAATTTGTGTGGGTGTGTTTGTTGGTGTACGCGTGTGTATGTGTTTGCACATACTCAGACTTGGGAGCATGCATGCACTGTGTGTATGTGTGTCTTCGTGTGTGTGTGTGTTCATTTGCATGCATGCATGTATGTGCATGTTTGTGTGTGTGTGTTCTTATGTGAGTGGGTATAGTACATTTGTGAAACTATGTTTGCATGTGGATGCACTTGTTTGTGTGCATTTAAGTGTGCATTTGCATGTGCTAATGCACATGCACGTGTGTGTGTACATGTGCATGTGTGTGTTTGCATGGGTGTTTACACTTGTGTATGTGTGTGCATCTGTGTGTGTGTTAATGTATTTGCATGCATGTGCATGTGTATCTATGCTTGTGTGAAAGTGTTTTCTCATGTGCATATATGTTCTTGTGTTTGTGTGTGTGCATATGCGTGTGTGCATGTGCTCATGCATGGATACGTATGCATGCATGTGCATTTGTGTATGTGTGTGTGTACGTGTGTGTGTTTCGTGTGTCTATGTCTAAGTGTGTGTATGTGTGCGTATCATACATGTCTGAGTGTTTATGTGTGTGTGGGTGCATGAGTGTGTGTGTGCTTCTATAATATATGTTTGAGTGCACATGTGTGTTTATATTTATGTGTGTGCATATGTGCATATGTGCATAAGTGTCTTTGTGTGTTTGAGTGTTGTGAGAGTTGGGTGTGCAATTTTTTGCATGTATGCTTGTTTGTGGGTGTGGTTGCTCATTTGTGTGTGCATATGCATGTGTATGTGTGTGTGCATGTGTGAATATGCATGTGTATGAGTGCATGTGTATGCACATGTGCAAGTGTGTGTGTATGTGTGTCTATGTGTGTAGATGCATGCACGTGTGGATGTGTTTGTATGTGCATGTGTTTACATGTGTACATGCACATGCATGTCGGCATGTGTTCTTGCTCATGCATCATTATGTGTGTGCTTGTGTGTTTTTGTATGCGAGTGTGTCCAAGTATGGATGTGTGTGCATGGGGGTTTGTGTCCACATATGTGTATGTTAATGTGTGTGGGTACATGTGTCTTTGTTTATGTAAGTTCTTTATGCTTGTTTGTCCATGTGCATGTGTGTTTACCTATGCCTTTTGTGTATATGTGTATGCATGTTTGTGTGCATGTGCATGTCATTTTGTGTGCATCGATGTATGTGTTTATGTGCTTGTGAGTGTGCATGGGTGAGTGCATGTTTGGTTATGTGTGTATTCATGCATGTGTGCATGGCTGTGTGTTGGCATTTATGTGGGTGGATGTGTGAACATGTGCATGCTTGTATTTGTGTGTGCGTGTGTGTGTGCATGTGCACATATTCATGCCTGTGTGTATGTGTGCATGTATGTGTGTGTGGGTGTGTGTGAGTATTTGTGCATATTCTTACATATCTACATGTGCATGCATATGAGTATACATGTGTCTATGTGCACAATTGTGCATGTATGTTTACTTCTCTATTTGCATATGAGTTTTACTGCATGTTCGTGTTTGTTCTTTTGTGTGTGTGTGCATGTTTTTGTACATGTGTGTGTGTGTGCATGCATATGTCTTTATGCATTTGCATATATGTATCAGTGTGTATGTGTAAGTGTGTTTGTGCTTGTGTATGTGTTTGCATATGTGTGCATGTACATGTGCGATTGTGTGCATGTGTGGTTGTGTATGTGTGTGTGTGTGGATAGGTGTGCGTAGAGTACATGTGTAGGTGTTTGAGTTGCATGCGCACACATATGTGTTTTTGTGTCTACATGTGTGTGATTATGGGTTTGTGTCAGCATGCATGTACATGCATATGTGCATGTGTATGTATGTGTGTTTGTGCTTGTACATGCATTCGTGATTGTGTTTGCCTGTGTGTGTGCTTATGGTCTACATAAGTGTATGTGTGTGTGTGCATTTGTGCTAATTAAAATGCATACGAGTGTGTCCATGTGTGTGTGCATAAGTGTGTGCATATGTGCATGCATGTGCACGTGTTTGTTTATGTGTGTTGATGCATGCATGTGTGCTTATATATGTATGTGCGTATTTGTGTGCATGTACGCTTATGTCAATGTGTGGGTGTATCCATGTGTTTGTGTGCTTGTGTATGTGTGCATGGGAATAATTGTAAAAGTGTGCATGTGTGAGTGTGTTTGCATGTGTGTGTATGTACATCTTTTCCTGTGTTTGTGCTTGCGTATTCATGTATGTGTGTATGCATGTGTGCTTGCATATGTTCGAAAGTGTTTAGAATTTGTGTGGGTGTGTGTGCATGTATATGTATTTGTGCAAGTCCATGTGCATGCATGTCTGTGCATGCATTCATCTTTATGTGTGTGGTCATGTTTGCTTGTATTTTTTTATGAGTGTGTGCATGTTAATTTCTATGCATGGGCATCTATATGTGCCAATGCATGGGGTTGTGTTTGTGTGCATACATACTTGTGTGGTGTATAGGTGTGTGTGTGCGTGTTTGTATGCATGTGTGCGAGTGTGTGCATGTGAGTGTGTGTATATGTGTGTGTGTTCGTGTGTGCAAATTTGTAGGTATTTGTTTACATGTGTGTGCACGTCTATGAGCTTGTGTGTGTACATGTGTGCCTATGCTGTGAGTATGTGTTTGTATTAATGAATATGCATGTGCATGTGCATATGTGTTCTATTATTGTGTGTGCCTATTTTTTGTGCTTATGTTTGTGTGTGTGGGAATGTGCATCCATCTATGTGTTTATATATGTGTGTGCATCTATGAATGTGCATTTGTGTTTGTGAATATGTGTATGTGTTTGTGTTAGTGTGTGTGCATGTGTGGTTAGGTATGTGTGTGTGCGTCTGTGAATAGGCATGTGTTTGTGCCTATGCATACTATATGTGTGTGTGTGTATGAGTGTGAATGTGTGTATGTATGTGTGCATTGTTGTATTCATGCTCATGGACATTTATGTGTGTGTGTATGTACATGCACATGTTTAGTTGCATCTTTGTGTGCATGTGCATATGTATGTTTGTTTATATGTCCATGTGGGTGTATGAGTGTGTGTTGTATGTGTGTGCATACATGTCTATGTGCATGGGTGTGTGTGTATGTGTGAGTGTGCATACACCAACATGTGTGCATGTGTGTGTGTATTTGTGAGCCTCGATGTGTGCAAGTCTATAAGCTTGTTGGTGCACATTTGTGTTCTTATGTATGTGTGTGTGCATCAATGTGCATGAGATTGTGCTTACATATGCATGTGGTTATGTGTGCATCCTTATGTTGATGTGTGCATGTGTGTGAGCATGCGAGTTGTTTTGTGCATGCATGTTGTGTGTGTGCACCATTATGAACATGTGTTCTTGTGTTTGTGCAAGTGTTGGTGCATGCATGTGTGCATGCCTTGTGAGTGTAAAAGAATGCATGGACATGCATGTTTGTGAGGGGTGTGTGCATGTGCAAGCATATGTGTGTGTGTGCACGTAAATGTATGTATGATTAGATATTTGTGCACAAGTGTATGTGTATGAGGGTGTGTTTTTGTATGTTTGTGGGTGTTTGCACCATGTGATTTGTGTGCTTAAGTTATGTTTATGTGTTTTCGTGTCCATGGTCTATGCACATTTGTGTGTTTGGTTGTGGGTGTGCCTTTATGCATGTGCGTCCATGTGCGTGCATGTGTGTGTGTATGTATGTGCATGTATTTGTGCACGTGTTTAAGCATGTGTGCATGTGTGTGTCTTTATGCATGTGGGTGCAAGCGAGTGTATGTATGTGAGTGATTATTTGCGTGTGCATGCACTTTTGTGGGTTCCTATCCATTCATGTGCATTTGTGCATGTGTTTTATGTATGTGTGTATGTGTGCAATATCTTGTGTGTGCATGTGCATGTGTGCATGTTCATGTTTATGAGTGTATGTGTGTGCTTCTGTGTGTGTGCTTGTGTGTATTCATATGTGCATACATATGTGGGGGTGTACAAATGTGAGTGAGTGGTTGTGTGTGTATTTATGCATATTCATGGGTGTGCGTGTGTGCTTTTGTGTGTTTGCTTGTGTGCATGTGTGTGGGTTTGTATATGCATGCATTTTTGTGTGTGTGAATGAGAGTGCATGCACATGCACATGTGTTTTAAGGAGCACTTATTGCTTATTTTTGTGCATGTGTATGCATGTGTGTGTGTGAATTTATTTGTGTTTGTGTGTGTGTATGAGTGTGTTCCTTTGGAGACACGTGTTTTTGTATGTGCATGCATGCATGCTTATGCACAAATACATGTATGAGCATGTGTGTGTGTGTTTGTGAGCATATGCATGTGCATATATTTGTTGTGTGTCTATGTGTAACTGTGTGTGAACCATGGGTGTGTGCATGTTTTGGTTTATGATAGTGTTCTTGTATGTGTGTGTGTGTGTGCATGTGCGAGTCTATGTGCACGTGTGTATGTAGGTGTGTGTGCATGTCTATGAGCCTTTGTGTATGTGTGTTTTCCTATGCTTGTGAGTGTGCATTTGTGTCTATTAGTATATGTGTTTATCTACATGGATGCCTGCATGTATATCTATGTGAGCTAGTGTGAGTACATCCATGTTTGTGTGTGCAAGCAGCTTTGCGTGTGTGTACATGTGTGCATATGCTTATGTGTGTGTCAATGCATGCCAATCTATTTGGGCTTATGCGTGGGCATGTGTTGGATTGTATGTGTCTACATTTGTGGTCAGTGTGTATGTCCATGTGTGCGTGTATATGTCTGTGTGCATGTTTGTAAGCATGTGTGTGGGTACATCCATGTGTGTGTCTACACATGTTTGTGCATGTCTATGCAAGTCTTTGAGCTTGCTTGTGTATGTGCGTGCTTATGTGTGCATGTATGTGTTTGTATTATTTTTTGTGTCTATGCTTGGCTGCTTGTGTGAGTGTGTGTGCATGATTATGTATGTGTGTGCATATATGCATATGTAACCATGTGTGTATGAGTGTGAGTGCTTATGTGTGTGTCTATGCATTGGCATGCATGTGTGGCTGTACATGATCATGTGCTTATGAATGTGTGTGTGCCTGTGTGTTGTTAAGGTACATATATGTGTGTATGTGCATGTGGGTGCATGGGTGTGTGTGCATGAGTGTGCATGGGTGTGTGTGCATGTGTATGTGTGTGTGCATGTTTGTTTGCATGTGCATATAGATGTACTTGTGTGCATCTCCATGTTTGTATACTTATGCACATGCATGTCTTTGTATTTGTGACATTTGCGTATGCATGTCTGTCTATGTGTACTTGTGCATGTTTATATGTGTGTGTCGATGTGTACATGTATGCATGTAGGTGTCTATCTGTACTAGTTAGTGGGTGTCTCTTTATGCATTTGTGTGTACATATGTTGAGTGTGGTTATGTGTGTACATGCATGTTCTTGTATGTGTGTGAGTATGTGAGTGCATGCATATAGTGCATGTGAACAAGCATGTGTGTGTATGTGTGGGTAGGTGGGTGTATGCTTGTGCACATATCTGTGTGTGTATGTGCATATGTGTGTGTGTGTGCATCTATATGTGTGTTTCTTTGTGTGCATGTGCACAAGTGTGTGTGTGTGTGCATGTTTATGCGCATGTGTGTTTGTGTGTGTAGGTGCGTGTGTCAGTGTGTGCTAATACTTGTGTATACTATGTGCATGTTTGTGTGTGTGCTTGTAAGCATGTATGTGTGTCTAGGTGTGTGTATGCGTGTGTGCATAGGTGAGCATGTGGGTGCATGTGTATTTGTGTGCCCATGCATCTTTGTGTTTATGCATTTGTGTGTGCATGTGTGAAGGTTTGTGTGATTTTGTGTGATAGTGCATGTATGCGAGAGTATCGATATGTGTGTGTTAATGCATGTGTGTGTACAGGTGTGTGTAAGTACACATGTATGTGGGTATGTGTGTCAGTATATGAGCATGTGTGCACTTGAGTGTGCCTATGTGTCATTGTGCATATTGGTGTGCATCTATGTGCATGGTTTTGTGTTCTTATTTGTGCGTGTTTTTATGTGTGTGTATGTGAGCCTATGCATATATGTGCTTTTGTGTGTGTGAGTTTGCATGTACATGTGCATTCACTTTTGTGTGCTTAGGTATGCACTTGCGTGTGTATGTACGTAAGCGAGCATTATCATACGTGCAGATACATGTGCATGTGTGTGTTTGTGTGTGTATGCATGTGGGGGTGTGTGTGTGCTTACATTTTTATCTGTGTGTATGCATGTGTATGTCTATGTACTTGTCTACATGTGCATGCATGTGTGTCTATTTCAACATGTGTGTGTGCGATTATACATCACTATTAGCATGTGTGCATTTGCGTTTGTGCATGTGTGGTTATGTTTGCATTTGTGTGTGTGGATGTGTGCGTGCATTGGTAGGAGAGGGGGTCAGTGTGTGTGTATGTGTGCATGTACATGTGTTTCCGTATTTGTGCATTTGTGTGTGCATGCATTTGAGTTTTTGTGTGCATGTGAGCATCTCTGTGTGTATGTGTGGATGTACTTGTTACATGAACATGTATAAGCATGTCCTTTTTTGTGCATATGTGTGTGTTTGTGTGCATATCTATGTGCATTTGTGTGTATTTGTGCATGACTTTATGTCCATGTTTTTTGTGTGCATATATGTGTGCAAGCACATGTTTTTATGCAGGTGTGTGTTTTATGTGTTTGTGTGTGTCTACGTGTGCTTGTGTGCATTTTTATGTGTGTGCATGCATGTGCCTACATGAGTGCACAAGAATGTGTGCATGTTTGTATGTGCAAGTGTGCATGTGTGATTGTGTGTGTTTATGTGAGTTTGTGGTTTTGTGTTTGTGCAAGTGTTTAAATGTGTATCTCTACATGTGTGTGTTCATTCACATATATGTGTGGGTGTGTGTGTGGTTGTGTCTGTGTGGGTGTGTATCTGTAGCTATGCACATGTGTGTGTACACTATGTGTGCACATCTTCTTGTGCATGCAAGTGTGTAATTGCAAGCATGTGTGTGTGTATACATGTTTGTGTAGGGTGTGTGTGTGGCCATGATTTTGTGTTTGCATACAAGTGTGCTCTCGTGCATGCATATGTGTGTGTGTGTGAATATGTATGTGTGTGCAAGCATAAACATGTGTGTGCATGTGCATATGTGTGTGTGTTTGTTTATGTGTGTGGGTATATGTTGGTGTGTGTGTAGGTGTACATTTGTGTATGTGTATGCATGCATGCATCTATGTGTTTACATGTGCACATGTGTGTGCATGGTTGTACATTTGTGTATATGTGTGTGCATGCATGTGTTTCTGCTTGTGATTAGGCATGAGAGTGAGCATTTATGTGTGTGTGTATGCATGTGTATATGCACCAATATGTGCGTGAGGGTGTGTGTGTGCATGGGTGTGCATTTCCTTGTGCTCCCATCTGTGCATGTTTATTAATTTATGTGTATGCATTTGTGTGTGTTTGTTTGTGTAGGTGCATGTGTGTGTATGTGAATTTTTTATTTCTATGTATCAGTGGTGTGCATTTGCATGCATATGTTTTTGCATATGTGTGTGCATTTGTTTGTTAATGTGTTTTAGTGCGTGCATATATGTGTGTTTTTGTGATTGCATTATGAGTTCTTGTGCATATGATGGCTTTTGTTTGTGCTTGTGTTAGTGTGTGGGTGCATGTGTGTTTTTGTGTGCTAGTGCAGGTGTTTGTATATGTGCATGTGTATCTATGCATGTCTATGTACATGGACAAGAGTTTGAATGTGTGTGTGCATGTGCATGTGTGTACGAGCATATTTTCCTATATGTGCTTTTGTATTCCTATGTGTGTGTGTGCGGGAGTGTGTGCTTCTGAATATGCATGTGTTCCCATGTGTGTACAAGAATGTGCATTTGGATGCATGTGTCTGTGTACACACCTATGCATGTGTGTGCATATGTGTGCCTGTACATATCTATGTATGTGTGTGTGTGTGTCTGTGTTGTGTGTGTGCATGCTTATAGGAATATGCTTCTGTGTGTATGTGTGCATTGTTGTCTTTGTGTGCATGTGTGTGTGTGTGCGTGTTCATGTGTGATTGTGTGTGCGTGTGTATGTGTGTGTATATGATTGTGCTTCCATGTGTGTGTGTGCGCATGTGCATGTGTCTATCAGAGTATATATGCACACATCCATAAGCCTGTGTGCCTTGTGCGTGTGCATGAATGTGCATAAGCTTATGCATGCACATGTGTGTGCTCGTATGTGCATATTTGCATGTGTGTGTGTAGAAGTGTGTCTGCATGCATTTTTTTTTGTATGTGCATGTGCGTGTGTGCATCTGTGTGCATGTCTTCTTGTGTGTGCATGCATATTGGAGAGAATATGTGTTTATGTGCATATGTAAATGTATGCATGTTGAGGTGCATATGCACATGTGTGTGCATGTGTCTATTTATGTGTATGTACTTGTTTGGATTGGCATAGGTGTATGCATTTATGTGTAATGCATGTGTGTATGTATTTATGCATGTATGCACATGTGTGTGTATGGTTTTGGGTATGTATTTATGCATGTGCATCCATGTGTGTGTTCGTGTGTGTATATGAATGTGCATATGTGTGTGTGCTCATATGCATGTGTCCACTGATGATTAGGCATGTGTGCATGTGCATGTAATTGTGTAATTATGGTTGTGTTCACATGAGCTCACAATGTGTGTGTATGCATGTGTGTGCTTGTGCTAACATGTGTGTGTTTGTGTGCATGTGTGTCCATGTGTTCATATGTGTATGTGTGTGCAAGTGTGTGGTTGTGTGCATGCATGCATTTGTGTGGTTATGGTTGAATGCAAGTAGGTACAGTTATACATTTGTTTTCGTGTGCATGCGCTTTTGTGCATGTATGTCCGTGCACATACATTTGTGCATGTATTTTATGTGTGTGTGTACGTATAGACTTGTGTGTGTATGTGTGTGTGTGCTTGTGTGTGTATAAGCACATGCCTATGTGCAAGCGTGTGTGTGTGAGTGGCTGTGTATTGAGTGTTTGTGTACTTGTGTGTGTGTATGGTTGTGTTTGTTTGCATCTATACATGTGTGTTAGTAAGCTTGTGCATGTGTGTTCCTATGTGAGAGTATATGTGCATATGCTGGCACGTTTGTGTGTGGGTGCATCTGTGTGCATATGTGTGTGTGTGTGTATTTTTGTTCATTTATGTGTGTATGTGTATGTGCGGATCTATATGTGTGTGTGCATATGTGGGTGGGTGTGTGTCTTTGCTTATATGTGGGTGTAGGCATGTATGGATGTTTGTGCATCCATGCATTTAAATGCATCAATGCATATGTACGTGAGTGTGTATCTATGTCTATGCTTATATGTGTGTGAGTGTGTATGCTTGTGTGTGAATGAAGTGTATGTGTGTGTGTGTGTGTTGCTATGTGTGAGTGTGCATACATGTGCATATCTTTGTATATATGTGTGTGCCTATGCAAGTGAGTTTGCATGTGTGTGCATTTACGTGCATGAGCATTTGTGTACATATGCATGTGTGCATAGGTGTGTGCATGTATGTGTGTCTGTGTGATTGCTTGTGTGTGCAAGTTTTTATGTGCATGCATCTTTGCATTTGTGTGCATGTGTTTACGTGTGAGTGTGTGCATGTGTCTATGCTTGGGAATTTATGTGTGCCTTTGTATGAGCATGTGTGTGTGTGCATGTAGGCATATGTGGTGTGTGTGTGTGTGTGTACATTCTTTAGTGCATGTGCATGTATACGAGCTTGTGTGTATGTTTGAGTGCTTGTGTGTCTCTATGCATGTGATTGTGCATGTATGTATGTTTGTGCAAGTTTGTATTGAGTGTACAAGTCTATGAGCTTGTGTGTGTGTGTGTGTGCCTATGCATGCGAGTGTGCTTGTATATGCATGTGCATATGTGTTTGTAGTAGTGCATGTGCATTTTGATCATATTAGAGTGTGTGTCTATGCTTGGGTCTATGTTTGTGTGGATGTACATAAGCAAACGCATTTATTTGTGTGTGCATCTATGCATGTGCATTCTTGTGTGGGCATATGTGTATGTCTACGTGTGTGGTTGGGTGTGTGAGTGCGTGTACTTGTGTGTGTGTATATGCATAGGCATGCGTGTGTTGGCATGTGTCTTTGTGTTTGTCTGTGTGTATGATAGCACCTGTGTGTATGTGTGTGTACATTTCTCTATGTGTGTGTGTCTTTGTGTGCATATGTGTGTATACATGTACATATTTGTGCGTGTTTGTGTGTCCATGTAGGTGTGTGGGAATTTGTGCTTTTCTATATGTGTATTTGTTTGTGGGCATTTGTTTGGATGTGTCTATATGTGCATATGTGCGTGTATGTGCGTGTTTGTGAGACTATTTGTGTGCAAGTTTGTAAGCCTGTTTATGCACATTTGTGTCCTTGTGCATGAGTGTGTGAGTTAATGTGCATGTGCTTATGCATGCATGTGTCTACTTGTGTGTGCAAGCTCATGTATGAATGTGCATGTGTGCCTTGGTGTGTGTGTGTGCATGTACCTTTTTTTGTGTGTATGTGTGCATGTGTATTTGTGTGTTAGTGTGTATATTTGTGTTCGCATATGCATTTTTGTGCATGAGTTAGCATGTAGATGCATGTCTGTGTACATTATTCGTGTGGGTATGCATGCATCTTTGTGTTTTGTGGTTGTGTACATGTGTGTGTGTGCATTTATGTATGGAAGCATGCATGTGTGCGTGTGAATTTTTATGTGTGTGCGTTTGTGTGATTGTGCATGTATGCAAGGTTGTCTATGTGTGTGCATGAAGGTGGTTGTGAGTGTGTGTGTGTGCATATGCACATGTGTGCATGTTTGCATGATTGTGCATGGTTATGTGTGTTTGTGTGTGCACATGAGTGTGCATGTCATTGTACATATAGGTGTACATTCATGTGCAAGTTTGTGTGCATGTGATTGCGTGCTTATTTTTGTGTACTTATGTGTGTGCATGTGTGTGTTTGTGCATATGAATGTGTGTTTGTGCATGCGTTTGTATGAGTGTGCATGTGTATTCGCTTTTGTGTGCTTCGGTTGCACTTGTGTATGCATGTGCACGTGTGAGTGTGTGTGCATGGGTGCAGATACGTGTTTGTGCATGTGTGTGTGTGTTTGTGTGTGTGCATGTGCGTGGGCATGTGTTTATGCTTGTTGGTGTCTGTGTTTGCATGTGTATGTCTGTGAGTGTATATGCAAGTGTGGGTGCCTGTGAGCATGTCTGCATATGTGTATTTGTTGGTACATGCATTTGTGTTTCTGTGAGTGCATATGCATCTAGGACTACTTGTGTATGTGTATGAGTGCATTTGTGTTTATGCATGTGCGGTTGTGTTTGTGTTTTTGTGCATATGTGTGCATGTCTATATGTCTCAGCATATGCATATAATTCTACTCCATGTGGCCATTACCTTGATTTTATTTTATTAAGTTATATTACTTAAATTAGTATCAGTTCATTTTGATTATATATTTATTAATTTTAAAGTAATTCTTGTTAGGGCAGTCCTAAGTACTATATTTTACATTGTTAAATAAATTATTTTTTAAGCGTTTACTAAGATTTACAAGAAATTTGAACTTGTACCACATTTGATAGTTGAAGATGTTATGTTCAACATCTTTAGTATCTTGGAATTCAACTTCATCACTTAATTGACCTTTATTTTTTCAAAATTTTTCCTTTAATTTGGTTACAATAATATCTAACTCTAAATCAATTCTTGCTTACCTTTTACATTGCTTTGAAATTGTCATATTATATTACATCTATTTATCTCATTTCATCTTTAAATAAATTTACATGATACTAAAACAATAATTTTTTATTACTTATGCTTTTTTTATTTGGTAATTCACATTAATTCTAAACAAGGTCTAATTAAGATGAAACAATTATTGTCCGACTCATCTCGTTGCACTCTATAAGTATAAATATTAAATTTTACTTTTTTATATATTTTTATTTATCATATTTTATCATGTTTTCTATGGTTTTTACTTTATTTTTTGGTGATGGTCGAGGATGTTACAATCGATCTCCCTGGTATCTTGAAATAAATTATTCTTATATAACTTTTTTCCATATTTTCAAATATTTTACTTTGAGTTTGTTATATTTCTATAAATTCCTAATTCTCCTCTTGTGTGACATATCTTAATGGAGCTCTATCTAGTTAAATATTTATTTTTTATTTTTTTAAGATATTTTATTTTAAATAGTATTGGCATATTTTATAAAAAGTTTTTAATTGAACATGAATTGATTATCGAGATTGTTACACTTATAGGAATGAAAACTTTTGTTCAATTTGTTTCACTTTTTTAGATCTTCTACTATGCTTTGGTTAAATTGCAATAAAACCCTAATTCTAATCTCTTGTGGCCATTACATCATTTTAACTTTGTTATATTGTAGTGTTTCAATTTATGTGATTTCTCTTCAATACGTATTTTCTTAAGATTAAAAGAATTATTTACTATTATTTATTCTTGTTTACTTGTTAATTTATAATACTTCCAAAAGTGGTTAGATTGAAGCATAATCAATGTTGTTAAACCCATTTTGACATGTATATCTAATTGATAATTTATTTTTTTACTTTGAAAAAGATTTTATTTCCAAGATTGTTTCAACCATTATGAGGCATTACATTAGTACTAGATTAGCTGATGGAGATTGATACACATAATCTCTTAAGGATATTAGAATATAACTTTTTTGCACAAATTATCTCATTTCTTGAAATGTTTTAGATTGATTTAGTTATACTACCATGTAACTCTAACTCTCCACTCCCTTGCTTCAGTTTGATTTGGTTTTATTAAATCACTTTAATTTATCTCATTTTACTTTAATAAAATTTTTATTGGTGTTAAGTTTATAGTTTATTATTAATACTACTAATTTATTTTGGTAATTAATAATAGTTACTATTAAGGTCTGATGAAGATGAAACAAAGTTTGTTGGCCTTATTTTGATAAGCTCGATCATTATAAATATATTTTTATATTTTGAAATATTTCATTTTCTATAGTTTTGGTATGCTTTAGTAGACATTTTGATTCATAATTGATTTGATGGTTGATGATGTTACCCTTAATCTTGCCATGATTTTGTTACATTATATCACACAACTTTATTTCACTTTAGAATTAATATATATATATGTACTAAATATTAAACTAATAATTTATTATTATTTATGCTTATTTGTTTTTATAATTTATAAAAATTTCAATTGAGGTATGACAGAAAAAAAAGTTTTTTTGACCCATCTTGTCTCACTCTATCAAATTATGTTTTTGTTTTAATATTTTTCGATATTTTAATTTCTAAGGTGTTTGTGTGGTTTATAAAACATTTGAATTTGTATAAAATTTTACAATTAAGGATGTTGCACTCCATCTCCTTAGTATTTCAGAATGTCACTTTCCAATTTATCTCGTTTCTTAAAAAAATTTCATATAATTTAGTTATATTATTATTTAATGCTAAGCCACCTTTCGTTTAACCATTACATCACTTTGAATTGATTATATTCATTACTTCAATTTATCTTATTTTAATTTTAATATATAAATATATTTCCTAATATTTTAATTTTAATTTTAATTTGTCATTATGTAAGCTTACCTATTATTATAAGTCATATTAATTCGGAGTAAGACATGAACAAGAAAAAACTAATATTGTTGGACTAATTAAGAATCCATTTATATATATTGAAATATTTTATTTTTAGAAAATTTTCATTATTATTGAGAGATTTTGATTCTTATCTAATTAATCAAAAGTTGGTGATGCACATAATATCTTTAGTATCTTAGAATGTAAACTTCCCATAAATAATATTTCATTTTTATCTTTTTTGCTTTAATTTGTTTATATTACTATATAACTCGAATTTGCCCTTTGTGTGGCCATTTTCACCCTTTGATATCTTATTTGGTTATATAATATTATTTCAATTTATTTTATTTAAATTTTATACATAATTACTTAATATTAAAAAATAATTATCTATTATTATTTATGTTTCTTTAATTTTGTAATTCGTGGTGATTTTGAATGTCATCTAATGGAGATGAAACAAAAGCCATTGGACTTATCTTAATGAGTTCATTGAATTAAAAATTTATTTTTATTTTTTAAATATTTTATTTTCTAAGATTGTGTCATATTTTATGAGATATTATGATTCATACCAGATTTGAAGGTCAAACTCTTATGCTCCATCTCCTTAGAATCTTGAAATGTATGTTTTTAATTAAATTTATCTCCATTTTTTCAAACATTTGACTTTGATTTAATTTTTTAAAATGAAACTCAAAATCTTCTCTTGTGTGGTCATTACAATAATTTTTTTTGTTATATTAGAGTTTTTCTTTTTGCATCATTCTAACTTCAATACATATTTAATTAATATTAAAATAATAATTTATTAACATTTTTCTTATTGTGTTTAGTAACTTACTCGATTGTGAAGAAAGTTACAAATCAAAGCTTATTTCCTCTTAATTGGTACTCCATTTGAATTAGTTTGAATTAATATAACTAAATTAAAATAGGAGTTGGAGAGTTAGAGTTACATCATAATATAGCCAAATTGAATGGAAACAATTGGAATAATTTGTTGATGTAAATTAGATATTTAGTTGGAGTTTCATCATTATGTCAAATTCTTAGAAAATAAAGCTTTTAAAAATAAAAAAAATGAATATTTAATTAGATAGAGTAATTTAAAATGAGTCTACTAATATTTGCTTTGACATGATCAAATCTTGTTTGAATTATAATATTTTTTAATGTAAATAAAGATCAATAAGAAAACATTATTATTTTAATATTAACGAAATATATAACAAAACTAAAATCATGTGAATTAAAACAACATAACAAAACCAAATCAAAGAAATGTAAAAGTCATATCAGAGGTAATGTTTCGATTTATAGGAATATTAGAAAGTCAAAGTGAAGATGTTCAAGAAATAAGATAAATTATATAAGAAGCTGTATTCCATGATATAAAATAGTTTGAGTGTAGCATTCTAAACTGCCAAGTCATATACGCATCAATATATCTCAATAATGTATGCCCCAAAACAAAAGAAATAACAATATATAAATGAGTATTATTTGGATGGAGTCATTAAGGCAAGCGCGATGACTTTTGTTTCGCCTCAACCAGATGTCATTAAGAACTACTATGGATTACAAAATTAAATAAAAATGAAAAAGATTAATTTATTATTTTAATATTTAGTAAATATTTAATAAAAGTAAAATGAGATGATAAATAGAAGCAATATAACATAAGAAAATCAAGGAATTCTAAAGGCCTCATAAGAAGAAAATATGACTTTCATAATAATAACACAAAATGAATACAAAACATTTGAAGAAATAAGATATGTTGTATAGAAAAGCTCTATTCTTAGATGCCAAGGATGTTAAGTACAATATCCTTAATTCTCAAATTGTGGTTGAATCAAAATATCTCATACAATAGATAAAAATAAAAGAAAATTTAATATACAAAAATTAATATTTAATTATTTGAAGCTCATCATGATGAGTGTAACAATATTTCCTTCACGAATATCAGTACTTGTTTCAAATTACTCCTTTTTACTAAAGTAAATAAACATAAATTATAATAAATCATAATAAATTATTATCTTAATATTAGGAAAATATATATATATTAAAGTTGAAATAACATAAATTAAAGTATTGTAATATAAGCAAATCAAAGTAATCTAAATGTCACAAGAGAAGAGAATTATACTTAGAGATATAACAAAATCAAAGCAAAAAATTTGAAAAAAATGAGATAAATTATGCAAGAAAGCTACTACATTCCAAGGTCCTAACGAGATCGATTGTAAGATTCTCGATTATCAAATCATGTAAGAACCGATATGATTAATAAAGTGTACTTTTAAATGTTAATGTTTTGTAATTTTAAAAATACTTTTCAAGATTTTGGAAAACTCTACAAGTCATTTAAATTCATACGTGATTTGATAAAAAAAGGCTTTACACTTGATCACTTCTAAATGTTGTAGAGCAAGTTTGTCCTAAACTTAATCACATTTTGTTAATTTTTTTTCAAATCAACTGATTATAATACTATGCTACTCTTATTCTCCACTCATGTTAAGTTTATATTGCCTTATTTTTGATATATTATATTACTTCAATTTACATCATTTTAGCTTCAATATATGTTTAGTTAATATTAAAATAATAATTTGTTATTATTTGTGATTATTTAATTTGGAAATTTGTAGTAAATCCAAATGAGATTTGATTGAGATAAAAGTAATGTCATTGGTGTCCTCTTAACAAGTACTATCTAATTAAATATTAATTTTTATATTTTTAAATATTTTATTTTTTGAAGGTTTTGTTTACTTTGTGAGTCATTTCAATTTGTACCTAATTTGATGTGTGAGGATGTCACAATTGATCATTGGTATCTTGAAAGGCCACATTCTTATATAATATGTTTCAAATTTTTAAGCTTTTTTTCTCTAATTTGATCATGTTACTATGAAACTTTACTATCCTCTTACGTGAACTTTCAATCATTTTGGTTAGATTTTGTTACTTTACTTAAACTTATCTCATTTCTTCTTTAATATAAAGTTACATAATATCAAAATAACGACTTAATATCAAGCATGGCTAGACTCATTTATTGTTCTCCATCTAGTGAAACATTTATTTTTTTAATATTTTTAAATATTTTATTAGACTAAGTTTTTTTACATTCTTTATGAGACATTTAGATTGTGCTTGATTTTTCTATCCAAATAATTACACTCTATCGCTTTAATATATTGAAAAACAACTATCCTATATAATTTATTTAATTTTGTACAAACTTTCTTCTTTGCTTTTGTTATATTAATATGAAATTTTAATTCTACTCTCATGTGACCATTACATTGTTTTGTTTTGGTTATATTACATTGTTTCAATTTATTGAATGTTTTATTATTCATACATTGAATTATTATAAAAAAAATATATTATTATAACTTATGCTTATTTATCTTTATAATTTTGAGTAAGTCATAACAAGTTTCTACTGAGATGAAACAAATGTTGTTAGACTCACCTCGATGATTTAATAAAAAATTCATTTTTAAATTTTAAATTCTTTATTTCAATGGGTTTCTTCTCATTTTAAGCATCATTTTAACTCATACCTTATATGAAGATCAAGGACGTTGCACTTAATTTCCTTAATATCTTTGAATTCAACTTTCTCAAATGATTTATCACATTTGGTCAAATGTTTTGCTTTGAGTTGGTGATATTACAATGTAACCTTAAATCTCCTCCCATGCGACTTTCATCTCATTGTTTTGCTCATATTACCATTCTTTAGTTAATCACACTTTAGAATTAATATATATTTATTTATTATTAAAATAATAACTTAATTTTTTTATGCTTATTTAATTTTTCAATTGGCATTAACTCCAAAAAATGTTAAATTGAGATAAGAAATGTCATTGTATTCATTATGACAAGTTCTGTTAATCAAATATTGATTTTTATATTTTTAAATTTCTTATTTTCTAAGATTTATGCATGTTTTGTAAGACTATTTTATTCATATTTGATTTGACAATAAAGAATATCACACTCGATCTTGTTGTAATTATGGAAAGTAACTTTCTACTGGAATTTATCTCACTTTCTTCAAACTTTTCCATATTTTGTTTGATATATTACTTTTAAAATTTAATTCTTCTCTTGACTGACCCTTATATTTCATTTATTTGGCTTTATTAAAGTGACTACATTTTTCAATTTTTAGCTGTAACATACATATTTAACTTATATCAAAATAATTATTTATTAATATCTATGCTTATTTATTTTTTCTATTGATAATAATTTAGAATGAGGTTTGTTTGAGAACTACTCTATTTAATTTTCAATTTTTTCCTCACTATATTTTGCTAAGGTTTAGCATGCTTTAAAGGACATTTTAATTCATATCTCATTTGGTAGTGGAGGATGTTACACTTGATCTCCTAAGTATATTGGAATGATACTTCTTGATACAATTATGCCATTTGTTTATATTTTGTATTTTAATTTGCATATATTCCTTTGTAACACTAGATCTTTTCTAGTCTTATCATCATATCACCTTTATTTTTTTTATGTTGCCTCAATAGATATTATTTAACCATCAATATATATTTATGCCTTTCCAATTTTATAATTTGATCTATTTTTTAATTAGGTTCTAATGATGGCTAAAAAAATGTGGTTTGAATCATCCTAACGAGCTATAACCTATTAAACACATATTTTTCATATTTTTAAATATATTATTTTTAAATAGTTTTGGCTTATTTTATTTGATATTTGTTTTATACCACAATTAACAATAGAGGAGCTATACTTGATAACATTAACATTTTGGACACATCTCAATTAGTTATATCAAATTGAATATTCATTTTTATATATTTATTTTATATATTTTAATTGCTAGTGTTTTTACATATTTTACGGGATATTTTGTTTCATACTTGATATGATAATTAAGGACATTACATTTGATCTCCTTAGTATCATTGAATGTAACTTTCTTAAATAATGTATCTCCTTTTATCAATTGTTAAGCTTTGTTTGGTTATATTATTATATAACTCTAAATATTCTCTAGATTTAATGATTGAAGAAGTTACATTTAATCTTTTTAGAATTTTGGAATATAGCTTTCCTATAAATTATCTCATTTTTTCAAATGTTTCACTTTGACATGGTTATATTCCATTGAAATACTAATCCTTCTTTTTAAGTCCTTTATATTGTTTTCTTGGTTTATTAAATTACCTAAATTTATCTAATTTCAAACTTAATATATATATATATATTATTTATAGAAAAATAATGATTTATATTCATTAAAGATTACTTTATTTTTATTATTCATAGTATTTTAAAACTAAGACTCATTCAGATAAAACAAATGTTAGTGCACTAGACTGGTTGGGCTCCATCTAATTAAATTGTAGTTTTTATATATTTATTAATATTATTTTATATTATTTTTATGCTCTTTATAATACATTTTGATTCCTATTTTATTTAATGATCATGGAAGTTACATTTGATCTTCTTTTTATCTCAAAAATGAATCTTTTAGTACAAGTTATCATGTTTGTTAATAGTTTTTGCTTAAATTTGGTTATATTACTTTTAAAAAAAACTCTACTCCGGTGTGACAAACATCATTTTTGTTTACTTATTTTATATTTTTAAAAATGTCTCATCTTGGATTTAATATATTTATACATATTTATAGTTAATATTAAAGTAGTTATTTATTTTTTATTATGTATATTTAATTTTGTAATTCATAGTAATTCCAAGCAAGCAACAATGGAGATAAAAGAAATGTTTGTTGACCCTTCTTGAAGAACTCTATTCAATTTAGATATTCATTTTTATATTTTTTAATTTTTTTTATTTTCTAAGATTTTATTATGCTTTGGAACATATTTTAATTAGTACTTTATTTTATGATTGGGGTTGTTACATTTGATCTCTTTAGTTTATTTGAATGCATGTTCTCCATAAACATCATCTGAATTTTTTAAAAAAATTTCTTTTATTTTTTATGTTAATATGTGGACCCTAATGGTCCTCTAACATGACCTTTACTATTTTGATTTACTTATATTATGTTCTTTCAAGTTATCTCATTTTAGTGTTAATATATATTTGCTTATTAATAAAATTAGAATTTTTTATTATTCTTGCTTATTTACCTTGGTAATTTAAAATTATTCCAAAAATGATATGATCAAGATAGAATAATATCCTTGGACTTATTTTAATGAGGTATATGTAAGCAAATATTAATTTTTATAAATTGTTTTAATTATTTAAGTTACATAGTTTTTTATTTCTATGAAAGCTTTTTGAATTTATACATTCTTTGATGAACAAGTATACACTTGCTCTCCTTTTATATCTTCTAATGCAACTTTTTAACACAATTTATCTCAAATCCTCAAAATTTTATTTTAATTTAGCAACATTACTATGTAACTCTAAATCTACTATTGTGTGACATATGCATGTTATTAATTTTGCTATAGTACAATCAATTTATGTAATTTTTTTCTTTAATAATTGGTTAATTAAGATTAAAAATCCTTTATTTTCATTTTTTACATATTTAACTTGATAATTCTTAGTAATTTGAAATGAGGTCTGATTAAGATGAAATTGACATCATTGAACTTATATTTTTAATATCTTTTTGTATTTTTTGAATGATTTAAGAGAAAATTTGATTCATACAACATTTGATGATTGAGGAACTCATATTTAGTCTTCTCAGTTTTTTGCATTATGGCTTTCTTATATGATTTGTCACATTTCTCCAAAGCTTTTACTTTTACATAGTTATATTACTATGAAATAGTAATTCTTCTCTCATGTAACCAATATATCTTTTCATTTGGGCATATAAATTTGCTTAAATTTAACTCATATAAGTCTTATTTTATATATAATTAATATTAAACTTATTTTTATCATTTTTACTTATTTAACTTGGTAATTCATGATAATTCCATGGTCTGATTGAGATGAAGAGCACCATCTAACTAAATATTACATTTTATTTTTTTA
This sequence comes from Vanilla planifolia, assembly GCA_023846275.1. Classification (NCBI taxonomy): domain Eukaryota; kingdom Viridiplantae; phylum Streptophyta; class Magnoliopsida; order Asparagales; family Orchidaceae; genus Vanilla; species Vanilla planifolia. The sequence continues at coordinate 15,561,945 of CM043875.1, read as the reverse complement.
AATATATTATTTTTTGTGTTTTGCACTCTTTACACGATAAATTTGATTTGAACATGATTTGATGATCCAGGATCTTATATGCAATCTCCTTATTATCTTAGAATTAAATATTCCCAAATAATTTATCTCATTTCTAAATACTTTTTCCTTTGATTTTGTTATATTACTATGAAGCTCTAATTGTCCCCTTTAATGATTCTAATAATGCTTTGAGTTGATTGTATTATATTGTTTCCATTTAACTTATTTTGCCTTTAATATTAACTTACTTTATATTAAATTAAGTTTTTATTTTATTTTTGTTTAATTAATTCTTATATTCTTATTAATTCAATGTGAGTATAAATGGAGACAAAACAAAGTCATTATAGTCATCTCAATGAGCTTTATCCAATGAAAAATTTACTTTCATACTTTTTTAATATTTTATTTTCAAAGTTATCTTACATTAAAAAATATTTTAATCTTATCTCATTTCATAGTTTTGACAATCATCCATGATCTTATAATATCCTTGCAATGTAACTTGCCATGTACTTTATCTCTTTTTTACAAATGTGTTGGTTTGATTTGATTATATTATTTTTTTCTCTAAATCTCCTCTCACTTGAACTTTACAGCAGTTTGATTTAGTATACTACGTTACGTCAATTTTTCTCATCTGAACATTAAAATATATTTTCTCAATATAAAGATAATAATATATTATTATTTATCTTGATTTAATTCAATAATTTGTAGATACGAAACCAACCATCAATCGAGAGAAATAAAGTAGATGGACAAATCCCAAACTACTCTATTCAAAAGAATATTCATTTTATTATTTTTTATTAACTTTTTTACATGGTTTACAAGATATTTTCTTTTGTATCATAGTTAATGATCAAAAATACAACATTCGATCTCCTTAGTAACTTAGAATGCAACATTATGTTATAATTTATCTCATTTTTTTAAATGTTTTGCTTTTAATTGATTGTCATAATGTAACTCTAAATCCCATCCCATGTGACCTTGACATGTGTTATATTTCATTATATTACATTGTTTCAATTTATCTCATTTAAATTTTAATATTTATTTAATCAATAAAAAATAATTTATTTTATTTATGCTTATTTGCTTTCATAATTTATAGTAACTCAAATTGAAGTCTTACCAAGATAAAACAACTATTGTACTACTAATTTTGATAAGCTGTATTCAATTACATGTGCAATCTTTATTTTTAAAAGTGTTATTTTCTTTAAATTTTCCTTCTTTATTAGATTTTTCTATTTGTGACAAATTTGATAATCATATTACACTCGATCTCTATAGTATCTTGGATTTGAGCTTTCTAGTACAATTTATCTTATTTTTACAACATTTTTCTTTGATTTAGCTATATTACTATGAAACAGTAATTCTTCTCCAACGTTGCCTTCATATAGCTCCCATTTGGGTAAATTAAATATCTTTAATTTATCTTGTTTTAGTCATATTATAAATCTACTTAGTATTAATATAATAATTTACTACTATATGAACTTATTTAATTTTTCAATTCATAGTAATGACAAAATAGGATTGATCAAGATGAAATAAAAATTGTTGGACTCATTTAAACAAGCTTTATCAAATAAAATATTCCTTTACTCTCTATAAATATTTTATTTTTTAGGGTTTGGCATTATTTATGTGACATTTCAACTGCTTTCTCACTTCACTATCAAGGTTCTTATATTCAATATTTTTAGTATCTCAGAGTTTAACTTTGTTCAATAGTTTATTGCATTTCTAATTTTTTTCTTATATTACAATGAAACTCTAATTCTCTTCTCTTATAGCCATTCAATTTATTTTTCTTGGAAATATTAAAAACTTCTTTTTATCTCATTTAAGAATAAACATATATTTATTTAATGTGAAAATAATAAATTTTTTATTTATGTTTAAATAATTTTGTAATTTGTAACAATTCCGAAAGAGGTTCAATAAAGCTGAAACAAATGTTGTTGTGGTCGACCTGTCAAGCTCTATATAATTTAATAGTTTTTTAATATTTATAAATATTTCATTTTATAAGGTTTTAGTATGATTTATAAAGCTTCTCAATTGTACCATATTTGACCTTTGTGGATTTTATGCAGTATCTTCTCATAATCATGGAATGCAACTTTCTTCAATAATTTTTAGCACTTCAAATTTTTTCTTTAATTTTATTATAGTATTTGTTCACTCTAAATATCTTTTTATGTGATGTTTAACTCATTTTGATTAGTTATGTTACATTTTTTAATTTATAACAATTTTGCCATAATATATATTTGCTTAATATTTAAATAGCATTTTTTTTAATTATTTGTCTCTATTTACTTATGTAATTTCAAATTAATTAATATATGTCTTAATCATAATTAAAAATATTTTTGGACTCATCTCAATATGACCTATCAAATTAAATATATAATTTTAGATTTTAAAATATTTTATTTTTAAAGATTTTAGTACATTTTATGAGTATTACTATATATATCTAATTTGATCATCAAGAATATCACAACTAATCTCCATAGCATCATGCAACGAAGCTTTACGATGCAACTTATCTTATTTCTAAAAATGTTTCCTTTCCTTTAGTTAAATTAGAATGAGACTATAATTTTCTCTCATGTGACCACATTGCTTTGAATAGAGTATATTAATTTTTTAATTTACCTTATCTCAATCTTATTATATATTTATTTAATTTTAAAATTTTTTACTACGTATGGTTATTTAAGTTTTTTATTCAAAATAATTCTAATAAGGCCTTATTGAGATGAAATAAATATTGTCGACTTCTCTAGCTGAGCTCCAACCAACTCTATATTCAATTTTATATTTTAAAATATTTTATTTGTTATTGTTTTGACATACTTTATGAGATATTTTTAATTTTAGATGATTTAGTGATCGATGATGTTATGCTTGATCTTTTTGGTATTTTGGAAGTCAATATTATGATGAAATTTTTTTCATTCCATCTTATTTTTAATTTTGATCTATTAAATTAACTACTTATTATAATTTTATGTTTAAGTAACTTCATAATTCTTAACAACTCAAAATGAGGTCACATGCATTTCAAAGAAATGTAATTGGGCTCATTTCGATGAGTCCAATCAAATAAATATTCATTTTTTAATATGACAATATTTTATTTTCCAAGGTGTTGACATGCTTTATAAGGTATTTAAATATATATTTGATTGGACAATCATGGATATTACACTAAATCTTTGTTGCATCTTGTAATACACCTTAGTTAAAAATTATATCCCATTTTTTCAAAAAGTTCTTTTTGCTCTTGGTATATTTCTTATTAACTCTAAAGTTCCACTTTTGTGAATTTTTCATCACTTTAATATATTAATTTAATTTTAAATAAACTATTTATTATTATTATTTATGATTATTTACGTTTATAATTCTCAATTATTCCAAATGAGGCCTAATTAAGGTGACACAAATTTCATTACACTTAAATCAATATGCTCAATCCAATTAAATATTTATTTTTATATTTTTAATTAATTTAATTTCAATATTTTTTAAAATTATTTGTGAGAAATTGCAATTTGTGCCATATAAAAGGATGAATGATGTTACACTTGATTGCCTTAGTAAAAAAGGATGCATCGTTCCCATAAACTTTAAGTGATTTCCTCAAACTTATCGCTTTGATTTGATTATATTTTTATTAAAATATAGTTCTCCACTCATGTGACCCTTACATCGTTAAGGTTAAGTTATATTACATTGCCTGAGTTCATCTTATTTCAACCATAGTAAAAATTGAGTTAATATTAAATAATAATTTAACATTTTTATTTATGGATAACTAATTTAGCAACTTATTCTACTTCTAAATAAAGTGTACTGTAGAAAAACAAATATAATTCAACTTGTCTCATTAAGCTCTATCAAATTTAGATATATTTTTTAATATTTTTAGATATTTTATTTTACTAGTGTTATGATTTGCTTTATGAGACATCTTGACTTGTACCTTATTAGATGATCAAGGTTGCTACATTCATTATCCTTAGTAACTTAGAATGTATTTTTCTCACACAATTACCTCATTTCTTAAAATGTTATGCTTTCTTCTAATTATATCACTATGTTGCTCTAAATTGCCTTTTGTGTGATCTCTAAATTACTTTCATTTTGTTATATTATATTGTTTCAATTTATCATATTTTTGTATCAATGTATGTTTGCAAATTTTGCAAACAGTAATTTATGGTTATGTTAGCTCATTTATCATGGAAATTCCAAAATTTTCAAATGAGGTTTGATTGATACAAACCAAATGTCATTGGACTTGCCAAAATATGCATTATCCAATTGAATATTTACTTATATATATATATATATATATATATATATATATATATATAATTCATTTTATATTTTTTTGTAAGCTTTATGAGATATTTCATCTCATACCATATTTAACAGTTTAGAACATTACACTTGATCTCCTTAACATTCTATAATGCAACTTTCCCAAACATTTTATCTCTTTTCATGAAACCTTTCCTTTTAATTTGGTTATATTACTATCAAAATAAATCTTCTCTCTTTGATATTTAAATTACTTTAATTTTTTAATATTTTTTATTTTTAATTTACTTACTAAAATAATAATTTATGTTTATTTTTGAATATTTGGTTTGGTAATTTGCATTAATTCCTAGTGAGGAATGATTGGATGAAATAGGCATCATTGGACTCATCTCGACAAGGTGATTTTATTTAAAAATGAATTTCTTAAGATGTTGGCATAGCTTATGTAATATGTTTATTTATACTTTATTTGACAATTAAGAATGTTATAGTTGACGCACCTAGTAACTTGGAATGTAACGTTCCTAGATAATTTACACTTCCATGAAATACATCATGTAGATATCGTTAAAATATAATGAAACTCTAATTTTTCATTTATTTGATCCTTACATTACTTTAATTTGGTTATATTATATTATGTTTATTTATCTTCTTTCAATTTTTGTATACATTTGCTTGACATTAAAATGATAATTTAAGATTATTTATGCCCATTTAACTTTATAATTCATAGTTATTCTAGTTGAGGTTCAATCAAATTGAAATAAGTATCTTTAGACTCATCTCAACAATCTCTATCCTATTAATTATTTTTTTATATTTCTCAAATATTTTATTTTCAAGAGTGCCAGCATGCTTTACGAAATATTTTGATACCTTCATGATTTTATGGTCGACGATGTTACACTCATTCTTCTTAATAGCTTTGAATGAAACATTGCCAAATAATTTATCTCTTTTCTTGAAATACTTCACTTTGATATAGTTATACTACTATATCACTATAAATCACAACTCATGTTACTTTTACATTACATTGACTTAGTTTTATTTGAATTCTTCAACTAACCTCATTTCAACTTAGCATTTGTTTAGTTAATATTAAAATAATTTTTTAATTATTTTTGCTTATTTATATTGATAAATTGTGGTAATTGAAAATGAGGTTTCAACTAGCAAAACAAATATCATTATCTTCATTTAATTGATCTCTATCAAATTAAATATTATATTTTTATATTTTTAAATATTTTATTTTCAAAGATTATTTCATGCCTTATCAAATATGTAGACTTGTACATGATTTGATGACCAAAGGTGTTACGACTGATCTCCACAGCACCTTGAAATGGAAGTTTAACATAGAATTTATCTCATTTCTTTAAATATTTCAACTACATTATGTTATATTTCAATGAAACTCTAATTTCTTTGTATGCAACTTTATATTACTTTTATTTTGTTATATTATATTGCTTCATTTTATCTTTGATATATTGTCACTTCATATTAAAATAGTAACTATTTATTATTTTTTCTTATTTGCTTTCGAAATTTATGTTAATTCAAAATGTGATTCAATGGAAACAAAACAAACATCATTTGATTTTTCTAAAATAAATTATTTTTTTGAAAGAAACAAGGATTGATTATCAAGGATGTTACACTTATCTGTTTAATATCTTTCAATGTAACTTTACCATGTAATTTTTCATTTTTTCTCAAATATTTTACTTTGATATAGATGCAATTCTAAATCACTACTCCTGTGATGTTTACACTTCCTTGAATTAGCTTTATTACAACTTTACACCTTACCTCATTTCTAATTTAATATATATTCTCTTAATGAGGTTTTACCTAATGAAATAAATATCATTGGACTAATTTGAATAATTTTTATCAAGTTAAAGATTGTTTTTATTTCTACTTTTTTAAATATTTTATTATCTAAAACTTTGGTGTGCATTATAAAACATGTGAACTTGTACCTAATTTAATGACTTAAGATGTTATAATCGATCTCTTTTGTGTCTTGGATGCACGTGTCATAGACAATTTATCTTATTTATTCAAATATTTTACTTAATCTTTGTTATATTATAATGAAATTCTAATTCTATTATAGTGTGACCTTTACATTTCTTATATTTTTTATGGTACACTACTTAAATTTATCGCATTTTACCATTGATATTTTTATGTTATTTTAAAATATTTTTTAAATATTTATTCTTTTTTACTTTGCTAGTTTATGATAGTTACAAATGAGGTTTGTCAGTGACCAAACAAACATCTTCAATTTTATCTTATTGGGCTCTATCAAATAAATATTAAATTACATATTTTTAAATTTTATTTTTTAGTTTTGGCTTACTTTAAGAGTCATCTTGATTTGCACAAAATTTGTTGATTAGAATGCTACACATCATGTTTTAGGTATCTTGAAATACAACTTTTTTATATAATTTATGTATAGTCCTAAAAGCATTATTTTGATTTAGATATATAACTATGTAACTATAATTCTATTCTCTTGAGATGTTTATGTTACTTTGATTTAGTTATAACTTATTACTTCAATTTATCCTATTTTAGCTTTAATTTTTATTTATATAACTTTGAAGTGTTAATTCCTTACTATTTACACTAATCTAAATTTTTAATTTATAGTTATTCTAAATGATGTCTAATCAAGATGAAACAAAAATCATTTGAGTCATCTGAATGAGCTTTATCAATTGAAATATTCATTATTATAATATTAAATAATTTATTATTGTGATATTTTGCATTGTTTATGAAACATTTTGATTCCTACTTGATTTGATTATTGAATATGGTATCCTTGATATCCTTATTATCTTTGAATGAAATTTTCTCACACAATTTATGTCATTTATTATATTGTTACTGTTAGGTTTGGATATATTATAATGAACAATAAATCTTTTATCTTAGAATGTTTTCATTTCTTGCATTTGCTTATATGATATTTCTTTAATTTATTAGACTTTGACTTTAATATATAATTTCTTAACATAAAAATAATAAGTTTCTATTATTTATGGTCATTTACTTTAGTAATTTACCATATTTCAAAATGAGATATGATCAAGTTGAAATAAACATCGTTGCACTTGTCTTAATGAGCTACACCTAACTAAGTATAAATTTTTATTATTTTAAATATTTTTTAAATTGTTTTATATACTTTATTAGATTTTTTGACTTAAAGATATTTTGATGATCAAGGATATTACACTTAAACTCCTTAGTATACCAAAATGCAACTTTCCTTCAAAATTTGTGATTTTTTCAAAATTTTCTCTTCAACTTAGTTATTTGGCCTTGAGATTCTAAATCTTTGATCGTTCGACCAATACATGTTTTTGATTTGGTGACATTACTTTGCCTCAATTTACTTTACCTTAACTTTAAAACTTATTTACTTAATATTAAGTAATAGTATATTTTATTTATGGATATTTAAATTGGTAGTTCATAATAATTCAAAATTAGGTTTATTCGAGATGAAACAAAAGTCATTGATCTCATCTCGATGATCTCTAGGATATTAAATATTTATTTTTTAAATTTTTAAATATTTTTTGTTTCTTAGCTTTTGGTGTGTTTTATGAGGTATTTTGATTTAAACCTAACTTGACAGGTGAGTAAATCATGATTTATCTCTTTGGTATCTTTGAATGTAGGTTTCTTATATAATTTATCTTCTCTTTAAAGTTTTCACTTTAGCTTCAACACATTACTATGAAACTCTAATTTTTATGACCATTACATTACTTTAAGTTGGGTAACTATGTTTCTCTACCTTATCATATTTTGAACTTATTATATATATGCTTAATTTTAAAATATACTTTGTTAGACAATCATGTACCAAGCCTTCAAATTGCTTTTATTTGGTTATATTATATTACATCTATTTTTCTCACTTCACCTTTAATATAAATGTATTTAATATTAAAATAATATTTTTATTATTTATGTTTTGTTTTTTTTGCTAATTTGTAATAATTCTAAAATAGGTCAATTGGAGATTTATAAAACCCCATTAGAGTCATCTCAACAGGCTATATCGTATTAATAATACTTTTTTTAATTTAAAATATTTTACTTTCTAAGGTGCTGGCACACTCTACAAAATATCTTGATGTTTTGATGATTTGATGATCTTAGATGTTATTCTCAAACACCTTAATATAGTGGAAAAATATTTTCCTAAATAATTTATCTTTTATCATTAGAAGTTTTAATTTGATTTGATTATATTTTTACATCTAAATCTTCTCTCCTATGACCTTTACATTTATTTTATTTTGTTATGTTATATCATGTTAATCTATCACTTTTTAGCTTTAGTATATATTTTTTTTCATATTTAAATAACAATTTATTGATATTTATATTTATTTTTTTTTATAATTTATAGTAATTTCAAATATGATTAGATGGAGAAGAAAAAACATTGTTAAACACATCTCGATGAATTTTGTCCAATTAGATATTTATTTTAATATTTTTTTGAAATATGTTATTCCTTAGGGTGTTGATATCCTTTATTAAACCTTTTCATTGGTCCTTGATTTGATGGTTAAGGATAGTACACTTGGTCTCCCTAATAACTATAAATGTAACTTTTTCATGCAATTTATATCATTTCTTCAACTTTTTTTTCCTTTTATTTGGTTATATTATTTACCAATTCTAAATCTCATCTAATTTGACTTTTGCATTACTTTGACTTATTTGTATTTAGATGCTTTAATTTATCTTATTTTAACTTCAATTTATGTATACTTGAAACTAAAATAATGAATTTTTATTATTTATTTTTATTTAAATTTTAAATTTGCAAATATTGCAATCAAGGTCTGATTAAGATGAGGTAAAAGTTGTTGAAGTTTTCTAAACATGCTCAATATAATTAAATACTTAATTTTTTTATATTTTTATATTTTAAAATTTTTATATTGTTTTATTTTTCGTTTTCTTGAGCTTTATTTTTATATTGTTTTATTTTTATAGCCAACAACTACACTATGTTGGAATGCATCTTTCTCATATAATTTATACCATTTCTTTAACTATTTGACTTAGATTCTATTATATTGCTATGAAATGTTAATTCATCTATCATGTTATATCTTTATTACTATATTTTTTTTATCACATTATTTTAATTTGTTACATTTTTTAATTTTTTTATATTTCCTAATATTAAATAATAATTTATTATTATTAAGCTTATTTGATTTCATGATATGTATAAACTCTAAATAAGATCTAATGTGGATGAAACAAATGTCTTTGGACTTGTTTCGGTAAACAATATCCAACAAAATATTTATTTTAATGTTTATAAATATTTAATCTTTTTAGTGTTTTAACATATTTAATAAGATATTTTGATCATACCTAATTTCATAATCATAGTTGTTATATCTATCTCGTTGACATCTTGGAAAAAATTTTATTGCAAAATTATCATATTTCTTGAAATTATTGGTTTTCATAACTTTTTTTGTTACTATGTACATAAAAATTTCTTCTTGTGCAACTTTTTCATCTTTTTTATTTAATTGTATTGTATTACTTCAATTTTTCTCCATTTATCTTCATCATATATTTTCCTAATATATTTATAATACTTCATTTTTATTTATGCCTCTTTTGTTTGGTAATTTATTTTATTGAAAAAATGAGTTTTAATTAAGAAGATGCAAGTACTATTGGACTCATCTCAAATTGTTATATCAAGTAAATTTCATTTTTATTTTTTTAAAATGTTTGTTTTCTAAGGTTTCAACATTCTTTGCAAGAAATTTTAATTCCTACCTAATTTCATGATTAAGAATGCTGCACTTGATCTCCCTAGTATCAAGGAATGCGACATTCTAATGCTATTTGTCTCATTAATTTAAGTTTTCTTTATTTAGACTTGGTTATAGTTTTGTGTACTTCTAAATGTACTCTTTTATGTGATGATTATATTAAATTAATTTTGTTGCATAATTCACAAATTTATTTCTTTTTATTTTTTAAAATATATTTAAATGATAAAACATAATAAGTTTTTACTATTTATGTTTTGTTATTTTGATAATTTTTGAAAAATCCAAAAAAGGTCTGACTAAGATGAATAAAATTTTGCTAGATTAGTCTAGAAGAGCTCTATCAAATTAAATATTCATTTTTAACATTTTAAACAAAATTAATTTTCTTGGCACTTTGAATGTTATATATGATATTTTTATTTTTACCTAATACGAGAATTGTGAATGTTTCACTTAATCTCCTCAATAGCTTAGAATGTAGTTTTCCCACATAATTTAACTTTTTTTTTGAAAATGCTTCACTTTGATTTAGCTATAATACTATCAAACTCTAATTCTTAGCTCATCTGATCTTTACATCACTTAATTTTGTTATGCTTAATGACTTCAATTTATCTCATTTCTATCACGGTATATTCTTTCTTTACATTAAAGTAAAAAAATTATTTATGCATATTTTAATTGGTAATTCATAATAATTTAGAACAAGACTAAATCGACACAAAACAAAAGCCATTGCACCTGTTTGGATGAGCTCCACCAATTAAATAATAATTTTTTTCTAAACATTTTATTTTCTAAGATTTCTGCAATATTTTTATTTGGATAAGTTTTAATGCTTTGAATGTATTTATTTCAACTTTACTATATATTTCATAATTTAAACAGAATAACTTTTTATTTATACATATTTTTCGTTGAAATTTGATGAAATTCTATTTTAGGTGCATTCAAGATAAAAGAAGTGTCATTAGACTTACGTGAGATCCCTTTATCTAATTAAAAACTTATTTTTATAACTTCAATTTTTAAATTTTTGTAATTTTGGCATACTTTAAAACATTTTAATTTTTACCTGATATGATGATCAAGGACAACGTACTTGATCCTCTAAATATGTAGGAATTCAATTTTCTCTTATAATTTATCGCATGTCTTTAATGTTTTTTCTTTTAATTTAGTTAAACTACCATTAAACTCAAATTCTCCTCTTATGTCACATTTACATTTGTTACATTTCTTTAATTTTATAATTTGTAATTTTTTAAAATGAGGTCTCCCCAAAGTGTAACAAAATTGATTAGACTCATCTTGATGAGCTCTATCCAACTAAATATTTATTTTTATATTTTTTTACGACTTTCTTTTCAATAGTTATTGGCTTAATTTACAAAATATTTTGATTTGTACCTTATTCAATGAATATGGTGTTACATTTGATATTCTTAGTATACTATAATGGATTACAAATTCTTATATAATTTATGTTCTTTTCTAAAATGTTTTGTTTTGATTTAGTTATGTTATGATGAAACTCTATTGATTAGTTGGTGTGAGCTTTACATCACTATGGTTCAGATATATTTAATTGGTTCAGTTCATATAATTTCATCATTAATATATATTTACTTATTATTAACATAATAATTTATTATGCTTTATTTTATAATTCATAATAATTGTACATGACATCTAATGGAGATCAAACAAATGTCATTGGACTAAAATCGATTAGTTATATCCTTCTAAATATTTTTTTTAATTATTCTTAAATATTTTGTTTTGTCGAATAATGGCACCCTTTATGTGACATTTTGACTCATACATGATTTAGCAATTCAAGATATCATACTTAATCTACTTAGCATCTTAGAATGAAACTTTCTCATATAGTTCATCTTATTTCATCAAATTTTTAACTTTGATTTGGTTATGTTACTTATTCCTCAAAATGTCGCTTTGCTTGGCCATTAGATTATTTTAATTTCATTATATTATCTTACTTCAACTTATCCCATTTCAACTTTAATATATATTTATTAGACATTTAAATAAGAATTTAATATCATTTTAATTTGGTAATTCAACATTATTCCAAATGATATTCGATCGAGATGAAATATTGGATGTTGAACTAGCCTAAAAGAGTATTATACATTTAAATATTAATTTTTATTATTTTTTAAAATATTTTATTTTACATAATTATATAATTCCTTATAAGATGTTAGATTTTCTTTAATATCAAAAGACATTTGTTAATTCTAATCAAGGTCTAATGGAGAAGAAACAAATATCGTCTAACACATCTCAATGATCTCTAAAAATTAATTATTCACTTATACATTTTAAAATATTTTATATTGAAGGGAATTGGAATTGTTTGTGAGACCTTTAAATTTTATAATTGATTTTATGATAAAAAATGTTATATTTGATCTCCTAAATATCTTGGAATGCAACTTTCTCGTACAATCTATCATTTCTTCTTATTTGTTTTACTTTGATATTGTTATATTTTTAAGTTTCTCTAAATCTCCACTTATGTGGCATTTACTTCACTTTGATTTTGTTATATTATAATACTTTAGTTTATCTCGTTTCACTTTTATCATATATTTTCCTAGTACTAAAATGATAATTTATTATAATTTATGCTAATTTCATTTGATAATTCACAGTAATTCAAAACAAGAACTGATAAAGAATAAATAAACATTGTTAGACTCAACACAACCAGCTCAATCTAATTAAATTATTTTTTATATTTTTCAAGTACTATATTTTTTAATATTTTGGTAGATTATTCAAGACATTTAGATTCATACTTTATTTGACCTCAATGATATTATGCTCGATCTACTTAGTATCTTCAAATGCATGTTTCCAAAACAATTTAACTAATCACTTCAAATCTTTTGATTTTATTTTTTTATATTACTATGTAACTCTTAATCTCTTCTTGTTTTAGCTTTAAATCATTTTGATTTAGTCATATTACATTGCTTCAACTTCTTTTATTTATTATCTAATATATATATATATATTCTTAATTCTAAAATAATAATTTATTATTATATCTGTTTATTTTCTTTAGAACTTCATAGTAATTCTAAAAGGGCACTCTTCAAGATGAAACAAACTTTGTCAGACTTATTTTGAAAGCCGCTATTGAGATATATATATATATATATATATATATATATATATATATATTGAATTCTATAATTTATTTAAAAAACATTTATAACTCTAAATCTTCTTTCAAGTGACATTTATATCACTATGATTTGGTCACATTCCATTGGTTTAATTTAGCTCATTTTAGGTTTATTATATCTTTAATTAATATTAAGATAATAATTTATTATTTATTTTTTATTTACTTGTTTATTTTGTAGTATTTCCAAATAAGGATCAATAAAGAATAGACAAATGTCATTTCACTCTTCTTCTCCATCTCTATACATTTAAATGTATGTTTAAGTTCTAAATATTTTATTTTGGTGCATACCTTATTTGATGATCATTGATGTTATGCTCAATCTTCTAGGTATTTTAGATTCTAATTTTTTTATATAATTTATCTCATTTCTTTAATTTTTTGAACTAATTTTGTTATATTATTATGTAGCTCTTAGTCTCTATCATGAGGATATTACATTACATTTATTTATTTATATTACATTATTTTAGTTTATCTCATTTTAGATTTAATATATTTTTTCTTTTGATTAAAATGATATTTTACTAATTTTTATCCTTATTTATTTTTGTAAAACACAATAACTCAAAATGAGATTCAACATAAATAAACAAATGTAGTGGTTCTTGCTGTAAAGAGCTCTATGTAATTAACTATTCTTTTTTATATGTTTTTAAATATTTTAAGTTCTAATAATTTTGGTACTTTTATGACATATTTTCTTTTGTAACTAATTTAACAAATGTCTATATTATTCTTGACCTCCTTAGTATCTTGGAAATTGACTTTCCAATGAAAATTATCTCATTTTTTCTTATTTGCCACTTTCATCTCTTTATATCGCAATGTGTATATAATTCTTCTTTTCCATGACCTTTTCATGTCTTTAATTTCTTTATATTTTATTGCTTCATCTATCTTATTTATAATTTAATTTATGTAGTTAATTACTATTAAAATGATAATTTATTATTATTTACGCTTAATTATTTTGGAAACTCACAAAAAATTTAAAAAATGAGGTCTAATAAAGACAAACAAATATATTATTGGACTATTCCCAAGAGCTTTATCAAATTAAATATTTATCTTTATATTTTTAAATGTTATTATTTTAAAGTGTTTTGCATACACTACGAGATATTGTGACTCTTAACTTATTCGACAACCAAGGATGTTACACTCAAACTTTTAGTATCATAAGTGTAACTTTTCAATACAATTTAGCTCAATTTTTTTTAACTATTTTGCATTCATCTGGTTGTAAAAGTATGGAACTCTACATATTCTATTGTGTGACCATTATATTACCTTGATTTTATTATTCTATGTTTCATTAGTTTATCTTATTGAAAATGTAATATAAATTTAATTATTACTTAAAGAAATAATTTATTCCTTTTTATGCTTATTTTGTTTTGTAAATGAGCTGAATTCTATTCAATGGTAAATGTTGAAAAAAATTAAAATCATTGGACTCATCTCAATGAACTCCAACATTTAAATATTCATTATAATATTTTTTAAATATTTTATTTTTAGTATTTTTGGAGTAGCTTATGAGATGTTTTTATTCTTATCTGATTTAATGATCTAGAATGTCACACTCAATCTTCTTTCCATTATTGAATGTAGTTTTCTTGTACAATTTATCTCAGTTCTTCAATTTTTTCACTTTGTTTTGTTTAAAATACCATGTTTTTAAGCCTCCTCTTATGTAACTTTAACATCACATTGACTTGTTTATGTTATGTTACTTCATTTTATCACATTTTAGCTTTAACATATATTTTCTTAATATTTAAATGATTATTAGTATTTTTTGCTTTTTTTGTTTTGTTAGTTTACTATGATTCATAATGTAGTTCAATTAAGAAACACAATGTTCATTCGACTCAACTCTACAAGCTTCATGCTATTAAATTTTAATTTTTTAGATTTTTAAAATTTTTATTTTCTTGGCATTGTGCTTGCTTTACATGTCATTTCATTTCATTTTTTATTTAACAATTGAGAATTTTGCAGTCGATCTCTTTTGTACCTCAAAATTCATGTTTACCACACAATTTATCTCATTTCTAAAATTGTTTTTGTTTTATTTTGTTATATTACTATGTAATACTAAATCTTACTTCATGTTATCTTCATATGTCATTCATTTTGTTGTATTATATTGCTTTAATTTATGTCATCACAAATTTCATATATATTTACAAAATAAAATGCTATGCCAAAGCATGAAGTGTCAATGATCTTCTCTAAATGGCAATCAGGCCCAACTAAGTAATTCTAATGTTCTACAAAGTGAAATAGTTCACATTACACTAACGTGCACTTTGTTTGCATTCATGAGCACAACTTGCACTAAAAAATCGATTGTTCATAGGATTTTAAAGTTCAAAACATGTAATGCATTCTACTACATTCTTCATTAATGCATGAGCTATCATATCCACTATCAAGAGTCACTCAATGCTTGATTCCCAACCACATAATATACAAAACAAACTTATTACCAGCTTAGCATTTGCTCTCCCGTGGTGCCTGACAAGCACATAAGCTATTATTTATCTCCCATTGCATTGAGGTCTATGAGGAAGCAAAAGACTTCAGATAGATGAATGCAATATCAAACAGTCGTCGTACCTTTTGCTGTTGTATTGATTGCTCAATCATTCGTTCCTCTTGTCTGCGATCCTTCCATAGGTTCATGGATAGAAACCTCATTACAACTTCTTTCTATAAGAGATAAGGCTTAATAGACTTCTTGTCGAGTCATATACGACAAACCACCTGCATCATAATGATTTGAACACTTCACTAGACCTTTCAATCAATCCTAGCAAGCTAATGAACTACCCTTATTAGGAATTCTTCAATGAAGACTAGAAACTACAATGATCTATCTCCATCACATTGATATTTTAGTAAGATTACCAATGCTTTTTGAACAAGATAATGGACTCATGGAATACATAGCATAATGCACATGTAACCCAAAACATCTAAGGGAATCATAATCATTTGATTTCCTTAAACTTCCATGAACTAAGAACCTATAACACCTTTAAGAAGCTCACTATAGGGCTTGCACCCTGCATAACTAATTACCAAGTTAAGGCCCTTTTTGCTATTGAAATTGATGAGAGAAATTGCTCTAACAACTAGAAAGGGCATGCCCTAATGCCTATAAAATCATGTAAGAGCTTCAAATTTGTCAATAATTATTATGTTAGGGCTACTTATGTTTAGATAACTTAAGCTGTATGCTCCACTATTTGTGGTTCCTGTTTTTCTAATTTATTTGAGGTTTAGCCTTTTGATTAGTTATGACATAGTTGTGTAAGAAGACAACAATGTTGGAACTGGAGTACCTATTTTAGATGACATGGGTAAGTCAATTACTTTTATGAGAAAAACTTGGGTTTTAGGTTCAGCTTCTACAATGGATACTATTTCTATTCTTGAAGCAGTGGAACCCCTTAGAATGCTACTTCTTAATGGTCAAACAGTGATGTCCAAATTAGAGTATATTATAACAATTATTAT
Organism: Vanilla planifolia; assembly: GCA_023846275.1. Lineage (NCBI taxonomy): Eukaryota > Viridiplantae > Streptophyta > Magnoliopsida > Asparagales > Orchidaceae > Vanilla > Vanilla planifolia. Next base: position 15,544,950 of record CM043875.1, on the reverse strand, counting down.
AATGAACCAGCTTCTTTTATCTAAAGTAAATAAAAGTACCTACATATGTTTAGGGTTTGCAATCTATCATGCTATCTCACATAAGGCACCTCATCATGCACTTCTATATGATTTTGTTTAGAACTAGGTTATGCTCCTTCGCGAATCACTTCAACTTTGTCATTTTATTGATGTTATATATGATTCTACATAAGGAGAGTATGATGTTGACTTTGGCCATTATTTTATCAAGGAACTTAAAGACTTTGACTCCTCATAAGGTGTTGATAGAGTTTAAAAAGCAAGATCCATCAATCTTTAGTTAGCATCATTTATGGATTAGAATAGAGGTATCTAATCGATCTTTGAACCCCCAAACTTTTGTTCATCTCTAATTGAAATATTCATGGAGAATGCTTTCAAGGTGGCAACTCTTTCATATATTCAACAATGTTACCTCTTATAATAAAATATGAATGCCCACAACTATCCCTCTTGAAAATTACTCTGATGTTGAAGACCAACACAATGGGATTGCAATCTTGTGATGTAATTCCATGCTAATGTTTCCTTAGAATAGGCTTGCTTTGAGCACTCATATTTCTTCAAAGTAATGATGTTGAGGGCATGACTTAAGAAGTTAAGGTCAGGCTACATAATCTATAAAAGGATTAGAATAGGCATTGTGCACCAAAAAGTGATCAAATTGACCAAAACTAATGTCTAACTATGAGCTTTTTAATTGAAAGAACATAAGTCTATGTTATTAGATCCTAAATTGTCATGGTTTCTAGCACCAAACATGATCTCTAATTGATTCTCATTAATATAATTAAATTATACTCATTCTATGTACCAAACTTGTAGAGCCCTGTATTGTTACTTATTATCACTACCTCCTAGTGTCAAACTTGTGTTCTTACAGACTTCCTTGAATGTGGTAGGCTTTTCTTAGGTTCCCCCTGTGGAAGTAAACCTTATTTGCTATCACCCATCACAACCATGGTTGATCCCCATCCAACTATCAAATTTTGATCAAGCAAAAATTTTAATGCTATATCACTAGAATTGAGACCATGTTATCTAACAAGTTATCTTGGATTATGAAGGAGCCAAGGCAAAGTTTACAACACTTGTTTACCTAACAAATACATCCCATGTCAACGCTATGTTTTGAAGCAAATATTAGCTCTAAATAATTATAGATATCCATGTAGCATGTACCATAAAAAAAACTACAACTAATTTAATGAGTTATTTGTAGCTTCATAATTTGAAATTATTCATACTTACAGATGGTTGGATTAATCTTTGAGAGAAGCATATCACTACTACAAGGATCAACTAAGTAGTAATACAAAGATAAAGCACTAAGTAGCACCACATGTCATAATTGACATGTTCATCCTATTTGATGATACTTCACAAGGGAAGAGCAAATGCTCCAAACCTGGGATACCATCTATCAAGTTTTAAAACATTGACTCTTGACAAATGCATTCTTTAATGATGACCCTCCCTGGTAGAGAATGAAGATCTAAACAAGTGATTTCCAAGACATGCCAACATAACAGCAAGGATGATCGCAAGTTCAATTGTAGTATATAATGCCAACAGTTCCAACATAAGAGCAGTGCGGTGTTGATAAAATGTTTGAATGGAACCTAGCCATCTAATAAAATAGTAGTAACCATAAAAACTTCTAACTTATGAAGGTTTGATTACATGACAAAGCCCTACACATAATTACTAAACATGTAAAGACGTAGTCAAGTGAAAAGATTTGACACCACAAGTAACATCTTTATTACAAATGGTATCACATGCCATTCAAATCCTAATAGCCCAAAAAGCTTCAAAGATATACAAAAATAAGCACAAATAGTCTAGTGAAGGATGAAGGGCTTAGCTAACACTCGTATGGCACAAGAAGAGGCAATCCCTAGAAAAAGGGCACAGGCATACAAGTCTTCCATAATAGTTTGTACTGACCAAACAACAATTAAAATTGTTGGGCATTATTGCACCTTAAAAATGGAACATGTTGAGCACTACTAATATAACAATAAAATGTTTTGTGTAAGTTTCACGGAACGAAAATAAGCAAATGGCTTGTGTGAAACTGGGTCAAGCATGATAGTGTGCACTGGAACATGTTGTGGCAACAATACACTTAACTAATATTTGGCAAAGTTTAATTTGTACCAATAAAGTTTCACTTCAACACGAGCAAACACTATACAAAACAAGGCCCAAAGTAGCAAGCAAGGTGAGACAAATCCAATTTACACAAAGTGACATAACTATTGGAGTGGCACTTGATTCTGGCATTAGTAGTCCCAAGTGATGAAAATGGTAAAAAAGAATTAAACATTTTGGGAGGAAAATTCTATGCCTGAAGAGAGCCACCACATGGACAAGGGGCAAGCCACCTCACATGGCACCATAAAGGGTAGGAGCATAGACCACAAGGATATTGCCAAGCACACATGACATGGCTAAACTTTCACTATAACATAAGAAAACTACACCTCACAATGCCCCATTCAAATGGCAAAGAGAGGTACTTCAAACAAGTACAAAAATAATTCTCTTAACAATGCATCACCTTATCCATGTGCCAACAAATCATAGCACTAAAGGTACCCAAAAAGGTTACACTTTACAAGCTGCACCCACCAATCACATGGGATGTGCTAGGGCATAAGTGTATTTGTTTCCACATGTGCACACATAGTGTATTGTCATGTGAGAAAAGTGTTGCAGTGTGACAACTACTCTATTGTGTTCATAATTGTAGCTACATGCATCGAAGGCTACAGCTAAGACTATATAAAGCATAATGCATAGTGCACCATCCAACTTATGCTTCTCTATGGGCCATATCATGCCACATATTACACCTTTTAGATAGCATATTATGATAATTCCCTTAAGGGAGAATGCAAGTCTCCTAAAGGGGTAGCACCTTATTTAAGGACTAATAAACAACATAACCAAAAATTACCAAAAAAAAGTTTCATTTTGTGGGTCCCACAAGCTACACATATGATGCCACAGGGCACACACAAATTTGCTATCATGTGCACACATAGTTCATTGCCACACAAGAGCATAGTGTGCTACTGCTCACGTAACTAGAGCTATGCATTGCTAGAGCTAAATCCCAATAAGTACTAGCATTGTAGCATATTACACCGTTTATCTTCCACTTCACCTTAGCCCTTGCAAAGTGGTACATTTTTCTTATGAATTTCATATTGTGATAATTTCATTTAAGAAGAAGTCAAGTCTCTTAATAGAGTAGCTCTACATTCTTGCCCAAGCAATCATAGCTAACAAATATGATAAAAAAACATTGCAATTTTTGTCATGCACATAAAACTATTATAGGTATCACTAAATTAGTGAATGTGAGCAAGTTAGTGAGATTTTTCAAGCCTATGCTACATTTATTGGTTTTTGGGGATGAATCTACTACATCATAGGGCTAGATCATAACATTTTTTAAACAAGTTATAAGTGCTATAATTCTCACATTACACCTTCCAACTTCTGAGATAAGTAATGTGAGTAATTTCAACTTTACACCATGACAAGCCTCCAAAGGGCACAACAAGAATCACACAGTGCCTTACTAAGTACCACATGAAAAATAACTATCACAACATGTACCAAAAAAAGTATCACAATAAGTATCACAACAAATATCACCATAAGTATCACAATAAGTATCATAATTAGTAGAGCAAGTAGAGCATGCTAATAAAGTTAAGCAAGTGACCAAGGGGTGTTTAAAACTTTTATGGCGTCTATATCTTAGAAGGGATGAATGTTCTATGACATTGGGTTGGATCCTAATGGATCATGGTTGCAAGGCCAGTCTGTCACTTACAATGTGACGTGACAAATTTAAGTCATTTGTAAAGTATTTTACCCATTGTTTATACTTAATCACACCTTTTACAATTCCCAGACCATCCAACATTCTAGAACATTAAGTGAGCTCATGGTCATGTTCACTTGGGATTAAAATCCCTTAATATCATCTAAAAACAAAATGATGCAACTAAGCATCACATCTTAGCACGGATTCTAACTTAGAGGTATTCAGTCATAATCCTACAAGTTATGGTTTTACACCATTAGCCTTTACACCAAGTTTGATGACCAATTGTGCAAATCAATGGTTCATCTCAAACTTTTTTGACATGATTGTCAAAAACCATCTTATGTATTCTATTGTTGGGTGAGCAATCATACACATAGTGAATTCTACTTCACAATGATAGAAAGAGTTGACATCGAGGACCAAAAAGAATTTTCACTATGAATACTTGGTTGCTATAAGACAATCATCATTGTGGAACTCTTCTGACAACTTTAGCTAAAATTTTGAAAGCCTAAATGACCGATAAGCTACAATTTCATAGATAGTTTTTTATTGAAAATAAGAGTCAACTAAGCTCTTTTGTTCTCATTCCTCATAAGATTTCTTCTCTGTTTAAGCTCAACTTAGGACACCTACGCTAACTTCTAATAGTTATGCTACCCTAGCTAAACTCCTCTCCTAATAATGTCTTCTACCTCGATCAACAAATTGAGACAAGACATGGAGCCAAAAGGAGGAGTAGGGTGCCCCATTAAATAAGTAAAATAAACATTAAAAGTAACAGTATTTCAATTTCAACGATACAAAAACTCCCACGCATCTTACACCTCTTAAGTCATTTCACATAGTATGACTATAGTCAAGGTCAATAGGGTACTCTTTCTATACTAATTTTGTAAAGCTTGATCCCTTGGCCACGATTTCTTTGGATAGTAGAAAGGGATAGTTGGAATCTTATTAATCCATTTGGCAACTTTAGGAGTGTTTTAGATACTTTTATTATTTATCCATGCTTAGTTGAATTTCATCACATTGACATTCAGTGCACTAAGTAGAAAACATATTGATTAAGCTTCCTCAAGGACAATCGCAATGTTTTAATTTAATTGAACAATTAGATTCCTCAAGTTCATGACAATTTTGAGCTGATTGTTGAACTCCTAAGGAAGGCCCCTATAGAGGCCTCCCCTAATTCATTCCTTAGCCAACATGCATCGACCCTTTCTTGTCACACGAGTAACTTAAGTAGTCTATTGACAACGATGGATGCTGGACATGTACCCCTATCCTAACCTTTAGAGCCAATTCTTTTCCAAAACTTGTGGATCCATTTTGTCAACTTCCTTTGCCAGCATTACTACATCAACAAGACCATGGTTTTGTAGGAGACTTGATATTGTAATGAGTATAAGTGAGTGTAAAAGTCACTTGACCATCTAGATATTCAAGGGTTCTTAGAGACACATCAAGCATTACTTTACCCATTGGTATGTTTTCAACAACTTGGCCCAACCTTAGATTAAATTGTTTCTAGGGTTGATAGAATCTTATGTAGAAAATGAAGCTCTTTTGGAGTTGCCCAATAGATGTCTTTAGACCACTTGATGTTGCCATAGATTGCTAGATCTTGGCTCAAGAAATTTAACTCCACTTCCTTTTCAATCTTGTGCCAATTGACACTCTTCGATGTGTCTCACCCATCTCTTAAGGTTTGCTAACCCATGTGTAAGTGCCATTCACATGGAACCTTTCACTCCTTTAGCCTTCAAAGTTCTCATTTGAATTTGTATACTATCACAAATATTTGCATTAGTTGATGCTCTACGTGGGCTCATGCCTTAATTTAAATAATGACCTTTGTACCCACTTGCTCATCGAGTGATTGCATTACACTGATGACTAACTGTTCATTGAATACATAAGTACCATCCATTTTAGAGAATTGTTAATTTAGATGGTTAGTCGCTACACATTCCTCAAGGGATTTCAATTTCCATGACCATCGTCCAACTATCTTAATTGACCAACACCCTTTGTAGGGTCTAGGTTAGTGCACAATTGGACATTATAACCCAACTTTCGATTCATCCCACATTGCTAGTTCTACCTAACAAAAATGTTCCACTTAGAGCCTAGATTCCTTGGCTCAACTCCTTAAAGTGCTGACTTCGTACCTATTTAAAGTTTGAGAAATGGTTAAGGGCATTGTGCTCCCGATGCCTCTAATCATTGGCTTTACCTAAAAGAAGTTCGATTATGGCTCTAGGTATCCCGATGGAAAAATTTATGGGAATAACCTACTAGATGGCTGGATTAGTCACTCACCTTTATACTGATGTCAGATGAATGAATTATATATGAGAATCTTTACGAGCATCCACAATAGTTTGCTCAGTTTTCATCCTACTCAGGCATAGTTCACTATCTTTTGTGTCCTAATAGGCAGGCTCAAACTCTAAACCTTAGTAAAAGAGTTGGGTAAGTTAGTGTTTCATCCATGTAACAATGATCCCATCAATCAGCTTCGTAGCACCTTCATGGCTTGCCCACCTTTTGACTCATAAGAATGTTGAACTCTTTGGTTTGTGTTTCAATGTGTCAGATGCAGAGCCTATTAGCCATTGTCAATGCATATTATGCTATCATGGCACGCCTTGATTTCTCCATGGATGTTGTTCTCCTGATCATTTATCACTGTGATAGACTGAGACATTCCCATCCTCGAGCCATGCAACAAGCCAATTGATGGCATTCTACATCAAGCTGAAGTGAATTGTGGCCACTATACATTTGCCTTGAGATAATTTGAAGTACTCTTTCACTCACTTTTCGAAGTCATTTATATCTTTCCCTTGTGGCACTTGTTTGTTATCAAACTTTCCCAATTATTTTGCCTTGGATAGAATTTACCTCAAAATTTAGGTTGCATTCCCAAACAACCGAACTTGTTGATAGGATCTTCTATAGTAGTAGGGTCGAATGAGGCTCTATCTCTCCCTGGTGTCCCCTTCAAAAGGAGTTGATACTAATCCATCATTAAGGATGCCACTCTAGTCTTGTTTTGCTTGTCATTATAAAGGTAATCCTTTTAAGTTGCTTTACCTCTTATTTATATGCCAAAATTCTATGGGTAGCTTCACCTAACATGAGATCATGATTATATTATGTGGAGCTTTGAGTTGTATTTCTAAGGAGCATCTTCCTACCATGTTGCAAAACATTTCGTACTGGTCAATGACACAACACTCAGTGGCATCCACCACTTATCAAATCTGTAATCAACAATATTCCAATTCCTCAACATGCCAATATATTGTATGAAGTGCCATCAATTGCCTCCAAATAGCAGTGAAGACCTAAAATTGTGATTCCTAGTTTCCACAAGGAGTGAGATATCACTTGACATTCTTGCATGCATGTCGTTGGCTTACATCCATGGGTTCAACTTAAATTTAAGAATTTCTGGTTGAGAGGATTCTACAATTCACAGCACATATTCAATTTTGTTATGTTCTGCATTGATGCAAGTGTCAAGATATGCATTGTAGATTGTTGTTTTCTATTTGATTGCCATTCCCTTCTAGAACTAGAAATGGACAATAGACTCATTGCCAGGTTAACATTTTCTCTTTGTTGGTGCTTGACCACACCTATAGGCTTTTGTCTATCCCCTATAGCACTGAGTTTAATGTGGAAGCAAGAATATGCATGATTAAAAAACGTGATATCAAATGGTCATCACACCCCCAATAGGTTGCACATATCACTTAATCATTTATAGGTCTTTTCAATGATCCTTTCAGGTATTCACTTATGAAAACCATGTTATAAATTCTCCTTCCCCTAAGTGATAATATCCAGTGGACTTCTTAACAAGTAACATGTGGAAACTATCTGCATCATGATGATCTTAACACTTATTTATACTATTCAATTAGTAGGATTGACTAGTGGTGTGTATAAGGAGAGGTCTTATATAAAAGAATTAACCAAAAAAATTGCACCCCCAAGAATGGCTGTGAACCACCACAGATAAAATAAGGAAAAGTTCTTAATGTATTAATACTTGGAATGTTTGGACCTTGTAAACTTCCCCATGTTGGGTGAAATTAAGGTGTTGGCTCCACTGCTACTTGGGCTCTTCCTTCAATTCCTTTAAGTTTCATCCTTATGACCATAGTCCCCTTAGGACCCAAAGATTTTGGATTGAGGCTTGTATCACTATGTCTAGATTTTTTTATTATGTTTAATGGTGTCTATGTATAGTGGATTGAAGTAACTAGGAATCATAGTTGGGGATGTTTGTTATAGTTATACCTTTTTACTACTGAGTAAGTATCTGTCATGACTTATTTAGTACTAGCTTGAGCATTCTAATTTAATTAGGTTCAAGATTAACTCTTTCCTTCTAGTAATTACACACATTCAATATACTAATGACATCATTGTTTACGCATCTACAACTTGTATTGTATCGATATCCATTTGAAAAATTATGAAGCACTATGAGAAATACTCAGGTTAGGTGGTGAATCATAATGAATCCAAAATATTAGTTAGCAAAGGGAAGGATCCCAAGTGAAGGAAGATGATAGCTAAAAAATTACACATAGCTCAAGTTTCTCAATTGAATTATCTAGGTATACCAATTGTAGAAACTAATGCTACGACATAATACCATGATTAACTCAATGTTAACTATTATTCTTATGTACTACTTTACCCATTCCTTAATTTTGAGTGACACTATTATAGAATTGAAGAAATTGATACACCAAATCTTAAGGGGTTCTTTAAATGTTAGGAACACACTATATTATGCCTAATAGAAATTTGTTACTCTTCTTAAGAAAGGTAGGGTTCTCAGAGTTTGTATTTTGTCAACAAGGTAGATAACAATGACGAAAAGACATTGTAGGTGGGTGATGGCTCAAGAAGATTATTTATAGGGTTAGTCCAATTGGTTAAAGAACATTATAATAAGTAATACTTTATATATGCATTCGTGGTGCTTCTCATATGTGTAAGTTTCTTAGTAATGTGGCTCCTTTGATAATAAATAATATGGTTTGGAGGATTATTGTGGGTCATTTTGTCTCATTCTCTTTAGATAATTGCCTTGACATATTTCATATTTCGTCGTAGCCAACCAATCTTAGCATAGAAGTGGACCATCTGACACTTGTAATGGAGCATGCAATGTAACTTGATGTATGGGATCATAATAAGATAGAAAACCTATTTTCACATGATCTGATAGGTCAGATTCTATATATCTTATCATCCAAATAAAACAAAAATGATGTCTTATGCTTCAAAGTTTGTGAGGATACAATGCTAGACTCAAAAATTATCTACAATGGTGCATATATATGCCAGAATGTTGTTAGAAAGGAGGTTGCAAAGGTTTGGAAAGTGAGGGTGCAACCTTTGGTTAGAACATAGTTGTGGAAATTTGTGCTAAATCTACTTCTATCTCACTCTTGACTTCATGCAAGAGTGATTGAGATATTGAAGCTATATCCATGGGATTCTAATCTAATTAAAGGTGTGCAAGAGTTTTTGTAGGAGCACCATAGTGCTAAGGAGTTGTGGCCAAGCAGCTTTATAAATGAGAAATTCATGCTCAATGTTCTAAATTATTAGGATGTTACATAATTATTTGGGAATCTAAACTAGATGTATATCTATATGTGGATGTCATTATGTCTCATACAATCGATTTCAAAACTTTTGTATTATTTAATTTTTGACATAACAAAAATCTACAAGCACATGCGAAAAAGGATCTCAACTCACCTACACTTCAAAGAAATATCAATTTATTGATGTTGTTTATTTCAAGTCTCTTATCTCGTCTAATAGGAGAGCTCTAGCAAACTTAATGGCCTATTTCTTTTTATTAGACTCCTCCCCCAATGAGATGGGTTAATCTAAATTATTATGTAGCTATGTAAGAACATCATAGTGTTTGAATTAGAACTATTAGTCAGAATGATAAGGGTAGACCTATTTTTATTACAAGTAAAACATTTTTTGGGAGTGCAATATTGTGAAACAATTCTGCTCTAGTAGCTTTTTAAAATATTGCTTGACACCTTGTAGGATTAAATGTAGGGTCGTCACTTCAAATTTTGATCTTCTCATTAAATCACAATGAATATTCATCCTACAAATTCTCAAATAATTAAATTTGCATCTCTATCATTGCACCACCTTTGGCTTGACAGGAATCAACAACCACATGTGGATAAGGTACTCAATTCTAATGCATTTTCAAAGGAACATTTGAATTGTTGGTACTACTTGCTTCAACTCTCTAATATTATCTAATGGGAATTCTGTTGGCCTTGATGAGTTGGCCTCTTATTGGATTCCTCTTTTGATGGGTTGGATTAAATTCAATTATGATGCAACTATGAATGATAACTTTATTGTCAAAATTGCTATTATTATATGAGATAATGTGGGTTTACAAATTACTATTGTCAAACAATTTTGGATTAGGTACAACTTCGGCCATAGAGACCATTGTTATTCTTGAAGCAATAGAACTTCTTGTAACACTACATCCTAATGTCCAAGTAATAGTGATTGCATTAGGTTGTACTAACCATTACTATAATGAACTAGTTACTTTCTTCTACAACAAATAATGGCTCCTATCATAGCATTATTGCATGTGGTATGAGGTTCCTCAAATTGTTCTATGTGAACTACCCAGCCAATGGTGCTGCAAACTGGGTAACTCATCATGCTTATTTGTTTGATTTGGTTTAGGACTTAGAAATGCCCCTCCTCAAACCACATCAACTATCTTTTTATTAAGTTTATATATGAACCTTGTTAAGGAGAGGTTTATGTAGGCTTTAGCAATTACTTTATCATGTATCCCAATGACTTTAGTATCACCTAGTGTATAAGAAAAGTGCAAATGTCTGTGAAATGAATTTTGTTAAGATAATGAAAACGAAATAGAACAAAAAGGGGTAGCCTGTGGTTAATTTCAAAAATGAAAATAAATAAATAGTGGTTGTTAGGGTTCTTAATATAATCTTGGGCATAGCATTAAGCAATGGCTTCAATTTTTCAAAAAATTTACAAGATGGTCATTTGGCTAAGATTTTGTTGGGATCACTTGGAAAACATATTTGGGACTGCTCAATGGTTTTACCTTGATTTTAAAAAAGCTTACTATGTGCATGACTAGTAGTGATAGAGAGGTTATTTTCACTATTGCATTAGGACTTGGTTGCTTGGAGTTTACATGTCACAAATTCTGGGTGTATTGAATATCTTATGTTTTGCCTATTTTACTAGATAACAGTCATGCTAAGATTGATTATGGCTACCTCTATGAAGGGAAAGTTCAATTCTTTGGGTTATACTCAGTGGTAGATGGATGAAATGGTAAGTATTTTGTATCTAAAGGTTGGCAAAAAAATTATCAAAAAAAGGTTGATTTTCTTCATATGTTGTAATTACATATATTGCTGCACATAATCATAGTATAGCAGCAATACTAACGTACCATAGAAGCAAAGAAAATAATTCATTAGAAGAATTATTATTCATTGTACAATGCAAGATCTACGTATGACATAAATAATATGTTTAGTGGTTAGAAGTTAAGGCAACTTTAGGTGTGTTGAGCTACTTCACTTAATTTGTCCTTATGTGTAGAAAGGCATTATTTTGTATTACTTTGCTACAATAGGTGCAACTTGGAAGTTGTGGCTTTTTGGCTTTAAGCGATAACTTCAAATGGAGGTCTATTACAATATGAGTTGCATGGTGTGGAGGGCGATTTATTAATGGTGACCTCATCAAAGTATGCTGAAAGTGTTGTTGGGAAGATGTCGGTTTACATGTTTGATAGGTACAAGTAGTAATATTTTACACATGACTACCCTTATTTTCTCACTATTAGTTGCAGGGAGCCTTGGATTATAATTGTATTGTTTAGCCACTTTGAATTACAATATGGGAGTACTACAAATAATTTTAGCAAAGAAGTGGCGCTACAAATCGAGTAGTTTCTAGAAATGAGGGACCTACAAGCATGTCACCCCTTATGTGCATGAAATTATTATTGTATTTGTACTTAATGTAAAGGCTGACTTATAAGCATTGAAGAAATCTATGTATGAGAAGTTTTCTTTACAGGTAGAGTTAATTAAAGTTTTGTTATAGCTATTATGTTGGGAAATCTCTTTTGCACCAATTAGACTTATTATTATGTAAGATAGGAATCAAATTAAATTCATTGCTACTATTACATGGTTGAGTATTGGAATTGAAATTTTTCTTCAAGTGAGTATTTGAGCTACTATGTAATAAGATACATATATAGGAGAAACCATAAATTTCAAGTAAATATGGTAGGAGACAACCTCAAAGGTTATATCTACATTCCTTAAAAGGGTAAAATTGACACTTCAGCATGCCCCTTTGATGCAATCCAATTGTATAGCAAGTGTGTACATAACATTATTAGGCTGTGGCTGTTAGTGGTTATTGCATCACCTAGTTTTCGATGTACTAGTTCATTAATGTTATGGTGAGGTGGGTCATTCATGATTTTTGTTTGATAAAGGAGGTGCACATATTGTGTTGCACTGTAATTTGATTAACAAACAATTTCAAGAACATTGTTTGGGAATGCTTCTTTTATCCAAGTTGAATGATCAATTTCATTAATTATCCTGGGACTACATTCTATTGTGGAATTGTTTTTCCCATAAGAAGTAGTTTTAACGAGGATACTGAATAACAAATGAAACCATTATGCCTAGTGGTAATGGTATTTTTGTTAATAAATTATGATCATATTTTTTTTGTGGATATCTATGGGATTAAAGTAGCTAAATCTTATGGCTACCTATTGTATTTGATAAGGAGTAATGTAGCCTTCATGATTTCTCTCTTGGAAACCCATGTGGAGACCTTTAGTTATTGCAAGAATGATGAAATTTTTGAAAAATCTTGGATTACTTTGTTTAAACTTTGACTAGTCTATCTAAGGGCATTGTAGCACTATGGCAGAATTGGGCATGCATGAGATTATGGATCACTCTTCATAATGGTTACTATCTTGGTGAGTTGTTATAATAATGAGATTTGGAGGTCTTGCATAGTGCATGTATCAAAATACTATATAAACTATTGATTAACTTTGGACCAAATTAGAGATAGTGCTATGTTTGGTGGTCCATTATTTGTTGTAGGGCACTTTAATGCGTTAAATGCATAGCAATAAAAAAAGAAGCAAAACATTTAGCAAAGGTCAAGCTTAGTTCGAATTCTCTAGCTTTATTCATGATATGGATCTGATTGGCTTGGGTTTCATTGGAAATTAGTTTACTTGGTGTAATTACAAAGAGGTGAAAGCCTGTATCTATGAAGTATTATATAGAGCTTTTATTAATATTGATGGTATGCAAGCCATTCTGATCACCACTTTTATGCTTCTCCATTGCATCCCTTAGACCACAACCCATTACAATAATAGTTTAGACAATCATATTTGGGCAAAACTAAAAGGAGAATCTGACTTGAAAACATTTTCTTATCTTTTCTTTTATAAATTAATGTATTTAATATAGCTTGGAAAAGTATTATTAAAGGAATCCAAATCGATAGTTTTTCTACTAAATTTGGTGAAGCTATGTCATCATAAAGAAATGGAGCATAACAAACCTGACAATAGCTATAAAAATTTTAGCAACTGGAATAGGAAACCAAGGAACTTCAACATATGGAATCTATGGAGTTTCTTAACTGAGTTGGAACATGAACGTATTGCTAGCTTATTTCTTCATTTCTTATTGTCATTGCGTTAGAAGAAGCATGCTAGAGGTCACATACCAAGCTTAATTAAGCCTCTCTTGGGGATTAAACATGCTTCTTTTAGGAAATGGATACCTTTATCTCCTAGAGCAACTATGTCCAACAACCTAAAAATGATATTAGTGAATCGATGGCCTCCCAAACTAAGATAAAAGAGATCTTTTGTACTTTTTTAGTAGGAAATGGCATGTCCATGTCTAATATGATTCTTTACACCCATTCAACCCTTGATAATTACTAATGATGAAGAGGTGACTACACTTGCATCTCTAATAAGTGATGATAAGATCATATCTAAAATTAAAGAGATTCTTTTGTACTTTTGGATGGCTTCTTAGTCGAGCTTGTACATGGTTATTGGAAGATCATACAAAAGGACATTATTATAGTACTAAAATAATTCTTTAAAGATAGCTTTATATCAAAATGTTGAAAGGACACATTGGCCATATTCATCCTTAAAGTTTAAGGAGCATCAAAACAAAAGACGTTTAGGCTCAAAAGCCTTTGCAATATGATTAAGAAAGTGGTGACTAAAATTTTTGTGGTTAAACTTAGGGCAATGCTTCCATATACCATTTTAGGGAGCAAGTTGCTTTTGTGTTATGTTGTGCTATGTCTATTAATGTTTTTTTGAATTAGAAAAAATCTTATTTGCAACTATCTTCTTTCAAAAAAGGTTTGATGGTAATAAAATTAGATATCCATTAAGCTTATGATAATGAAAATTAGAAATTTGTTTTGGATATTCTTCAGCATTGGTAGATCCTTTTAGTTTGTTGTGCTTGGATTATGGCTCATATCATCACACAAAGATGTGGGATTATATTTAAGGATTTTTATCTATCATTGGTGCAAGTAACTAGGGGTTTTAAATAGGGATATGGTTAAGTATTGATAAGAAAATTAAGAATTACATATGGATCATGCTTATGATAAGGAAAATTAGAAATTTGTGTTAGATATGCTTAAACATTGGTCGTTCCTTACACTTTGTTGTAGTTGCATTAAGGCTTATATCACCACACCAAGATTTAGGATTGTGTTTAATGTTTTCTATGTATCATTGATCGAAGTAGCTAAGGGTCTTAGATAGGGATGTTCTCTCAATCCATACCACTTTACTATAATGTCTAAGTATCTCTTATGGCTTATTAGTATTAGTTTGATCATACAGTGTTGATTTAGTTTAGGATTGTGTTTAATGTTTTCTATGTATCATTGATCGAAGTAACTAAGGGTCTTAGATAGGGATGTTCTCTCAATCCATACCACTTTACTATAATGTCTAAGTATCTCTTATGGCTTATTAGTATTAGTTTGATCATACAGTCTTGATTGAGTTTAGGAATTTCCCTTCGTCTTTAATGATTACACACCTTTTGTATGTTGATGACATCATGATTTATGAACCATAAACTTGTGGTATAATGTAGAATATTCAAGATACTATAGAGTTGTAAGGGCATCGCTCAGATGAGATGATGAATCTAAAAAAATTTAGAATGTATTTAGCAAAGGGATGAAGTGCAAGTATAGAATGTTGATTTCTCAAAATTTTTATATGGTTACTTAAAATATCGAGGAAACCAATTATTGCAACAATACTTGAGAGAAAAGAATTTAAATTCATTAATAATCAAGAAGAAAATTATGTGTTAAGGTGGATGATCAAATCATTATTAATGGTGGACCACAATGTCATGATGAACTCGATGTTAACTGTTGTTGTTACTTATTGCTTAGTCCACAGCTTAATTCCAAGCTGCATTATTGCCTCATAAAACATATTATTGTGTCATTATTTGTGGAGTAGTACGAATGATAGTATTTCAATAAACTATGCTTATTGAGAAATAAAACTCTTAAGGAATGTGATAGACTTGGAGTTTGTAGTTTTTCAAACTAGTAGTGAAGGCCGATTGCAAAACATGGTAGGTGCTGTATTACTCAAGAAGATAATTTATGAGTTTAGTTCTTTAGATCAAAATACATTTTAACAATAATTCTTTTGATATGCCTTGTAGTACACTCATACATGTGTGTCACTCAATGTTGGAGCCCCCTGTACCACAAAAAATAAGGTTTGGCAAATTGCTGCAAGCAATTTTGTTTCCTTTTTTTGGTAAATTTTCTTGGCATCCATCCTATTGCCACTGAAACAACCTATTTTAACATGGATGTGGAGAGTTTGATATTTGTAGTAAAGCTAGTTAAGGAGCATGGGGTGTCGAATCACAAAAAGATTTAGAAGTTGTTCGCATCTAATTTGGTATTTTTTATTCGACATTCTCCTTCTATTAAATCTATTCAAATGAATGTTCTATGCTTCACATTGGGTGAGGATATGGTGTTGGACTTAGAAACTATATATGATGACACGTACATGTCCATCATGGGAGGAGGTCTTGTCGGTTTGAAAAGAGTTGGTGCAACCTTAAGTCAACATTTTCCTTCAGATATTAGCATTAGATCTACTTTGTACTTACACTTGGCTTCATGCAAGAGGGATTGAGGTATGTAAACTTTGTCCTTAGTGATGTCATACTAATGAAGATGTTCAACATTTTTTTTGAGAGTGGTATGTCATTAATGAACTTTGGTTTAGTAGCTTTTTAAATGGCCAATTCATGCCTAGTGGGATTAAGTATTGGGATGTGACTTCTATAATTTAGTTCTTTAATTGGAGTGTAGGTGGCTATGACTTCTTATATAGTCAAATATATTGCTTTAACTTTATTGTACCTCTAGAATAACAAGAATTTCTTGGTGCTAGCAAAAAAGGTTCCAAATTTAGTTGCATATCACAGGAGAAATAGCATTATAGTTGCTACTTGCAACAACTCTTAGATCACATCCAATGAGAGCTCTAATGGCCTTGACCAGTTGTTCATTATGTCTTATAAGACTCCTCTGATAGGTTCAATTAAATTTAAATGTGATGCAATCATGCATGATGACATAAATGCTAGATTTGGTATTATTAGATGGGATGACATAGGTAGATCTGTTACTATTGTCAAAAAAAGCTTTGGTTTCTATCCAACAATTGCCATGGACATTGTTGCTATTCTAAAAGCAATGAAAATTTTGAAAGCTCTATTTCTTGTTGTCCAAGGAACATTGATTGAATCAAATTACATTATAGTCATTATTATAGTTTATCAATTACTTTCTATTATAGCAAATAATAGTTCCCACAATAGTTCTTATCACCATAAAAGTGTGAAGGCAATAATTTTAAAGACTAAGTTTTTCATCATGCATTTTTATATGATTTTATTTGGGACCTGCTAATGCCTCTCCAAAATCACTTCAACTTTGCATTTTTTAATTATTTTATACATGACCATTCTTAAAGAGAGTATGTTGTAGACTTTGGCTATTACTTTACCAAGGAACCCAATGACTATGATTTCGCATATAGTGCTAATGGAGTCCAAACAGTAACATCCACCAATCTCTAGTTAGCATCACTTATGGTTAAGACTTGGGTGGTATCTATTCATCTTCAAGCCTTTAACACTCATTCATTATTAATTAAAACAACATTCGCAAATTCTTTTGCAATGATGTTTCTCATTAATGCAAGAATATTAACTCTGACTATTTGATATGTGTGCCCATGATTGTCCCTCTTAATGTTCACTTCAATCTCAATGGCCATCATAAAAGGATAAAAATCCTATGATGTTTTCCCGTGATAATGTATCAAAAGCATGGGCTTGCCTTGAGTAATCTAATTTCTATAAAGTGATGATGCTGAAGGCACTACCAAGCTAGATAAAGCAAAACTACATCAATGACAAAAAGATTAGTGTAGGCAGTGTACACAAAAAGATAGACCGACCAACCCAAATGATGGCATTACTACGAGCTTTTTACTACAACGTAAACATAGGCCATTGGAGCTAATATTATTGTGGCTGCAAAAAAAAGACTTTCCCAACATGGCAAGATTGGGAAATTGTTTGGCTTGTTACCTTCATTAAATGTGGTAACCATGTTTCAAGATACCTTTTTAGTGTTAAACCCTAATTCCCTATTGACCAATACCGCCATGGTAGGGCAATATATTTCCATCAAACGTTGATATGGTGGAAATTTGAATGATGCATACATTCAAAGATGTTGTGTGATACGATAAGCTATCATGAAAACTTAATTAGACATGTAAAAGCCCACATTAACCTTCTACTTAATAAATGCATCCCATAAAGAAGTTAGTATTTGATGCATGTATTACCTCTAGAGTTATATGGTTTTCAAGGTAGCACGTGCCTTCACAAAAATTGTAGTTATTTGAACGAGTCATTCACTATTTCATAGTTTTAAAATTATTTTTACTTACACATGTGTAGATTATTCCTTGTGATAAGCAGATGACTTCTGACAAGATCAACTAGGTCGAAACACAATGATAAGTAGTGCAGAGAACCTAATGTCTTAGTTGACATGTTAATCATGTCTGGTGACACTTCACAAAGGAATAATGAATGTTTTCATGTTTTGATGCCATTTGTCAAGTTTTGAAACATTGCCACTCAATAATAGGATTCTTCAATGACAACCCTCCTTGGTAGAGAATGAAGATAAAAATGTGTGGTTTCAATGATTGTACCAACATGAGAGTAGGGAAAATCATATGTTCAATTGCATTACAAAACAACAAAAGTTGCAACACATGAGAAGTGTGGCATCAAAAAGATAATTGAATGGGAACATACAAATGCCATAGAAAAGAAGAAAACCTATGAACTTTCTCATTAAAAAGCTTCAATTAGCGGACAAAGCCCTAAAAATAATAATTGATAACACCAAGAGGCTACCAAGACAAAAGAAGCACCACCACAAAAAAAGAATCTTGTGCAAAAGTGGTCTAAAGCAAATCTAATCCCATTAGCCCAAAGGAGTCAAAGATTTTAAAAAAAGCACAATGGAACTAATTAAGGATGAAGGACATAGCTATCATACACATGGCATGAAAACCAACAAGGTCTAGAAAAATGACACAGTAATACAAATGAGCCGTTAGGGCCTGCACAAATCAACAACCATTAAAATGGCTAAAAGTATTACTATCAAACTCTAACTCTCTTTGTAATTGATCTATGCATCACTTTGAATTGGTTTTTTATTTCATTACTTTAATTCAATTCATTTAGAATTAAAATATATATATATATATATATATATATATATATATATATATATATTAGCATAAAAATATTAATTTATTATATCTTTTGCTTTTTTAGTTTTGGAAATTTACAAAAATTACAATAATATCTGATAGAGGTCAAAGAAATGTCATTTAAGTCAACTCAATGATTATTATCTAAATGAATATTCATTTTTATGTTTTTAAATATTTTATTTGGAAGGGTTTTAAATAGTTTACTAGAAATTTTTTTTGTTCAAGAATTAATGATCGAGGATGTTACCTTCTATATCCATAGTATCATGAAAATCAACTTTCTTATGTAATTTATATCATTTACACAAAGTCAATTGATTTCAATCCATAAGGAATTGGAGTTTACAGCTTATAGCTACAAGAATCATTGAGAAATTCTAGTTCTTAGCCAAGGTGAATTGTCCTAGGGAGTTTGTTAAAACTAGTAAATTCATAATTTGGAAAAGTAGCCCTAGGGTGTGGTACAACACATCCTATCAAAATCACAATGAAAAACTAAATCTCCATTCGTGTGCTCTTTATGCTACTTTCAGTTTGATATATTTTCATCATTAAAAATTTTTTAATTTAGTTTTTAATATTTGTTACTTAATATTATAGTAATGAATTAATATTAATTATGGGGTCCTTGAATATTTGATGAAGAAATTTTATTCGTAGCTTATTTCACGATCAAGGATTGTATCGTGAATCTCATTTGTACCTTGCATTACAACTTTTCATAAGCATTGTCTTACTTCCTAAATTTTTTTCTTTTATTTGGCTATATCATTGTGACTTTAATGCTCTTATTGTGCAATCCTTGAATCACTTTGATTTTGTTGTACCATATTGCTTTAAATTATTTTATTCAAATTTTAATAAGAATTTATTTAATATTAAAACAATAATTTTGCATTTTTATGCATATTTACTTTGGTAATTCATAATAATTGCAAATTAGTTTTGAAAAAGAGAATAAATATCATGGGACTCTTCTCAACTAGTTATTTTCATTTACAAATTCATTTTTATATTTTTATATAATTTAGTCTATATTGTTTTGGCATTCTTAGTGAGATATTATGATACTTACATTATTTGACATTTAGGAATTTTACCCATGATCTCATTATAACCATGAAATGTAGCATTATTGTATAGCTTATTTCTTAAAGTCTTCTACTTTTGAATTGGTTACATTACTTTGTAACACAAATTTGTTTCTCATCTGACTTTTGTGTTGACTTGATTTTGCTGTATTACATAACTTTAATTTATTATAAATTTACTGCATATGAAAATTTAAATTCGTTAATGTTTTAGGTAATTTAGTTAAGTAACTTATAGTAATTCCAAACAAAGATCAATCAAGATGAAACAAATGTCAGTAAACTCAACACAATATTAATTTTGTTAATTAAATATTAATTTCAATAATTTTAAATAAGTTTTTGCGATTTTTACATTCTTTATGGACATTTTAATTCAAACGTGACTGATGGTTGAGGATGTTACGATCATTCTCGAATGCATTTTTGAGTGCTATTATCAAGTGCAATCTATCACATTTCTTCAAATTTCATACTTTGAATTAGTAATTTACAATGTAAACCTAAGTCCCCTCTCATGTGTTGTTTACATCAACTTGATTTTGCTATATTATATTATTTTAATTTATCTTGTTTTGACTTTGATATATATATCTACTTAATAAAAAATTAATAATTTTTAATTCATGCTTTTTTTTGTCAACAAAGCATTTTTTAATTTATCTTTTTTGCCTTGGGATTGTCTCTATAAGCTCTATTTGATAAAATATTTTTTATATTTTCATACATTTTTTCTAGGCTTTTTCCAGTGTTTAGGAGGCATTTTATTTTTTATATGATTTGATAATAAAGGAAGTTACTCTCAAACATATGATTACTTAAAATCCATATGATTACTTAAAACATTTAGCAATTACATGGTTATGTTACAATTTTGCTCTAAATCCTGTATCATCTAATCTTTACAAAGACTTGATTTTGATATATTAAATTATTTCAATATATCTTATTTCAATTTTATTAAAAATTTACTTATTATAAAAGTAATAATTTATATCATTTATTTTTATTAAATTTAGTAATTTTTAGCAATACTAAACATGGCTTAACTGAGCTGAAACAAACATCATTTAACACATCTTCATGACCTCTTTATAATTAGATAATGCTTTTTTTTTAAAATATTTTTTCAATGGGTTTGGCTTGCTTAATAAGATGATTCATACTTGATTCGATAATTAAGGATTTTGCACTAATATTGTTAGTATTATAGACTATTGCTATCTTACATAATTGATCACATTTCTTGAAATGTCTCACTTTAATTATGTTATATCACTATGAAACTCTAAATCTCTTCTCATGTGAACTTTATATAAGATTGATTTAGATTGTTTATATCATTTCAAATTTTATCACTCCAATGTTAATATATATCTTCTAATTATAGAAAAAGTAATTTATTTTTATTTACGCATATTTTGTTTATTAACTCATAGAAGATCTAATTGTTAGGCGGAGACAAAATAAACATCATTAAATTGAAGTTGTACACACATTGTGAGATAATTTCATTCTTATCTAATTTGATTATTAGGTATGATCCACATGATGTCCTTAATATCTTAGAATGCATCTTTCTCATTTACTTTCCCTCACTTCTTCATAATTTTATCTTTCAATAGGTTATATTATTAGGAAACTCCAGTTTTTGTCTAAGGTGACCATCATTTTCCCTTGATTTTGTCACTTATTATAGTTCTTCAAAACACATTTCAACTTAATTATATATTCACCTAATATTTTAAAATAATAATCAATATTTATTTATGATTATTATATTTGGTATTCCATAGTAATTCTAAATCATGTTTGATATAGATGAAAGAAATATTATATAATTTATCTTAAAGAGATCTGTCCTGTTAAATATTCATGATTACATCTTAAAATATTTAATTTTTTTAACTCTCTTGTGCATTTTACAAGGCAGTTTTGCTTGTAATTCATTTGATGGTTTTGGATATTGCATTGGATTACTTTAGTGTCTCGTAATGTAATTTAACAATACAATTTATCTTATGTTCTTAAAGATTATGTTTAGGATTACTCATCTTACTATGAAATACTACTTCATCTTTCATGTGACCTTTCTAATTCTTTAATTAACAAATGTTACATTTTCTGATATTATCTCACTTTAATTTTATTGAAGATTTGTTTAGTATAAAAATAATAATTTTTATTACTTATTATTATTTTAATAAGTAACTCAAAGTAATTTTAAACAAGTTTCAATCCATTTGTAAGAAATATTTTTAGGCCCATTTTGATGAACTCTATCTACGAAAATACAAATTTTTGTATTTTTAAAATTTTTACGATTTAGTATTTTTTTCTATATTGTGGGACATTTTGATACATAACTTATGTAATAATCTTGGACTTTATGCTTGATCTTCTTAGTATTTTGGAATGCTACTATGTAACTTTAATTCTTCATTTATATCACATTTACAAATCTTTTATTTAGTTATATTATATTGTTTCAGTTCAAATAAATTTAGCTTTAGCTTTACATTTACATAATATTAAAATAATATTTTATATTATTTATTTATTTTTTTAGTTTGGTACTTCATAAAAATTTCAATCAAGCCTAAATAAACATCATTGAAATCATCCTATTAACCTTTATCTAATCAAATATACATTTTCATATGTTAAAATGTTCTTTTTACTTTGTTAATCATCATTTATATGAAATTTTAATTCATACCCAATTTGATGACTATGAATATTGCGCTTGATCTACTTAATATCTTGGAGCACTACTTTCCCTATAATTTATCTTATTTTTCAAATGTTTTTCTTTGATTTCATTACATATTTGTGTAATTAAGATATTTGTTCATGTCACACTTACCTCATGTTTGGTTTCCTTTATTACATTGCAAAATTTTTCTCATCTTAGCACTTTTTTATATTATGTAGTTGTTAATATAATAGATTAATATTTTTTATGCTTATTTACATTAACGATTTATTATATTTCGAAATAAGTTTGGATTGAGTCAAAACAAATGTCATCAAACTTATCCCAAGGAATGCTATCTATTGAAATATGATTTTTTTTAATTTTAAATATTTTTTCATTTGTTTTGCACTTTTTGTGAGTTATTCCAAACCATAAGTCATTTGACTTTCAAAGAAGTTACACTCGATCTCCTTTCTATCTTAGAATAAAAATTTATGATGTAATTTCTCTCATTCCATGATATTTTTTCTTCAATTTTGTTATATTAATTTGTAATTATAATTATTTTCTAGGTAAACTTTAAATTTCTTTGCTTTAGTTATGTTATATTGCTTCAATTCATCTCTTTTTGAGCTTTAATATATATTTATTTCAAATTAAAATAATAAATTCCAAGCAATGTCAGATGGAGATGAACAAATTTCATTGAACTCATTTAAGTGAGCTATATAAATTAAAATTATTTTTTTATTATTAAATATTTTATTTTAAAATATTTTGCATAATGCATTAGAAAGTTTGATTCATAAGTGATTTGATGATTGGGGATGTTAAACTTGAACTTTTAAGTATCATTAAATACAAGTTTCTGACATAGTTCTTCTAGTTTCATAAAATTTTACACATTAATTTGTTTATATTATATTACTTGAACTTATTTCTTCTAATATTCCAATTATATTTGCATAATTTTCAAGCAATAACTTTTTATTTTTTTTTTAATTTACATGGGTAATTCATAGTAATTCTAATTGAGTTATGAACAAGACAACAAAAATCATTAGGCTCATCTCAAAGAGGTCTATATAGTTAAATATTCATTTTTATTTTTTGGAGGAGATTTAAAGTTAGATAAATTTAGCTAATATGGTATTATTCCATCTTAACTATACATTATTAAGTGTTTTCATGTTTAATTTCATAATGAATTCACATACCTTTTGAAGTATTTTTACTAATTTGTTTGTTATGGATGTTACACTCAATATCTCAAATAGTCTAAAGCTTATCTTTTCCCTAAACTTTAACTCAATTTTCAAAAGTTTTGACTACAATTTTGTTATATTTTGGTACATTAATTTATCAATTTTTTTAAATTTATATTTACTCAATATTAAGAAAATATTTTATTATTATTTATGGCTATTTTCAAATTTGTAATAATTCCAAAAGTGGTCGAATTGATAAGAAGGAACCATCTGTGAACACCTCTTGACCAAATTTGTCCAATTAATTTTAATTTTTATTTATTTAAATATTTTTATTTATTTGGATATTCTCTTTTTTATATGATATTTTTTTTCTTTCTTTGTTACATCATCAATGATTTTGCAATCGATCACCAACAATTTTCTTAAATTTTTCTGTACAATTTATTTTATTTCATCAAATGGTTGCTTTGATTTCTTTATATTACTTTACAACTATAAATCTCTTCTTGTGCGTTTATTACATCAGTGTCATTTGCTTATTTTATATTGCTTCATATTATTTACTTATTATTGCTTATACTTATTTAATTTTGTAGTATGCAACAATTCTATTTGAGATTCATTGGAGATAAAATTGAAGTCATTAGATTCATCTCAATGAGATCTATACAATTGAATATTCCTTTTTATGTATTTTTTAAAGAATATATGTTTTTGTATACATTTTGTCATATTTTACTATTATATGAAGTGTCATCGAGACATTTTTTTCAACCTACTTAATATCTTGGAATGTAGTGCCATATTATAATTAATCTTATTTTTTAATTTTCATTTTGTTATATTGCTATGTAACTCTAAATCTTTTCTTTTGTTATATTTACATGACTTTCATTTAGTTATATTACATTGATCAAATTTATCTAAATTAACTTTAAATTTTCATATATATTATATTAAATTAATGATTTATTATTATTTGTGCTTGTTTACTATGGTAGTTCCCAACTTTTCCAAAAGGTGGTCGAACTAAGATAAAACAAATCTCATCAATGTATTCTTAATTAGCTAAATAAAATTAAATACTGCTTTCTATATTTTAAAAATTTTATTTTCATGGAGGTTTTAACATTTTATGAGACATTTTGATTTGTGAAGATTTAATGATCATAGATGTTTCAATTAATCTCATTAGTATCTTTAAAAAAAACCTCCTTAACAAAATATCTCATTTGTTTAAGTTTGTAACTTTGATTTGGTTATATTACAATATAACTTTAAGTCATCTCCCATGTGACTTTACCACACTTTTATTTTGTTATACTACATTGCTCAAATTTATCTCATTTCACCTTCAATATATATGTATTTTAAATTAATAATTTGTTATTGAATTTTACATACCTATTGTATTAATTCATAAAAATTTTAAATGACATTTGATATAGATGAAATAAATGACCTTGGACTCATCTTAACAAACTTTATCCAATTAAAAATTAATTGATGTATTATGAAATATTTTATTTCTAGTGTTATGACATGCTTTATAGGTCCTTTTGATTGAAAACAGATTTGTGATCGATTTGCTACACTTGATGTCATTAGTATCTTAGATCACAATTTACTTCAATGTATCTCATTTCAGGTTTAATATATATTTACTCAAAAAAAGAAATAATTTGTTATTATTTGCACTTATTTATTTTTTTAATTTTTAGTAATTCAAAACAATTCATGATTGACATTTAACAAACATTTTTGGAGTCTACATGACAAGCTCTGTGTAGTAAATTTTCACTTTTATATCTTTTAAATATTTA
This sequence comes from Vanilla planifolia, assembly GCA_023846275.1. Taxonomy (NCBI): domain Eukaryota; kingdom Viridiplantae; phylum Streptophyta; class Magnoliopsida; order Asparagales; family Orchidaceae; genus Vanilla; species Vanilla planifolia. The sequence continues at coordinate 15,519,210 of CM043875.1, read as the reverse complement.
ATTTCCTATTGTTTTGGAATCTTTTATGTGAGATTTGGATTCATTCTTGATTAAATGATCAAGGATGTTACACTCCTATATTTGGTCACTTTTATACTATAATATTAATATGTATTTAAATGTACACTTTGGAAACATTTCTGTCGCTTTGATTTGGATATGTTACATTACTTTAATTTATCCTCTTTTTGGTTTTATATATATAATTTAATTAATATTAAAGTAATAATTTTTTGTTATTTATGCTTCTCAACTTTAGTAACTTGAGTTACTTTGAAATATGGTTTATTATAGGCAACATGGAGATCGTACGGTTTGCCTCAATGAGTTCTGTTGAAAAAATATTAATTTTCTTTTTTTTGAATAATTTCTTATAGGGTTTTTAAAAATTTTAAGAGGTATTTTAATCTATACTTGATTTGATGATTTAGGATATTACTCTTGAACTCCTCAGTGTCTTATAATGTAGCTTTTTAGTGTACTTTATCTTATTTATTACGATTTTTTATTCTTATTTGTTTATATTACTATAAACTCTAATTCTTATATTGTGTAAGCTTTATATCACTTTGATTTAGTTACATTATATTACATAAAATTATCTCACTTTAACTTTATTATAAATTTAAAAAATTTTAAAAATAAAATTTATTACAATTTATAATTATTTAATTCCATAACTCTTTAGAAATTCAATTGAGTTCTCATCAATGAAAAAGAACATTGTTTGTCATCTCGACAACCTCGACTAAGTAAATACACATTTTAATATTTTTAAAATGTTTTAAGTTTTAGGGTTTTTTCATGCTTGGCAAGATATTTTGATTCATACCTTATTTGGAGATTGAGGTGTTATGGTTAAACTCCATCATATCATGAAATTAAACTTTCCCATATAGTTTATCTCATTTCTTGAAAAGTTACACTTTGATTTGGTCTATAACTGTACAACTCTAATTCTCATATCTCATGACTTTTACAAGTATTCTATTTTGCGACATTATATTGTTTATATTTAAAAACATTTTAGCTTTAATGTAAATTTTATTAATACTTAATTAATATTTTTATATTTTTTATCTTTTAATTTGATAGCTTGTTGTAATATCCTAAACAATATCTAATCAAGGAGAAATAAATATCATTCGACTCTCCTTGATGAGCTTTACTAATTAAAAATAATTTTTTTCAACATATTTTATTTAAGAACTTTTTGTCATGAATTATCAGAAATTTGAATTCATAGACAATTTGATGTCCAATAATGTTACCATTTTATCTCCTTAATATCTTGGAATGTTTCATTCCCATAACTGTTTTTTTAAAATTTTTACTTTGATTTGGTTCTATTTTGCTGTAAGTCTAAATCACCTTTAGTGTCACCTTTACATCATGTTTAGTAAGCAATATTACAATGCCTTAATTTATATCATTTCAACTTTATTGTATAATTACAAAATTTTGAAGTATTAATTTATTAATTTTTATGTTTCTTATTTATTTTAGTAATTCATAGTAATTTCAAATGATATCTTAACAAGATGACCTAAACTGTGTTGGACATGTTCCTACATGTTTTAAAATATTTTATTTACTATATTTTTGCAATGTTATTTGAGGAGTTTTTATTAATTCATGATTTTACGATCAAGGATTTTAAGCTATCATCTTAATCTCTTCGAATGAAACATTTTTATGAAATTTAATTAATTTCTTTAAATATTTACTTTAAATTGGGTATATTAAAACTCTAAATCTCCTCTCATGTGTTCATTATATTGCATTTATTTGGTTTTATTAAAATTGACCTTCTTACTATGTTTGAATCCATTTAGTTGGATAATATATTCCATTCGTTAAACTTTTTCACTTAATTATAGTTATATTATATGTAACTCCAAATTTATTATTTTCTAAGTTTTACATCGACCTGATTTTCTTTTATAGCATTTCTTCAATTTAACTTTTAATTTTTAAATAATAATTTGTTGTTATCTATGACTATTATTGTTTGTAATTTGCATTAATTCTAAATGAGGTCTACTCAAGATAGAACAAATATTGTTTAGACTTAGCATGATGAATGCTATGTAATTAAATGTTCATTTTTTAATTAGTTTCTTTTGCTTGGGTTTTAACACCAATTATGAGTAATTTCAATTCATTTCTTATTTGAATTACGGTATATTATACTCTATCTCATTCATTTGTTTGAATGTAATTTTCTTATATATTTTAAGTCATTTCATAAGACTTTTTTTGCTTTAATTTGTTTATATATTACTTTGTAACTCTAAATCCCCTCTCATGCAACCTTTGCAAATGTTTCATTTTCTTACTTTAAATTATTTAAATTTATCTTATTTTACAATTAATATATATTTAATTAATATTAAAAAAATAATTTTGAATTACCTAAACTAAAGTATTGTTAAATGAGATCTATTGGAGACGTAATAGTGTCTTAAACTCATTGCGAAGTGTATCAAATTAAAAATTCTTTTTGATATTTTCAAATACTTCTATGCTCCAAAAGTTTCATCTGTTTTATGATCTTTTTGATTCATACTTAATTTGTCGATCAATTATGATTCACTCGATCTCTTTAGTATTTTGGAAAGTGAGTTTCCCATGTAATTTTATTGATCTATTTTGCTTTGATTATGATACTGGTATATAATTCTAAATCTCATAATGTGTGACATTTAAATTCATTTGAGTTTGTTATATTACATTTCTCCAATTTATTTTATTTCATTTTTATTATATACTTACTTAATATGAAAATGATCTTTTTTTCATTACTTATTGTTATTTATTTTTTTATTCATAGTTATTCCAAATAATGTGTCATCAAGACAAAACAAACATTTTGGACTTGACTCAATAAATTCTATCAAAGTAAAAATTCATTTATATTATTTTTAAATTTCCATTTTTTTATGTTTCTAGTATGTTTTGTGAGACCTTTAGATTCTTATGTGATTAAACATTGTTGATATTACACTTTACATTTTTACAATATTAAAAAATAATATTCCCAAAATTTTTTCTTATTTATTTAATTTTTTGGTAATATTATGTGACTATAATTTATCCTATTTATGTTTTAATAAATATTTACACATTATTTAAATAATATTTTCTTATGATTTATATTCATTTATTTTTAAAATTCAAAATAATTGAGATTTAACTAGATAAACATTTGTTTTGATAATTTTTAATATTTATTTTCTTTAGTTTGGAAATGCTTTTGCGATATAATAATTCTTACCTAATTTAGTGTTGGAAGATATTGCAGTGGATTGTCGTAATATCTTTTTTAGCAACTTTCACAAACAATATATCTTTGAATTAAAATCTATTCTAACATGATCTTTATACGTCTTTGAATTGTTAACAATATATTGCTTCAATTTTTCTCATCTTTGCTTAAGTAATATTTGCTTAAGAGTAAAATAATAATTTATTATTATTATTTCTTTTTTTATTATGGCAATTCTCAATAATTCCAAATGCTGTTTGGTTGAATTGTAACAATTGTTCTTGGAAGTGTCTCAATAATTTTTATCCAATTATATTTTTGTTATTTTTTTAGATATCTTTTCCTATGGTATTCATATGCTTTAAGATACATTTTTATTTGTAGCTAATATAACAATCATGAATGTTACACACGTTCCCTTATTTTCCTGAGTTTCTTTTATCATGGACGTATTAGGTCATTTCTACAAATATTTCAATTTTATTTTGTAAAATTAGTATGTACCTCTCAACATGCTCTCATGTTTCTCTTACATCACTTTGACTTTTGTATATTACATTCTTGCAATTTTCCTCATTTTAGTTTTAATAGAGATTTTGTTAATTTTAAAATAAAAAATTATAATTATTTATGAATGATTTTTATTCATACATCATCTGATGATCAATAATATTATTGTTGATTTTCTTACAATACTAGAATTCAGCCTTCCCACAAAATATCTCTTTTTTCCAAATTTTTTGCATCATATGGTTGTATTACTATAGAACTTTAAATTTCTTCTTGACATGAAACAAATACATGCCTTACGATACATTTTATGTATTTTGAAATATTTTATTTTCTTGTATTTTTACATGCTTTACAACACATTTTTTTATTTATATCTAATTTTAGGATCTTCATTGTATGTCGGATTATAGCTCTCCCATATAATTTGTTTTATTTCTTCAAATTTTTTTTTTATTTGGATATATTACAGTGATCTCCATTTCTTCTTACATGTGACCTTTACATTTCTTGGACTTGGTTACATTGTAATGTTTCAATTTATCTTATTTCTACCTTACTATGCCTTTACTTACAACAAAAAAGTATTTTTTTCCTTATTTACTTTGTTAACATGTAATAATTCTTAGTGATGTCAACTCAAGATGGAATTAACGGCCTCAAACTCTGCTTAATAACAACTATCCAATAAAATATTTCTATTTTTAATTTTTAAATAATATTATGTTTTATGATTTTATTGTTTTTTCAAGATATTTTAATTTTTACCTAATTCCAATATCGTTGATGATATAATTGATTATGTTAGAATCAGTGAAATCTTAGAGTGCAACTTTTTCATACAAATTATCTTACTTTTTCAAATTTGTTACATTGATTTTGTTATATTACTTTGTTACCTTAGTTCTACTTTCACTTGGCCTTTGCATAACTTTTATTTTGTTGTATTTTAAATCTTTAATTTTTTCTCCTTTAATTTTAAAATATTTTTAATCAATACTAAAAATATAATTTTTCTCCTTTAAAGATATGAGTTGTTTAGATGGAAGAAATTTTGTTGGACTCGTGTTAGGGAACTTCATCAACTTTAATATTTATTTATGTTTTTTAAATGTGTATTCCATAGATTTAAAGTGGTTTACCATATTTTTTAATTCAATGAAGATTCGACAATCGAGGATGTTACACTCGATCACCCTGAGGTCATGGGGTATGACTTTCTTATACAATTTTTGCATCATCTAAAGCTTTTTATAGTTATTTTGTTATATCACTAGGTAATTACAAATCTCCTCTCATTTCGCATTTAAATTGCTTTTATTTGACTTAATTTAATTACTTTAATTAATCTAATTCAAACTCTTACTTTTATTTGCTTTACATTAAAATAATAGTTTCTTATTAATTATGCTTATTTAATATTATAATTCACCATAATTCAAAATAAGGTAAAAATATGGACAAAGGGAATTTCATTGAAATCATTTCAGTGAGCTTCATTCAACTACATATTTACTTGTTATATCAAATATATTTTTTTCCATGTTTATGTCTTGTTTTATGAGAAATTATGATTAGTACTTTATTTGACAATCAAGGATGTTACATATGTACTCTTTTGGTATTCTGAGAATGCAACTTTCCCATATAATTTATCAAATTTTAGCTTTTAACATATATTTACACTATATTAAATTGATAAATTAATATTATATATGTATTTTAACCATTAGAAATTTACTATAATTCCAAATAATGCTTAATAAAGACATAATAACATTGTTATACTTGTGTCAAAGAGCTCTATGAAAATAAATATAAAATTTTATATTTTTTTGATATATTATTTTATAGGCTTTTGAATTATTATTTTTTAGATATTTCAATTTGTAATAGATTTAACAATTTAGAATGTTGCACTTGATCTCCTTAGTATCTTTGAATGTAACAATCCCTTACACTTAATCCAATTTCTTTAAACTTTATTTTTTAATTATATTATTTGATTTTGTAAATTTAAATCTCCTCTAATGTGACCATTACATCACATTAATTTTGTTGAATTATATTTCTTAGATTATTCTTTTTTTAACAATAACATTTACACTATTTATGTGAAACGTATTTTATTATTAGTTATAGTTATTTCTTTTTGTTATTAATATTAATTCAATACTAAATTTTGATTAAAATGTAAAAAATGAGATTGGACTCATCCAAACGAGACCTATCCCATTAAAGATTAAGTTTTAAATTTCTAAATATTTCAGCTTCATTTTTTGGGAGCCTTTAAGAGAATTTGACTAATTTCAAATTTGATAATCAAGGAAGTTACACTTGATCTTTTGAGTATTATGTAATAATGATTTCTTGTGCAATTTTTCTTACTTATTCAAAGTTGTTACGTAATTGTAAATCTTGTCAATATTGTTATGTAACTCTAAATCTTTCTTTAATGGGTACATCAATTTGATTCGATTAAATTACTTTGGTTCAATTTATCTCATCTCAGGTATAATATGTATTTACTTAGTGTTCAAAATTTTAAATTATTTAAGATAATTTACATTTTTAGTTTAAAGTAATTACTAACTACATATGTTTGAGATGAAACCAACTCTATTAAACATTTCTCCATGAGTCCTATCCAAGTAAAATAATATTTTTCACATCTTTATTTGTCATACAATTTTTATGATTCCTTCAAATTTGTAGAAGTTTTCAATAAGCTTTGTTAACATTAAAAAAGATGTTGGACTAGTTTTTGTGAGATTTATTTAATTAAGCATATATTTTTATTTTTTTGAAATATTTAATATTATATTAATTTAGTATTGTTTATTAGCTATTTAGATAAAACTTAATTTGCTGAATAAAGAAGTTGGAGATCATCGCTTTAGTGTCTTTGAATTCAACATTCCAAATACAATATATTTAATTTTAGCATTCACACACACACACACACACACACACACACACACACACACACACACACACACATATATATATATATATGTGTCAAAGTTGAAATTAAATATAATTTTATTTTCATTTTAATTTACTTTTCTATTTTGTAGTAAGTTTAAATGTAGTTTGATTAGATAATATAAACATCATTACACTGCTATCGATGAGCCATATCCATTAAATATATACTTTTATAATTTAAATTATTTTTTTCTAGGGTTATTACGTACTTTATGAAACATTTAAATTTAATCCTAATTTGATTATTGGGGATGTTATGCTCGAACTCCTTAATATAATGGAATGTAGTGTTCCCTTCTAATTTGTCTCTCTTATTCAAATTTTTTGCTTTGATTTTGCTTTATTACAATATAACCCTAAATCATGTCTCTTTATCATTTACTTTTTCTGATTTGGTTATAGCACAATGGTTATATTTTTTTTCTAAAAAGGTTTGATCAATAGGAATCAAATGTTGGTTCACTCATCTATAAGAGATCTATCCAATAACATATTAACTTGTTTATATTTTTTTAAAACATTTTATCTTTAATATTTTTTCCACGTTTATCAGATGATTTGGTTCGTATTTCACTCAATGATTGAGGATGTTGTACTCAATCTTCTTAATATCATAAAATGCAAAGTGCAAAATAAATTATCTCATTTACACTTTAATATATATTTATTCAATATTGAAATAAAGATTTAGTATTCTTTTTGTTTATTTAGTTTGATAATTTAAAGTAATTCCTAATTAGGTCTAACTGAAGCAAAATAAATGTTGTTAGGCTTGTCTCAATGGGTTTTATCAATTTAAATGTTTATTTTTATTATTTTTTTAATAATTTATTTTCTATTTTTTTATATGATTTATGTGACATTTTTACAAGTGGTAAAGTTATGAAGGAGGATGGTATACTCGATTATTATTGTGTCTCAAAATTTAATTTTCTCATATAATTTTTCTTATTTCTTTAATTTTTTTACTGTTGGTATGGTTATAGGACTGTGAAGCTCTAAATGTTCTCTTATGTGTTTTTTACATTGCTTTGTTTTGTTATATTAAATTTCTTCAATTTATTTTTGTTTCATCATTAATTTATATTATCTTAGTATTGAAATATTAATTTTAGTATTTATTTTGCTTATTTTCTTTCATAACTAGTTATATCTTTGAAATTAGATCTATTTGACAAAAAAATGTCATCTAACTCAATTCAATGAGGACTATCAAACTAATTATTTATTATTATATTTTTAATTTTTAATTATTTTCATTCTTTTTATGAGATATTTTATTTCCTTACTAATTTAACAAATGATGATATTACACTTAATCTCTTTAGTATCTTGTAATGAACCTTTGTTCAATAATTTATATCATTTTTAGAATTTTTTTTTTAATTTCGTTATATTATTATGTAAATTTAAACCTCCTATCTTGGGATTTTTACATGTTCTTAATTTTATTATATTACATTACTTTAATTTATCTCTTGTTTCTTTTAATACATGTTTTATGAAAATAAAAATAAATATTTATTATTGTTTATGTATTTACTTTGGTCATTTGCAATACTTAAGAGCAAGTTCCAATTAAGTCAAAGTAATTGTCGCTACAATCAACGAGCTCTATGTATTTAAAAAAATTATTTTTATGTTCTTAAATATTTGGTTCAAAGATATTGGAATATTTTAAGTGAAATTTTAATTTGTACTTGATTAGACAATTAAGAATATCGCAATAATTCTCTTCAAATTTTTGAAATTGAAGTTTCTTCGGCTATTTATCTTATTTTTCCAAATATTTTCCATTGATTTCATTATATTATATTTCTTAAATTTATGTCACTTCAACTTTAACGTGTATATTCATTTAATATTAAAATTATAATTTATTATTATTTATGATTATTTATTTTGAAAATTAGTAAAAAACCTATCAAGGTCTAATCAAGATGAGAATTAAATTATTCGACTCATCGAAATCATTGCTGTGTTATTAGTTATTATTTAATTTTTTTATTTTGAAATATTTTTTCGCTATAAGATATTTATATTTTTACTTTTTGAAATGATTGAGCATGTGTTAATGAATCACTTTACATTGGCAAGCTACTTTCTTGTTAATTTATCTTGTTTTTTCAAATCATTTGTTATTTAGTTATATTAGTGCATAACTCCAAATCTACTCTCAAATTTGATTTACTTAGCTTTGACTATATTATGTTAAATTACATTATTTTGTCTCCTTCCAATTTCAATATATGGATACTTAATATAAAAATAATAACTTATTTTTTAATATGCCTATTTATTTTGATAATTCTTAGTAATTCCAACTGAGTTAGTAATAAAAAAACTAAACATCATTGGAAATGTCATGATAAGTGATATCTAATTAAATATTTTTTATTTTATTTTAAATATTTTATTTTTTTAATCATTTGTGAGAAATTTGATTTTTAAATTTTTAATAATTAAGTATTTTATATTTAAAGTAATTAGTGACATGGAATGCAACTTTCTCATTTAATATGTTTAATTTCTTTAAAGTCTTTTTTCAATTTTTTATAAATTATAATGTTTCTAAAAATCTCCCCTTTTGTGTAATTTTTTTCCAATTATAGTTCTCTTTAATATAATTTCTACTTTAATAAATATTTAAATAATTAAGATTAGATAAAAATTTATTACCATTTATGTGTATTAGGTTTGATAATTCTTAGTAATTACAAATGTTTTCAAATTGAAACAAAACAAATGACATTAGCTCGCCTTCATGACCTTTATTCAATGAGATATATAAATTGATATTTTTTATGTGTAATTTTTATATATTTCTAGGATTTACATGATATTTTTATTCATACATCATTTGATAATTATGGATGTCACACTCAGTCTTTTTAGTTTCTTTTAATAAATCTTTTAAATGTAAATTATCTTTCTTTAAATTTTTATGTTTGTTGGTTTGATTATCTTGCAACTCTAAATCCCACTTACGTGGCTCTTACATTGGTTTGATTTAGTTGTAACACATTACCTCAAAGAACATGATGTCTTCTTTAATATTTATTTACTTAATATTAAAACAATATTTTATTAAGGTTAATTTTCATGACTTTAATAATTCGTAGTAATTCAAAACCTAGTAAGATCATGATGAAAAGATTATTGTTGGACTTCTCTCAACTATCTATATCTAATTAGATATACATATTTTCTTAAGTTGTATTTTTAATAGATTTGCATGATTTGTGAAACATTCCATTTGATTCCTATTTTTATGACAACAAAACCTACACTTGATCTCCTTAGTATATTGTAATTGATCTTTCTGCTACATTTTATCTTATTTCTTAATTGTTTTGTATTTAATTTGGTTATTTTGCTACTAAAATCTAATTCTTTTCTGATGTGACCTTCACATTACTTTGAATTAGTTATATTCTATTCCTTCAATTTATGTCATTTTAACATGAAAATATATTTTGTTAATATTAAAATTATAATTTATAATTATTTATACTTATTTAAATTTGTGCTTTATACTAACTCCAAGCTATGTTTAATGTAGATCAAACAAAGGTCACTCAACCGCCCTCAACAAACTCCATCTAATTAAATATTTTTCTTACTTATAAATATTATATTTTGTAAGTTTTGTGTGCATTTAATGAGATGTTTCTATTCCTGTTTGATTTGATGATCTATGATGTTACAATCAAACTCATTAGAATCTTGAACTAAAAATTTCTTAAAAAGATTCTTATTTCTCCAAATGTTTTTTGCTCTGTCTTGGTTGTGTTAGTACTTTACTCATAATTTTACCTTACATGCCCTTTATAATAATTTCACTTGGGTTATATCATACTACTTTAATTTATCTCACTAGAATCTTAATATATGTTTAGTTATAATTAAAGTAATTATTTATTATTATTTATACTTATTTTGTTTAGTTTTTTATAATAACTCAAAATGAAGTCAAATGATGATGAAACTAATGTTGTTTAATTCATCATGATAAGTTTTATACAATTTAATATTCTTTTTTATATTTTAAATATATTTTCTATGGTTTCGGCTTTTTTTAAGAGGTAATTCAATTCATTCGAGATTTAATGTTCAAAGATGTTATGCTCGATCTTCTTAAACCTTGCAATATAACTTTCTAGTAGAATTTATATCATTACTTCAAATTTCTTGCTTTAATTTAGTCATATAGCAATGTAACAATAAAATGACTTTACATTGCTTTGATATCGTTATGTTACATTTCATCAACTTTTCAAAACTTAGCTTTAATATATATTTACCTAAAGTTAATATAGTAGTCTATTATTATCTATACTTATTTAATTTTGTTATTTGTAGTGATTCAAAATGAAGACCAATCAAGGAAAAATTTTTGGTCTTATCATGATGAGTACTATCTAATTAAAATTTCATTTTTATAATGTTAATTATTTAATTTTCTAAGATTATTACATGATTTACGAAATATTTTGATTCACACATGATTTTACAAATGAGAATATTATGCTTGATCTCCATAATATTATTCAAGACAACTTTTGCATAATATTTATCTCATTTCTTCATAATTTTTTTGGATTTAGCTACATGAAAATTTAACTCCAAATTTCATCTCTTATTACCTTTAAATGGCTTTGAATTGGTTATATTACATTTCTTGAATTTTTCTTATTGTAGCATTACATATATTTATTTAATACTAAAATAATAACTTATTTTTTTTACTTATTTAATTTTGTAATTCATAGTAATTCCAAATGTGCTTTAATCGAGAATAAAATAGATGTTGGGCTCTTCTTGACAAGTATTATCTTATTGAATAATCCTTTTTCTACTCCTAAACATTTTTTCTATTATTTTCACATGTTTTCCTTATATTTAAATTATTACCTGAATTAATGATTAGGCAAATACTCTAAATCTCCTCAGTGTCATGGAATGTTGTTTATCATAAACTTTATCTCAGTTCAATTTTTTTCACAGCGATTTGGCCAAATAATTTTGTGACTATAAATCACTATGCATGTGATGTTCACATGTCGTTCATTTGGTTATATTCTTTTGCTTCATTTCATCTCACTTTTATATGTATTATATATTTACTTAAAATGAAAATAATTATTTAATTTTTTTGTACTTACTTCGATAATTTGTAATAATTCCAAATGAGATATTAAATAAGTGAAATAAATATCATTGGACTTGTCTTAATGGGCCCTATCAATTTTAATATTTTTTTGAACAATTCCAAATATTTATTTCCATGGATTTTGAATGCTTCATGAGACATTTCTTTCATACCTTATTTGAAAATTGAATATTCTTAGCATCATGAAATGTAGGTTACCAAAGATGAAAGTACAAATATTATTGGACTCATCTCTATGGACTTTGTCAATTTAATGTTCACTTTTATGATCTTAAATTTGTTTTTTTCTTTTATGGCATATTTTAATAGATATTTTGATTCATATCATATTTCATGAATAAGGATGTTCGATCCTCAAATTGTCTTGAAATTTAGCTTTCTCCTTATTTTTGTTATGTTAGCATATAACCCTAAATCTCATCTCATGTTACTTATATATGTAAGTAATTTGGTAATATTATGGTTATTCAGCAACTTATCTCATTTCTACTTTCTTATATTTCTACTTAATATGAAAATTAAAACCTATTATTATTTGCCATATTTAAATTTGTAAATGATAGTAATTTCAAATGAGGTGTGATCGAGAAAAATAGTTGTCGATTGACACTTCTAGATGAGAACTGTCTAATTAAATATTTATTACTATTGTTTAAATACATTTTATAAAATTTTCCCCACTTTGCAAGGTATTTCTATTCACACCTTATTTCATGATCAGGGATATCACGCTTGGTCTCATTTGTACGTTGGAGCTTAACCTTCATGTACAACTAGCTTAATTTCTTTAAATTTTTTTTATTTAATTATCTTATAGTGAGACTCTAATTTTGGTGTCCTATGAGTTTTAAATCATTTTAATTTAATTATATTATATTCTTTTAATTTATCTTATTCCATATTTCTTATATCTTTAATTAATTTTAAAATATTTCTTTGTTATAATTTATATTTATCCAATTTGGCAATTCATAATATTTCTAAATGAGCTATGATATAAGAAAAATAAACATCTTTAGATTTGTTTCGATAGGTTCTATCTAATTGATTATTTATTTTTATAATTTTAGATATTTTAATTCCTAGAATGTTTATATGCTTTACAATGCATTTTGATTCATTTCTAAATCTATGATCAAAGATGGTGCACAATATCTCCTTAGTACCATTGGGTGAGGCATTCACATATAATTTATCTTATTTCTTCAATTATTTTACAATGATTTGGTTATATTATTATGTTACTCTAAATCTCATCCTCTCTTGCCTTTATAGTATTTTAATTTGATAATCTTCTTTTATGTAAATTTACTTCATTTTTTTTAATTTTATTTTAATAAATATTAATATAACAATTTAATATTATTTCTACTTATTTACTATATTGATTCATAATAATTCCAAATGAGCTATGATTTTTCTTGAAAGAAACATCTCTGCATTCTTCATGAATAGTTTTATTTAGTCAACTATTCTTATAATGCTTTCAATCATTATATTTTTCTAAAATATTTGTATGTTTTATGAGACATTTTGACTCCTACAATATTGTATCATTGTGGACATCACACTTAGTCTCCTAAGATTGCCTTAATGTTATATTATGTCATTTTTATTTTGCTCCATATCATTACTTCAATTCATTTTTTCTATCATAATATATATTTAAATATTATTAACTTAAAAAAATATTATTCTTTATTGCTATTTTTTTGTAATTCAAAGAAACTCCAAATGATGTATCATTAAGATAAAAAAAATATTGTTGTATGCATATGGATGAGTTCTATTTTATTAAATATTAATTTTAATATTTCTAGTTATTTTATTTGTGAATGCCTTGACATGTTTCTGAGACATTTTGATTTGTAAAAGATTTCACGTTCGAAGAGGTTAACCTTGTTCTCATATGTTTCTTGCAATTCAACTATCTTATACAATTAATATCTTCAAAATTTTATCTTTCATTCTATTTTATTGTAATGAAAATATAATTATTCTATTATGTGACTTTTGCATCATATTACTTTTGTTAAGGGATATTTTTTCATTTATCATATTTTATCATAAATAATTGTTAATGTAATTTAAAAATAATAACATTTTATGATTTATATTAAAGTAGATAATAATTTGTAATAATTATTAAGTTTTAAAAATTCTATCTTCTGCAACTAAACAATTTAATATCTTGGAATATAGCTTTCTTGTTTAATTTATCTTAGTTGTTAAATTTATTTATTTTTCTATATTATCGTTCATCAATTTATTTTATTTTAAACTTAAAATTTATTTAATTAATATTTAAATAATAATTGTTATTATTTAAGATTATTTAATTTAATAATTCATATTATATCAAAACATTGTCCTATTACATTGAAATAGACACTATTGGACTAGTTTTGTTTAACTTCATCCAATTGGAAAATTTTCTTAATATTTTTTTAACTAAGTCAAACTAAAAATGTTTTATCAAATGAGATGAATTATACTACATTATTACTTTTTAAGATTTTTTGGAGAGCGAACATAAAATCCTCAATCGATAAATTAGGTATAAATTAAAATATCTTGACTGTAGTGCAAACACCCTAGAAATTAAAACTCTTAAATACAAAAAAATTAATATTGAATATGATAAAGCCCTTTGAGATTTGTTGAACTACAATTGCTCTATCTATATCAAGCCTTATGTGTAATTACTATGAATTACAAAAATATATAAACAAAAATAAGCTAACAATATTATTTTATTAGTAAATAAAAATATATTTAGTTTGTAACAAGATAAATGAAAGTAATGTAAAAAAACCTAATTCATAAAAAACTAAAGTTCACATAAGAAAATAATTAGAGTTTTATTGTAATATAAATTATTTTAAGCAAAATAAAATATGAAACGACATAAATTCTAAGGGAATTTTACATTCCAACACTAAGTAGATTATGTGTAACATCACAAACTGTCAAATATGACATAAGTTGATATCTCGTAAAAAAGTAAAAAGCACTAGAAAATAAAATATTTAGAAAAAAAATGAATTTTTAATATGCTTGAGCTCATCGAGGTGAGCCCAACAAGGTTTGTTTTATCACAATCTTACCTTATGTTGAATAACTAGTAATAACAAAATTAAATAAGAATAAATGAACATATAATTTTATTTTAGTATTATGTTAACAAACTATTAAAGCTAAAACAACAAAAAAGTAAAGTAAAGGATAAAAAAGGTGAATAAGTGGTTAAAGGTAATATAACTAAATCAAAGCAAGCAATTTTGATAAAATAAATAAATTACATAACAAAGTTCAATTCGTAGATGCTAAGGAGATTGAGTGCAATAGGTTTGATTATCAAATGGTGTAGGATTTAAAACCTCTAGTAAAGCAAGACAAAGCATAGAAAGAAATTGAAAACCAAAAATTTAATTTTAATTAGTTAGAGCTCATAAATTCATAGACATTTATTTCATGTCGATTAGACATTATTTGGATTTACATTTAGTTACAAAAGAAAGAAAGAATAAATATAGATAAATTATTATATAAATATAAATTAATTATATGTTTAAATTAAAAAGATATACATTAATGTAATGTAATATATCAAAATCAATGACATGTAAAGATCACACAAGGAAAGACTTTGAGTAGCATGGCATTGTAACCAAAACAATGTTAAACATCTAAATAAATGAAAAAATCACACATGAAAGTTTCACTCCAAAATGCCAAGTAGTTCATGCATAACATCCTCAGTCACCAAATTTGGTTTGAAAAAAATGTCTTGTAATTGATGTGAAGGCCAAATAAAATAAATTATTTAAAAATATAAAAAATATTTTGTTAGATGGAGCTTTCTTAGAGGATGCTAATGAAATTTCTTATCTTAATTGGTGCTCTTTTAGAATACTATAATTTCCCAAATATATAATCATAAATAAAAAAAAGTTAAGAGTTTAATATAAACTAAATATATAAAAAAGGCTAAAATATGGAAAATTGATAAAATTTAAAATTATTAATTCAAATAAAAGTAAAAGTCACCCGAGAGGAGAGTATAAGTTTCCTAATAATATAACAAAATCAAAGAAGAAATGAAATAAATTTCATTGTAAAGCCACATTCAAAGTTAGTAAGAAGATCGAAGGTAGTATCATTGATCGTCACATAAAACATGAATAAAAATATCTAGTAAAGCATGCAAGACATTAAGAAAATAATTAAAAACGAATTTTGAATTAAAGAGACACCCTTGAGGTGAGCATAATGATGTTTTTTAATCTTGATCACCCTTTGTATGGAATTGCAATGAATCACCAAATTAGATAATCATAAATCATATTTTTTTAAAATTAAGCTTAAATATGTTAAAGTTGCTAGGAGATAAATTGAAGAAATATAACACAACCATATAAGGGTAATATAATAATCACATAAGATGAGACTTAGAGTTATATAGTAATATAAGAAAATCGAAGTGGAACATTTGATTTAATGAGATAATCTCTAAAAGAATTTTATGTTCCAAGACAAAAAGGAGATCATTTATGAAATCATTGATCATCAAATTTATCATGAACCAAAATGAATATTAAAGCATGCTAAAGTTTTAGAATATAAGTCATTTAAAAATTTGAAAAATTTTACTTAAATAACATAGTTTGCCAAAGAAATTATAATATTTCTTTTGTCTCCATTGGACCTCAATTAGAATCATAGAAAATTACCAAAAAAGAAATGCAAAAATAAAAATGAATTATTATTTTTTTATTAAGCAAATATTTATCAAATAAAGAATTTAAAAAATTAAATCATGTTATATAATAAAATGAAAGCGATTCAAACTTCACATAAGAGGAGAAATATAGTTAGTTTAAAATATAACTAATTAAATGTGAAAAATGATTAAAAAACAAAAATTATATGAAAATATTACATTCTAGGAAACTAAGAAGATCATGTAAAACATCTTTAATCATTAATCAAGGTACGAATCAAAATGTCCCATAAAGCATACAAAAATCTTACAAAATAAGACATTTAAAAAATAAAATGAATTTATTATTGGATAGATCTTGTCAAGGCAAGTTCATCGATAGTTATTTTATCTAAATTAGACCAAGTTTGGAATTACTACATATTACCAAATTATGTAAGAAAAAATAATATTATGTTATAATTTTAATATTTAAGAAAATATATATATTATACTTTAAATAAGATAAATGAAAACAAAATAATAAAATGAAGTCATAGGGACAAAATTCACATGAGAGGTCAATTAGAGGTACATAGTAATATAAACAAATGAAAGAGACATTTTAAGAAATATTATGATCTCTAAGAACATTGCAATGAGATATACTATGGTGATCGCATGTAAGGCCCTTACTCATTAAACAAGGTAAGAATCAAAATATTTCTTAAAAACTTTTAAAACTCTAGAAAAATAAAAATATTTCAAACAATAAAAATGAATATTTAATCAGAGAGAGCACACTAAGATGAGTTAAATGACATTTGTCTCATCTCAAATGGACCTTGTTTAGAATAATTATGAATTAAAAATAAATAAGAAAAAATAATAATAGATTGTTTTTAATATTAACCAAATATATATTATATCTAAAATGACATTAAGTGAAGGTATGTAATATAACCAAATTAAATCATGTAAAGTTCACATGTGTGGATATTTAGAGTTGATAGGATAAGAAAATAAAAAACAAAAACATTAAAGAAATGATACAAATGTAAGTGAAATTTTGATTCCAAGATATTAAAGAGATCAACTATGGCATCTTAAACCATCAAATCATATATGAATCAAAAATATGTATAAAGCATGCAAACAAAAAAGAAAATATAATATTTAAAAATATAAAAATAAATGTTTAATATTGGAGATCTCCTTCAATCAAGTCTAATAATGTTTTCTTCAACTTTAGCATATGCCATTTAGAATTATTGAGAATAACTAAAAAAATTAAGCCAAAATAACACAAAATAATTATTTTAATTTTAAGAAAATATATGTTTAAGCTAGAATGATATAAGTTAAAGTAATATAATATAACCAAATATATGAGGGAAGAATTACAGTTTGATAAAAAAAATGAAAGAATTAGAATTTGATGAAATGAGATAAATTACATCCTCACCCATCAAATCAGCTATCAATCGAAATATCTTATAAAGCATTCAGAAATAGTATAAAATACAAAATTTAGACATATTAAAATCAACATTTATTTAGATGGAGCTCATCAAGTTGAGTCCATCGATGTTTTTTTTAATCGATCAAACCTCTTTTTGAATTTCTATGAATTGCCAAAGTGAACATGCATAAAGAGCAATAAGTTTTGGTTATAATTTTAAGCATATAACAAGTGTAAAATATGCTAAATTGTTGCATTTCAATATGCCTAAATAATAGTGATGTAAATGTTACGTAAGAGAAGAATAGTACTATGACAGGTTAAGTAGAAAACTTTGAAGAAATGAAATAAATTATACAAAAATGCTACATTTACAAAATACAAAAAAGATAGAGCATAACATCTTTATTCTTCAAGTTGTGCATGAATCAAAACATCTAGTAAGATATGAAAAATGTTAAGAAAATTAAATGTTTTACAATATTAAAATGAATGATTAATTATAGAACACATTAAGGATAGTTTAATGACTATTTTTTTCATCTCGATCAAACCTCATTAGATGAAACAAATTGCACCATAGTAATACTACAAAATTATGGTAATAAAATTGTCTAATGATTATTTTTGTAGAATGTTGCATTTGAAGACACCAAGAAGATCAAGTTTAATAATCTCGATCTACAAATCAATCATGAATCAAAACGACTTCTAAAACATGCCCAAATAATTAAAAAAAATATTTAAAAATATAAAAAATTAATATTTACATAATATTACTCATCAAGATGATTCTAATAATATTTGTTTCATGACCTCATTTGTAGTTTTAAGGATATACATTAGTAAATATACACAATTTAAGAAATTGTATTTATATATTAGACAAATATTTATAAAAACAAAAAAGAGGAAAATTGAAGCATGTAATAAAAGAAACTCAAACAAATGTAAATGTGACATGGGATAGGAATTATAGTTATATTGTAATACAGCCAAACAAAACATAAACATGATTAAAAATTAAGAAATTATATGAGAAACTTGCTTTGCAACATACTTGGGAGACCAAGTGTAACATCGTCTAACATCAAATGAGGTACAAATGAAATTCTCCCAGAAAGCATATCAAAACCTTAAAAAGAAAATATTTAGAAAAGATGACAATCAATTTTTTAATTAGATTGAGCTCATTCAGTTGTGTCTGTTGATGTTATTTTCTTTGAAATCAAACTTAAGTAGTAGAAATTATTATTTTAATTTTATGAAGATATATGAATGCTAAAATTATGAAAATTAGAGCAATATAATATAACTTAATATCTAAGAGGAAAATTGTAGTTTCATAAAATAAATGAAGAAAGCAAAATTTTACTAAATGAGATAAATTGAATGATAAAGTAGATTCTATGTAATTAAGGGGATCAAGTGTAACATTCTTAATCATAGTGTCAACTATTAATAAAATAATCTCAGATAAAGTGGCAAAATTGATGCAATTTAACTAGATCAGGCTTGTCAAGATTAGCACAATAAACTATATTTGTCTCAATTAGACATCGTTTAGAATTGTGTTGAATTTACAAATTAAACAAGCATAGAGTAATAAATTTTGAATTTAACATTTTCTAAAAGTATAATAGGATTGAAATATCATAAATTGATGCAATTAAATATGCTTAAATAAAAGAGATGTAAAAGTAACATGATAAAAGAATAATAATATGATGAAGAATAGAAAATTGAATAATTTAGAAAACTTATGCAAGAACACCACATTCCAAGATGCTTAAGAGATTAAATATAACTTCACTAATTAGAAAATGAGGCATAAAATAATATCCCGTAAACCATGTCAATTACCAAGAAAATAAAATATCAAAAAATATAACGTTACATATAACTCATTTAGATGATTCCAAAGAAAATAAGAAAAAATTTTAGTAACTTATTATTTTAATATTAAGTAGACTAGAGTTTAAGGTGAAATGAGATAAATTAAAGTAATATAATATAGAAGAGTTAAAGACATCTTAGAGTAACATAGAAGGAGATTGAAAGTTTCATAGTAATATAACTAAATAAAAGTGAAAAAAATATAAAAAAACAAAATAAATTGTACATGAAAGTTGCATTCCAGCATTCTATGGAGATGGAGTGTACCATCCTTGATCATCAAATTAGTATGAGTCAAAGTATCATTGGAGGAGTACCATAAGCCTCTTAAAAATATTTAAAAGATTAAAAAGAACAACTAACAAGATAAAGATCATTGAAATGAGTTGATCAAACCATATTTTAAAATATGGTGAATTACCAAAAAAAAGCATTAACTATAATATTATTTTAATATTAAGAAAAAACATGTCAAAGTAAAAATGTGAAAAATTAATGCTATATAATATAAAAAATTATGATGATGTAAAGGTCACACAGGATGAGATTTCAAGATTCATTATAATATATCAAAATAAAAAAAGTTTTGAAGCAATGAAATTAATTATATGGAAAAGTGGCCTTTTGACATTAAAAGGTGATGAAGTGTGACATCCTTGATCAACAAATCTTGTATGAATTGAAATATTTTGCAAATGATGGAAAATTTGGAAAAAATAAAGTGTCTAAAAGTAAAAAGAATTACTATTTCATTGGATAAAGCGCTTCCAAACGAGTCCAAAAATATTTTGTTGTCTCAATCTGGTCTCTATTAGAATTATGAATTATAAAGTTAAATAATCATAGATAATAATAAAATATTTAATAACAATAAACGATATATTAAGTTTGAAAGTGGATAAATTGAAGAAACATAATATGGCAAAGTTATGCTCCAAGATACCATGGAGATGTAGTATAACATCCTCAATCATCAAATAAACTATGAAAAAAAGGATTCATAAATGCCTTAAAATTTAATAAAATAAAATATTTCAAATATAAAAACATATATTTAAATAGATAGATCTTGTCAAAAGATTCCAATGACATTTTCTTTCTTTGACAAGGCATCATTTCAAATTCGTATGAATTACCAAAAGAACTATTCATAAGCAACAATAAACTATTATTTGTAATATTAAGAAAGTGTTTATTAAGGCTTAAATTAGCAAAGTTGTAGCAATATGATATAACAAAATAAAGGTTATATAAAGTTCACAAGAGAGGAGATTTAGAGTGAGATAGCAAAATAACCAAACGAAGCCTAACATTTGATAAAAATGCATAAATTTTATAAAAATTTCATTGAAAGATACAAGGGAGATCAACTATAGCAGACTCAAACATCAAATCAAATACAAATTCAAATAAATCAAAAATGGTGCAAGAACGTGAGAAAGTAAAATATTAAAAAATAATATAAAAATAATTATTTAATGGGAAAAATGTTGTTGACATGAGTCTAATGACAATTGTTTTATCTCTTTAAGACCACATTTGTAATAACTATGATTTACAAAGTTAAATAAAGAAAAATAATCATAAAGTTTTATAATCTTATGCAAATATATATTTAAATAGAAATAAAATTAATTGAAGTAATGTGATATAATAAAAAAAAATAATGTATAAGTCACATGCAAAGAAGAAGAGGTTTACTATAACATTGTGTAATCTACAAAAAATTATAAGACAGGAGGTAACTTTTATGAGAAATATGCATTCCATGGAACTAAGGAGATTTAATATAATACCCTCAATTATCAAATATGTAATGAATTGAAAATTATTTGGAGTCATGCCTAAATCATATAAAATAAAAAGTTTAAAGATATAAAAGGATATTTTTTAATTAGCTAAAGATCATTGAGATGAGTGTAAGGGCAATTGTTTTGCACATTCATCTTTATCTGAAACTATTGTGAATTACAAAAAAAAAACATAAATAATAATATATTATTTTTGAAGTTTTGTTTGGAAATTTTATCAAAAGATGAAATAAAGTTTATTTAATCAATATAATATATCCAAATAAAAGCAATGTCTAGATTACATAATATGAGACTTAGAGTTAGATATTAATATAACAAAACAAAAACTAAATATTTGAAGCAAAGGCATAAATTTTACAAGAACATTGTATTTTAATTTGTTAAGGAGTTGGAGTGTAACCTCCTTTATTGTCACATTAAGTTTGAATTGAAATTTCAAATAAAGCTTCCTGAAACTCAAGAAAATTAAAAATTTAAGAAATGTGCATTTAATTGGGTAAGCATAAACAAGCTCTAATAAACATAAATTATTGTTTTTAATATTAGGAAAACGTATTTTAAAACTAAATTAGGATATATAGAACTAGTATTATATAACAATGTGAATACTTAAAAGTCTTACATGCATAAACCTAAGGAAAAATATCTAAAAATATTAAAGGGAATATTTAATTAATAAAAAACATAATGATAAGCCCAACAATATTTATTTCATTTCCATTATGTGACTTCTAGAATTATTATGAATTAAAAAATAAATTAAGAAAAAATAATTATTTTAATTATTAGGTAGATATATTAATGCTTAAGTGAGATAATTTGAAATAACAATATAGTGTTACCAAAAATGTTTAGGTAAAGGTTACAATAGAGTATATTTAGAGTTACATAATAATATAAGCAACTGAAAGCTTTAGATGTGAAGAAATGAGATAAGTTATATAGAAAAATTACATTTGAAAATACTAAGGAGAACATTAGCAATAGTCTTGATCGAGAAATTAGAAATGAATCAAAATACTTCAAATATTAGAAAACCAAAAAAAATATTTTAAATTTTAAAAAATCAATATTTAATTCTATATAGTTTATTAATCAAATATAACAAGATTAAGTTTATCTCGGTTAGACCTCATTTAAAAATATTAAAAATTATAGAGGTAAATAAGAAAAAAATGAAGAATATTTTTTAAAATATTTTCTAAATATATAATAAACCAAAAATTAAATAAAATTTTTCTATGTGATATAATAAAATTGAAGTAAAGTAATCATCAAAAGAGAAGAGAATTATACTTTATCAATAATATAACAAAATTAAAAATAATATATTTAGACAAACTAGCAAAAATTTATAAGAGAATTATATTCAATATATTGATAAAAACTAGTGTAATTTCCTTGGTCTAAAAAAAAGGTACAAAATGATAAGTGTCATAAACCACGCAAAAACTTTAGTCAAATAAAATATTAAAAAATATAAAATAAGTATTTACTAAGATTAAGATCATTAAGGAAAGTTTAGTGACATTTAATTTATCTTGATTAAACATTAGTTGGAATTATTATGAATTACCTAAGTAAATAAGAATAAATAAAAATAATTTTTTTAATATTAAGTCAATATATATTAAAGTTGAAATATGATAAATTCAAAGAATATAATATAACTAAATCAAATCATTATAAATGGCACTTGATTGTATAATTAGAGTTTCAAGACAATAGGCTCTAATCAAAGGAAATAGTTTGAAGAAATTCGACAAATTGTATACACAAGTTTCATTCCAAGATACTAAAGTTTGTGTGTGACATTTCTTGTATGACAAATCAAGTATGAACCAAGACATCTCCTTGAGCTTGCCAAAATTCTATAAAAATAAAACATTTAAAAATTTTTATATTGAATACATAACTGGATAAATCTTCTCGAGAAGATTCCATTGACATTTCTTTGGACATAGTATTGCCTCATTTAGAATTACTAAAAATTTCCAATGTAAATATTAAGAAGTAATAATAAATTTTTATCTTAAAATTAAGCAAATATATATTAAGGATAATATGTGGTGAAATGATGCAATGTAATATAATAAAATAATAATGATGTAAATATCACAAGACAAGAGATTTTGATTAACATGTTAATTTATCAAAATGATGATGAAAAATCATTAGGAATAAGATAGGTTGTAATGAGAAGTTTTCTTTAGAAAATTCTAATGTGATCGAACGTAAACCACTTTGTTATCAAATCATGTAAGAATGAAAACTCCTCATACATCATGCTATTTGAAAAAGGGAAAGTAAATATTTAATTTGATAGATGTTATTTAGACAAATCAAACAACATTTGAAACAACCTTGATCATCAAATAAAATATGACTCGAAATATATCGTTAAGCATGACAAAAACCTTAGTCATAAAATCAGTGATTATCCAATTGTCTCATGAAGCTTACAAAAGCCAAAGAAAATTATGCATTTAAAAATATTAAAAAAAATAATTAATTGGATAAGACTCATCAAGATGACTTAGATGACATTTCCTTCTTCTCGATAGCCCTCATTTGGAATTACTTTCAACTACCAAAAAATTAGCCTAACTAACCAAAAATTATTATTTTAACATTAATTAAATGTATATTGAACTTAAAAATGAGATAAATTACAAATATTGATATAACAAAATAAAAATGTTGTGATGAGCACATGATAAAAATTTTATTTGATGGAACTCTTCAAGAAAGTTCAACAATACTTTTTCTCCAGATCAAATTAGATAAGGAATTTTACGAATTATAGTAAGTTAATTAGCCATAAATAATAGAAAATAATTTTTTAAATATTGAGTTAATTTATATTAAAGATGAAATGTTATAAATTTGAGCAATGTAATATAGCCAAATGAAAATTGTAAAGGTCACTTGACAGGATATTTGGAGTTATACAATAATATTTGACAACAAGAGAAAAATATTTGAGAAAATGAGATAAATTTTATGAGAAGGTTACTTTCGAAGATACTAAAGAGATAGACTATGACATTCTTGATCATTAATATAGGTAAGAATTTAAATATCTCATAAAAATGGCAAAAGCTTAGAAAAAATAATTTTTAAAAAATATAAAAAATAATGTAATTGGATAGGTCTTGTTAAGGTAAGTGTGATGACATTTATTTTTCTCAATCGAACCTATTTTTGAAATAAAAAACTAAATAAACATAAGTAATACTACTTATTATTTTAATATTAAGTCAATATATGGAAAAGATAAAAGGGATTAAATTAAAGCAACATTACATATTGAATTTTAAGTGAGAACTTTGAAACAAATGATAAATTTTTTGGGAAAATTGCATTCCATGATACTAAGGAGATCATGTGTGACTTGCTCAACAAAAAAAAAAGTGTATGAGTCAAATTTCTTGTAAAGAATATTTGATATATTGTAGGTCGTTGAGTCAAGTCCAATGTTATTTTTTAAATCTACGTTAGTCCTCCCAAGAATTACTCCAAATTTGAAAAATAAAAACTATATATGATAACATATTATTATTTTATTATTGAATAAAAATTTACTAAGGCTAAAATGTGATAAGTTAACGAAATATAATATAGGCAAATAAAAAAAATGCATTTTTAGAATTCAGATTAATGGTGCAGGATGCTATATTCTAGAATAATTTAGATGTAAAATATAACATTCTCGATCATCAAACCTATAAAAAATAAAAATTCCTCTTAAGGAATGCCAAATCCTTAGCAACAATTTTGAAGAACTTAAAAATGAATATATGATTTGATGGAGCTTGTCATCACATGTCTGATTAGTTTGTTTAGTCTCGATCAAGCCTAACTTGGAATTGCTATAAATTGTAAAAGTCAACAACTATAAACAATAATAAATTAATATTTCAATTATAATAAAATTTATAGTATATTTGGAATGCGATAAATGTAAGAAATGTAATATAAAAAATTAAAAAATAAGGATAAGGTAACACGTGAGGGGAAATAATGTTTCTTAGTCATATTACCAAATGAAACTAAGAAATTAAAGAAATGAGATAAAGTGCATGAGAAAATGGCATTCCAAGTTACCAAGGATTTTCAGTGTAGCATTCTTTATCCTATACTATATTGCAAATAAAAAATCTCATAAAACATTATAAAACCAAAAAAAATTAAATAAATAAATACATATATTACTTTGAATAGAGCTTGTTAAGCATAGTCCAATGACATTTGTTTCTTCGTAGTAAGACCTTTCTTGGAATTATTATGAATTATCAGAATAATAAGAAAATTAATATTATGCAAATATGTATTAAAGTTCAAAAATTTTAAATTGATGCAATTTAATTTAGCAAAATCAAATTAATGTAAAGCTAGGAAGAGAGGGGCTTTATAATTAAATATTAACATTAGCAAATAAGTAAAAAAACTTCGTGAAATAAGACAAATTTTTTGTTAAAAATTTCACTCTTAGGCATTATGGAGATGAGGTATATAACATTTTTTATTGTTAGGTCAGTTGTGAATTTAAATGTCTTGTAAAACATGTCAAAGATTTCGTACAAATTTTTAAAAATATAAAAATAAATTTTAATAGATAAAGCTACTTGAGATGAGATCAATGACATTTTACATCATGATGGAATTACATTTATAATTATTGTAAATTTTAAAAATAAATAAGAATAAATAGCAATAAATTTTTATTTTTATTAGAAGAAAATTTATATTGATGAAAAAATAAGATAAATTCAAAACATATAACACTATAAAGTAAAGTGTCATGAAGATTAGGAAAAAAGTTTTAGAGTTATATAAAATTAAAATCAAACAAGGGCAAATATTTGAAGAAATGAGATCTTTCGTGAAACAGTTGAATTCTAAGATACTATTAAGTTGGAATATAACATTGTTGATAATCAATACAAGTAAAATTCTGTTTTTTCATATAGCATGCCAAAATCTTGTCAACTAAAAATTAAAAAAGTACTAAGGTGAATTTTGAAATAGATAGGGCTTGTCAAGGCAAATTTAGCAACATTTATTTCATCTCAATTGAACCCTATTTTAAATTACCATGATTTAAAAATATAAATATGCAAAAACAATAGTAAATTATTATTTAAATTTTAAGTAAATTTATAATAAAGCTAAAATTCAATAAATTGAAGAAATATCACATAACTAAATCAATGTGAAAATTTTGAAGTTGTAAGACAAAATTTTTAGGAATGTTGAATTCTAAGATACTTAAGAGATCAAGTGCCACCCTTTGTCATCAAATAAGGTATGAATTAAATATCCAGTAAGGCATTGAAAAGTATTCATAAAAATGAAAAACCAAGGAATTAATATTTAATATATAAAAGTCATTTAGTTGAGTTTAATTATGTTTTTTTTGTCATGATTAGATAATAGTTAGAATTACTATGAACTATAAAAATAAATAAGAAAATAATTAATAATTTATTAATTTAATATTTGGTATATTTATATTAAAACCAAAAAAAAATAAATTGAAGAAATGTAATGTAATTAAATAAAAATAGAAATTCAAAAAAAATTTGATTAAATATTAAGAAAATTTCCATTCCAATTTACTAACGAGATCAACTGTAGTATCTTTGATAAATAAATTAAGTATGAATAAATTTTTTCGTAAAAACTTAAGATATTTTAAAGAGTTAAAAAATATAAGAAGAAATATATAATACCATAGAATAGATGGAGATAAGTCCAACAAATTTTTCTCTATTACAATTGATCCTCATTTGAAAATACTATGAATTACAATAATTAATTAACATGAATATTAAGAAATTATAATTTTTAATATTATGAAATATTTGTTAAATCTAAAATGAGATAAAGTAATGCAATGGAACATAACAAATCAATTAGATGAAAATTTTTCATGAGAGGAGTTTTTGAGTTACATATTAACAGAATAGTAAAAAATTTGACAAAGAAAAGATAAATTCTACTACAAACTTGTATTCCAAAATTGTAACATCTTCGATTACAAAATGAGGTATGAATCAAAATAGCTAGTTAAGAATTCCAGAACACTTAAAAATAAAATATATTAAATATAACATTGGATATTTAATTTGACAAAATTCAACAAGATAGGCTATTTACTTCATCATTTCTCATATGTAATTATTAAGAATTAAAAATAGAAATATGAAATAATAATAATAAATTATTTTTAAATGTTTAGTAAAAATTTTAGAAGGAAAAAGAGAAGTTGCTCGCAAATAAATATAAATAATTACATATTATTATTTTGAAATTATAAAAATATGTAATTAACCAAAAATGCGATGAATTGAAAAAAATGTAATACAACCAAATCAAATACATGTAAAATACACATGAGAAGAGAATTAGAGTTGCTAAATAATTTAAGAAGACTTACGAAAAAAATTTAAAGAAATAAGATAAATTGAATGGTAATGTTGCATTCCAAGATACAAAGAAGTTCTAGTGTATATCCTTGTATTTCATAATACATGCCAAGTGCAAGGACTGTTAAATTATTAAAAAAATAAATATTTAATTGAGAAGAGCTCATCGATAATATTTCAATAATATTTATTTGGACTCAATGTGATGTCATTAAAAATTACTGTAAATTAAAAAATGAATAATCGTCAATAATAATAGTTTATTATTTTAATGGAAAGAAAATTGAAGTTAATGTGGAAATCTAAAAACTTTAACTAATGTAACATAACCAAATCAAAGTGGGGTAAAGGTTACTTTTGAGAAAATTTAGATTGTCAAAGTAATATAGCCAAATAAAAGAAAAAAATAGAATAAATTGGATAAATTGTATGGAGAAAATTGCATTCAAAGATATGAACGACATTAACTATAACATCCTCGATCATCAAATAAGGTATAAAGTGATATATCTGATGAAACATGCCAAAATCCTAGAAAATTAAGTTTTTAAAAGTTTTAAAAATCTATAATTTATTATAATGTGTTTCTTTGGATGACTGTAATGATATTTTTCTAACCCTAATTGTTTCACATCTAGAATTACCATTAATAAGTAAAATAAATATACATAAATAAGAATCAATTATTATTTCAATGTTATTGAGCTTAAAATATTCAAATGAGAATGATGTAAATAGTAAACTTGATGAGAATAAGAGTTTTTTTAGTAATATAACCAAATCTAAGCAAAAATATTCGAAGAAATGAGGTAAACCTTTTTATGAGAGTTGCATTGCAAGAAAATGTTTAGATTGGGTGTAACATTTTTAATCATCAATTCTGAGAGAAATTAAATATTTTAGAAGGCATCAAAAAATCTTAAAAAATAAAACATTTTAAAAAATAAAAAATAAATATTTAATTACATAAAACTCATCCAGACCATTCGAGTGACATTTGTTTCATCTTGATTATCATCGATTTTAATTACAAAGAAATTAAAAAAAAATGTTATCATCATAAATAGTAATTAATTATTATTCCAATGTAAAGTAAATAGATATTAATATCAAAATTAGATAAATTTAACCAATGTAATATAAGAAGATCTACGTAATGTAAAGAACTGATTTAAAGATCACAAGAGATTTGGATTTGAGTTAAATAATAATATAACCAAATTAAAAAAACATTTGAAATTAAAGAAATAAAGTATAAATAAAAGTATCTCATACAATATGCCAAAATCCTCAAGATAAAATATTTAAAAAAAATTAAATAAACTTTTGATTATGTATAAGTCATTAAGACAAGTTTCTTGATGTTTCCTTCATCACAACTAGACGTGATTTGGTGTACTATGAATCAACAAAGTAATTTGCATCGATAAAAATAAATTATTATTTTAATATTAAGTACATAAATGTTAAAGCTGAAATAAAATAGATTAATACGACCAAATCAAATCAATGTGAAGGTAAATTGATAAGTGAATTAGACTTTCTCCGTCATATAAACTAATATATGTGCAAAAGTTTAAAAATTAGAAAAATATACATGAGTATTATATTCCAAGATACTATGGTGATCGAACACAACATCATAGATAATCCAATTATGTATAAAATTGAATACCATGCATAGCATGTTGAAATACTTAAAAATAAAAATAATTAAGCATATATAAAATTAATATTGCAAGTGAAAAGAGGTGGTGGAGATAAGTGTAATAATGGTTGTTTTACCTCGATTAAACCTTGTTCAAAATTACTATGAATTAACAAAAAAATAAACATAAAATAATTTAGTTCTTACTTGAATATTAACTGTATAAATACTATAGCTAAAATGACATAAATTAAAGCAATAAAATGTAATCATATGAAAGCGATGTAAAATTTACATGAGAGGACAATTAGATGATATAGTAACTTTACTAATTCAAAGCTAAAACTTTAAGTAATTAGGTAAATTACATGAGAATGGTGCATTCCAAAACAATAAAAAGATTGAGTTTAACATCCTCAATCACCAAATTAGGTATGAATCAAAATGTTTCATACACCATGTGGAAACCCTAAAAAATAAAATATTAAAAAAAATTAACTAGATAAATCCTCAAAGGTGATTACAACTATGTTTGTTTCATCTTTAATACACCTCATTTTTAATTACTAAAAAATTAACAAACTAAATTGCATAAAAATAAAATTCAATTATAATAATACTATGTAAGATATTATACAACAAAAATGTGCTATAAGTAAACATTGCAATGCAAGCAAATCAAATCAATATAAATGTCACAAGAAATATAAAAAGAAATATTTAGTTAGATAATCCTTATTAAGTTGAATCTAATTACATTTTTTTGGTCTTGATTGGACCTCATTTTGAATTTCTTTGAATCACAAAATTAAGTCAATATATATTAATGTTGTAAAGACATAAATTAAAGCAATATATTACAACCAAAATAAAGAAATGTGAATGTCACACTTGTTAAGATTTAGAGTTACATGGTAATATAATCAAATAGAAGGGAACAATTGGAAAAAATTATAGATTATACAAAAATCTTCCATTCCAAGATACTGTGAAGATCTAGAGTAACATAATGCATTATCAAATTAAGTAATTATTAAAATTTCTAGTAAACCATTCTAAGACATTTAAAAGGTATCTAAATATATAAAAATTGATATTTAATTACATTACACACTTTAAGATATGACCAATGACATTTATTTCATCTTAATCAAGACTCATTTTGTATTAATATAAATTAACAAAGTACATTAATGGCAATTAAATGTGTTTTGAAGTTTTAATAGAATGAATTGAATAAGTATAATAAAAGGAAAACGAAGTTATATAAATGTCACTAGAGATGAGATTTGGAGTTTGGTAGTAATATAACAAAATTAAAGCAAAACATTTCGTGAAGTGAGATGAATTACTTTTTATAGTGTCATTCTAAGATACTAAAGAGATTAAGTTTAACATCCTCCATCATGAAATAGAACCAATTTAAATGCCATAAATCCTATGAAAATAATAAAAAATTAACTATTTAAAAATGTATAAAAATTAATATTTAATTATATAAAGCTTATCTAAGGGAATCCAATGACGTTTATTTTTTTGTCGATTAGTCCTTATTTTTAACAACTTCAATTTGTCAATATAAATAAGCATAAATCATATGAAAATATATTTTCAATAATAAGTTTATATATTTAAAAGTTGAAATGAGATAAATTGAAGCAATGTAGTCAAACTAAATCACAATGACGTAAGGGACACATGACAAGAGAATTAAAGTTACCTAATTAAACAAAGAAATAAAAAAAAGAAGTTTAAGAAATGAGTTAACTTGTATAGGAAAGTTGCATTCCAATATATTAAGAATATCAAGCGTATTGTATTTGATATTAAAATTTAGCAAGAATAAAAATTTGTTTGAAAGTATGACAAATCCAAAAAATTAAAATAATTTTAAAAAATGAAAAAAATAACTTGTTAACTAGATATTGACATTTGAGATGCATCTAATAGCTTTTGTATCATCTTTATTAGACTAAGTTTTAATTTGGCATGAATCATCAAAATAATTAAGATTAAAAAATAATAACGTATTATGGCAATGTTATAGTATATATATATACATATACCAATGCTAAGAAAAGATAATTTTAAGAAATATAGAATAAAAAAATAAAAGTAATTATTGGTCACATGAGAGGAGAATTAGAGTAACACCATAATAAAACAAAACTAATGGATAAATTTAAAGAAGTCAAATTAGACAAACTTTATATCAAGAATTTGCATTTCAAGTTCTAATGAGATATTATGCAACAACCGTGATCCTCAAATGGTGTATAAACAAAAATAACTCATGAATCACGCCATATCCTTAGAAAATATTTTAAGCAATATAAAAATTAATATTTAACTTATTATAATTCATCAAGAAGGGTCCAATGACTTTTGTTTCATCATGGATGGACCTTGTTTAGAATTACTATGACCTTATAGAGTAAATAAGCAGAAGTATTAATTAACTATTATCTTGGAATGCAATATACAATAAAACTAACACATCACATCAAATGTTTCACTCTAATTTAATTATATTATTACTTAACACTATTTCTCTTCTTCTATCATCGTTGTATTACTTGGATTTTATTACATTAGATTGATTTACTTGATCTTATTTTATTTTTAATTTTAGAGAATTTTAGTTTAAAAATTTTTGGATGCTTTGTAAGTCAATTTGATTTATACAAGATTTGATCATGAAGGATGTTACAATCTATATCCTAAATCTGGGAATGAAATTTTGTTAACTAAATTTTTTCATTTATTTAAATTTTTTATTTTTTTGTCAAATTATATCCATTCAATTTATCTTACTTCATCACTATTATATATTTCTTATATTTAAAATATGAATTTATTATTATTTGTATTTAATATATTTTCAAATTTACACTAATTCCAAATGTTGTTAGTTTAATACGAAACAAACATCATTGGGCTAGCCTCGACGAGCTCCATCCAAATAATATTCACATTTATATATTTGTTTTCATATTTTTCCTTTCAAGTTACCCTTTATTAGACATTTTTGTTCCTAGCTAAATTTATGATCAAGAATGTTATACTCCATCTCTTGGGTATTCCAAGAATGTAATTTTCTCTTTTAACAAATCTTATTACTTCAAAAGTTTTACTTAAACTTTGTTATAATAATGTATAACTCTAAATCTCTTCTCATGTGACCTTTAATAAACTATAATTTTGTAAGAAATTATTTCTTCAATTTATCTCATTTTACTTTTAAAATATACCTAATATTCAAATAATAATCTGTGATTCTTCATTCCTATTTATTTATTAATTTTTAATAATTTTAATTAAGGCTGTAGTATGATGAAATAAATACTATTGGACTTGTCTCATAAGCACTATTTAATTAATATCACCTTCTAAATTTTATGGTATTTTGTTCAAGAATTTTTATGCCTAACAAGACATTTTGATTCATACCTAACTTAATGATCATCGATGTTACACTCAATCTCCCTAGTACCTTGGGATTAATCTTTTGTGTATAATTTATATTATTTCATAAAAGCTTTTTTAGCTTTCTTTGTATTACAATGTTACTTAAAATATTGTATCATGCATCCTCTGCATTGCTTAAATTTTATTATGTGACATTTGCTTTATTTTATCTCAATTTATTTTTAAAACATATTTTCATAAAATTATAATGATATTTGATTATTATTTATTCTTATTAGTTTTGGTGATTAAGAGGAATTCCAAATGAGATCTAATCGAGATTAAATCAAAGTCAATAGAGTGAACTGCATTTGGTTTATAAAATTAAATAATCTTTTTAAACTTTTAAATATTTTCTCAATGTTTTGGAATGCTTTAGAATGCATTTCAATGCACATTTTCCTTCATAATTAGAGTTGTCAAAGTATATCAATTTAGTATCATAAAATATAACTTTCTTATATAATTTATCATACTTTCTAAAATTTTTTTACTTTGATTTAGTTATATAACTATTTAAATTCAGGATCTCACACCACATCAACTTTCACATTGCTTTGATTTGCTTATTTTAAATTGCTTAAATTTATCTCATTTTAACTTTAATTTATATTTGCTTAATTTAAAAATAAGAATTTCTTATTATTTATTCTCATTAACCCTTGTAATTTGTCGTAATTTACTTTAAGATTAGTCTAACGAAAAAAAATGTCATTGGAGTCTTCTTGACGAGTTGCATCCAAATAAAATATTTATTTTAATATTATTAAATATTATTTTCTTTGATTTTTTTCTTTTTTTATTATGTATAATATTAAAATGCAACTATTCCTTTCAATTTATCTCATTTATTCAACTTTTTCTCTTTGAATTGGTTATATTATTATGAAGCACTAGTTCTTCTCCTTTATGACTTTTAAAATATTTTCATTTGTCGAGCGATCATGATATGCATCATCACCATAGTACCTTAGAATGAAAATTCATAGTACAATTTATCTCATTCCTTAAAGTATTTTACACTGATTTGATTATATGAATATTGAAGACTAAAACCTTCACTGATATGACCATTACATCACCTTTATGTCATTATAATATTTTTTGCTTACTTCATTTTAGCTTTAATTCATGGTTACAAAATATTAAAATAATTACATAATAATTATGCTTATTTATTTTTTCTATTTAGTAGTATTTCCATATGAGGTTTAATTTGAACAAAAAAAATATTACTTGACTCATCTAAAAGAGTTATGTCTAATTAAATAACTATTTTTATATTTTTGTTAAATGTTTAGTTTTTTTAGGATTTTGTAGTATTTATTCTCTCTTAACCAGAACATGGCTACATTGAATTGTGGTTAAATGTGTGTTGAAATGAAGCACTTTGTTGGTTGCATGAATATGCATGCAAAATAAGCTTGTTGTCAGCATGGAGAAAGTCAAATAATATCCAAACTATTAATTAAAAACTTCGTGATCCATTAAATTATTTAGTTAACACATGAATGCTATTTATTAAAATTTGTAGCTAGTTAAATCTATGATTTTCATGGACTACCTTTTGTTTTATGCAAACTGAGAATGTTAATATCAGCTATTTGCACATTCACTACCCAAGTTGGTGGATATCTATCTTAATGTTTCATCACAACTTGAATTTCTAAATAGTTAGAACCAAGACTTTATACTACAAGGAAATTAAATTGCATGATTTTATGCAGAATGTTTTGAAAAGTAATTACATATGATACATGACAACTTGATTAAGCATGACAACACATTTAATTTCAATATAGGTATCATTACATGATGTGGATGTATATCTCTATTGTAAGAACTTGCCAAGAAATGTGTAAAGCACAAATTTGTACAAATTAAACCATATCCAAGGCCATGAAAATTAGAATGGTACATTAGAATGTATATAATTCTACGTCACATGTAACCTTTACATCACATTGATGTAGTTATAATCATTTAAACTATTTCTCTAATTTCCTATTTATTACATATTAATTAAATTTAAAAATAATAAATTGTAGCTATTTATTTTTTTATTCTATTAATTCATACTAATTCTAGTTCATGCTAAATCAAGAAAAAACAAATTATATTTACTCAACTCCAAAACCTTTATCAAATTAAATATTTATTTTTGTTTTTTAAAATATTTAATTTTTAAAAATTTTGTTGTCCTTGAAGTAGTAATTTTAATCATACCTATTTTAATGATTAAGGATATCAAACTTATCCCTTTATTATCTTGTAATGAAGTTTTCTCATACAATTTATATCATGTCATTAAATCTTTAGAATTGATTTGATAATATTACAATTAAACTTTAATTCTCCTCTAATGTGATGTTTAGATATCTTTAATTTAGTTTATTACATCAACAAAATTTACAATATTTTGGCTTTACTATATATGTACTTTGTATAATAATAATAATTTATTATTAGTTATAATTATTTACATTGTTTATTAAAAATATTTCAAAATGTGGTATGTTGAAGATGAAACAAGGATCATTTTCTTGCCATGCTAAGCACTCTCTAATTAAATATTTTATTTAAATTTTAATTTTTTTAATTTTTTCATTTATTTGCACACTTTTTGATTTTTTGTAATTCATAATTGATTTAATTCTACTTATCTCAATAATCAAAACTTTTTTTATTTTGCTTTGGTTATATTACTATGTAACACTAAATCTTCAACCATGTGTGCTTTACAAGCGAGGTCAGATCGAGATGAAATAATGTCATTAGATTAACTCAATGTTGTTTTTTAATTAAAACCATATTGTTTTATTTTAAAATGTTTTTTAGGGTTTTAGTTTGGTTTACAAGACATTTTGATTCATAACTAACTTGTTGATCAAGGATGTTAGTCTCAATCTTCTTCGTGTCTTAGAATACTACTTTCTCACTAAATTTATCTCATCTTTTAGCTTTTTGCTATAATTTCAGTCATTAATATGACACACTTATTCTACAATCATGTAACCTTTACATCACTTTGACTTAGTTATATTAAATAATACAATTTATCTTATTATAGATTTTATATAAATTTAGTTAATATTAAACTAATAAAAATTATTATGTTTGTTTACTTTGATAATTGAAATTAGTTCTCCACAAGGTCTAGTCAAGTTGAAATAACGTTATTGGGCTCGCCTTGATGAGCACTATCACTTTAAATATTCATTTTTAATAATCTTGAATATTTTCTTTTACATATCTGATATGATTTTTTCATCATACATAATTTGATGATCTAAGATGTTACACTTAATCTCTTGTGCATCTCAAAAAATAGCTTTCCTATATAATTTATCTAATTACTTAATTTTTTTTCTCTTTGCTTTTTTAATTACTATTAAAAGTTCAATAGTCATGTCATGTGACATTTGTGTAATTTTGATTTATTGGTATTACATTACTTCAATTTATCTCATTTCAAGTTTAAAACATATTTACCTAATATTCGTTAGACTTACCTCGGTGATCACTGCTAATTAAGTACCTATATAGTTTTAGCACTTTTTATGAGATATTTCTCTTAGCACAGAATTTGATTATTGAGAATGTTATAATTAATCTCTTTATTATCTCCTTTCTTCAACTATTTTGCAATTAGTTTGTTATATTATAATGAAACATTAATTCCCTTCTTGTGTGACCTGTACAATGTATTGATTTTATAATATTCTTTTACTAACTTTTTATCTTAATAAAGCTTTGTTATTTAATTAATAAAACTTAAAATGATAATTTATTATTATTTATGTTTATTTATTATTTAAAATTTACAATAATTCCAACTAAGGCCATATGAAGACAATACAGACAATATTAGACTTACCTTGATGTGCTTTATCAAATGAAATAATCATTTTTTTTAAATACTATAATTTTAAGAATTTTGACACATATAATCAGGTATTTTCAATTGTATCTATTTTGATAATTAAAATGTCACACTCAATCTCTTAGCAACATGGAATGCAACTTTCGTGATCAATATATAGCATTACTTCAAAATATTTGCTTTGAATTTGTTAAATTATTATACAACTCTAAATCACATCTAATGTGATATTTAGATCTCGTTGATTTGGTCAAATTACATTTCTTCAAT
This sequence comes from Vanilla planifolia, assembly GCA_023846275.1. NCBI lineage: Eukaryota > Viridiplantae > Streptophyta > Magnoliopsida > Asparagales > Orchidaceae > Vanilla > Vanilla planifolia. Next base: position 15,481,697 of record CM043875.1, on the reverse strand, counting down.
TTATCTCATTTTAGCTTCAAAAACTATTTATTTTATATTAAAATAACAGCCTATTATTATTAATGATTATTTATAATGTCAATTATCAATAAATAAAAAATGATTATTTACAATATCAATACATATCATTACTTCAAATTATTTGCTTTGATTTTGTTAAATTATTATACAACTCTTAATCACCTGTAACATGACAATTAGATGTCCTTGACTTGGTTATATAAGTTTTCTTTAATTGAACTCATTTAAGGATTAATATATTTTACTTTAAATTTAAATAAAAATTTATTATTATTATTTGTTTAATTTATTTATTCTTAGTAATTCAAATTTTTTTCTAATTGAGATGAAAAAAATAATTATTTGACACCTATCATAGAGCCTTATCTAACTAAATTTTTATTTTCTATATTCATGTGATGTGTACATTGCTTTCATTTTTTTTGTTATATTACTTCAATTTATCACATTTTAACTTCCATATGTATTTACATAATATTAACCTAAAAGTTTATTATTTTGTATGCCCACATACTTTAGTAATTCATAATAATTCCAAACATTGTCTGATTTGAGCTGAGCAAATGTTGTTAGACTCATTCCAATGAGCTTTAACTAATTAAATATTCTTTTTTATATATTTATATAATTTTTTTAAAGTTTTCATATGTTTTTTGAGGCATTTCAATTCATAGCTTAGTTGACTACCGAGGATGTTACACTTGATCACCTTAATATTTTGGAATGTAATATTCTAATATAATTTATCAAATTTCCTCAAATGTTCTCCTTTGATTTCGTTATACTATTATATAACTTTGCTTATTTTGACATGTGACCTTTACATCACTTTGACTTGGTTATCTTCCACTCGTCTCTTTTTAGTTTCAAAATATAATTACTTCATATCCTGGAATGCAACTGTGCCATATAATTTATCCTGGAATGCAACTGTGCCATATAATTTATCTCATTTTTTCTACTTTTTCTCCTTGATTTGGTTTAGTACTGTGTAACTCTATGTCTCCTTTCATGTAACCTTTGTATTAGTTTGATTTTGTTATTTTATGTAGCTTCAATTTATGAAATATTAAATTTAATTTAAAATTACTTTATATTAGAAAATATGTTTTTATTATTTATGTTGATTAACTTTATTAATTTGTAATAATTTTGAATGAGGTTAGATCTAGATTAAACAAGCATCATTGTGCTTGTGTTGACAAGCTCTATGAATTTAAAAATCCATTTTTATATTTTAAAACACATTATATTTCTAAGCTTTATACATGCTTTATACGGTATTTCAAATTATACCTAATTTGACTATCAAGGATGTTTTAATTGTTCTTCTTATCATTTTAAAATGCAACTTACTTATACTATTTATATCATTTCTTCAACTTTTTCTTTTGTTTCCTTATATTACTATTTCACTAAAAATCTCCTCTCATATGAATTTTACATGTGTTTGATTTAGTATATTACATTGCTTTAGTTTTTTTTGCTTTAGCATAGATTTAACTAATTTTAAAATAAAAATTTATTATGAAATAAGCATATTTAATTTGGCAATTCCAAATAAGTTTCAAATAAGGTTCGTTTCAGACAGAAAAATGTCATTACATTCATCTCGACATGCTTCATGTATTTTAATTTTCTAACTTTTGGTACACATAAGAGATATTTTAATTCATAGCTAATTTCATATTTGAGGAAGTTATGCCCAATCTTCTTAATAACTTAGAGTTAAACTTTTGTGTGTAATATATAACATTTTTTCAATGTTTTTCATTTGATTAGTTTGTATTACTATGTAACAACAATTATCCCCTCGTGTGTTTTTTAATATCTTTTTAACTTGATAATGTTGTTTTTCTTTGATTTATCTAATTATAATTTTAATATATCTTCAGTTAATATTAAACTATCAATTTGTTGTTATTTAGTCTTATTAGCTTTGGTAATTATATTAAATGCAGACAAGGTCTGAGTGAGATGAAACAAACATTGTTTGATTAGCTTTGGAATGAAACTTTCCCAAACTATTTATCCAATTTATTGAAAAGTTTCTCTTGATTTAGTTATATTATTATGTAACCCTAAATCTTCTCTCATGAGGCCTTTACACCACTTAATTTTCTTATATCACATTACTTCAATTTATTGAATTTTAACTTTAATACATATTTTTGAATGTAAAAATAATAAATGTTCTATTAAATATGCTCATTTATTTTGATAATTTGTAGTAACTGCAAATGAGGTTTGATTGAGAAAAAACAAATATTATTTGACTTGTCTCAATGAGCTCTTTTAAATTAAATTTTAACATTCATATTTTTTAACAATTTTTTTAGAGGTTCATACTTTATGAGCCATTTCTATTGTACCTAATTTGATGATTGAAAATACTATAATTGATATCATTAGTATCATGCATAATAACATTCTATAATAATTTAACTCAATTCCCCTACTCCTTTGCTTTGATTTAGCTACATTTCTATTTGTCTCTAAATCTCCTCTTGTGTGACCTTTACATGTGATTATTTTTGTTATATTACATTGCTTCAAATTATCTCTCTTCTATATAGGAATATAGTTACTTAATATTATAACAATAGTTTATTATTTATGGCTCTTTATAATTGCTAATTTCTAGTAATTCTAAATAATGTTCAATCAAGTCAAAATAAAGATCATTCGATGGATCTTTCTGTGCTCTATCTAATAAAACATTTATCGTTATATATATAAATAATTTACTTACCAGGGTTTTTGGATGATTTTCATCACATTTTGATTAGTATTTGATTTGATAATTGATGCAGTTGTTGTCGATCTCCATGGAATATTAGAATGCAAGTTTCCATTCAAAGATATCAAATTTCTTCAAATTGTTTTGATTTGATTTGGCTAATTTTCTATGTAAATCAAGATTTATTCTTGTGTAACATCTATATTACATTTTTTTTGTTATATTACTTTTCTTGAATTAATCTCATTTCAACTTCAAAATATATTTATGTAATAATAAATTAATAATTTGTTACTATTTATGATTGTTTAGTTTAGTAATTGACAATAATTCCAAATGTTATTTGATCAAAATAAAATGAATGTTGTTCGTCATGACAAGGATAGATCCTTCCAAGTACACATTAATTTTATTAATGTTTGGCATATATTGCTAGACTTTTTTATTGGTTTAATATTTTGTAGTTGAGGATGTTACTCTATCACCTTAGCATCTTGGAATAATATTCTTGTTGTAGGAAACTCTAAATCTCCTTATATGTGACCCATATATTGCTTTGATTTGTTTGCTATGTAATTTTTATTTTGCGATACTATGTTGCTTCAACTGTGATCATTTTTGCTTCAGTTTAGATATACTCAATATTTAAATATTATTTTATAATTATTTATAATTTTTAATTTGTAATAGGTTTTAAGAAGGTTTAATTGAGGTAAAATAAACATGACTAAAGTCATCTTGATGAGCTCTTTTCAAATGAAACATTCATATTGAAAGTTTTAAATATTATTTTTTCTATACTTTTTTCATCATTAAAGCATTCTTCAATTTGTACCTAATTTGATGATCAAGTATATTTCATTCATAAATTTTAGTATCTTGGAATGTAATTTTTGGATGCTTTTTTATTTAATTTCACAAAATGTTTTGCCATGATTTAGTAATATTACCATGTACTTTGAAATTATCTCTTGTGTGGCCCATACATGACTTCAATTTGATTATACTATATTGCTTCAATTTACCCAATTTTAATTTTATTATATATTTACTTAGCATTTAAATAGTATTTTATTATTATATATGCTTATTTGCTTTTATAATTCATAGCAATTACAAACGATTTTTAATTAACATAAAACAAATTAACTTTTATATTTTATAATTTTAAATATTTTAATTTTTAGTGTTTTGGAATTTAAAGAAGTCATTTTGAATTGCACCTAATTTAATGAAGGATGTTACACTGAATCTTGTTAATATCATCGAATTAAGCTTTCACATATAGCTTATCTCATTTTTTCAACATTTTTACTTTGATTTGGTTATATTACTACTTGACACAAAATCTCTTATCGTGTGACCATTACATGTCTTCTATTTGGTATTATTTCATAACTTCAAAATATCTTATTTTAATTTTTCTATATATTTATTTATTATCAAAATAATATTTTTTTTATTTATTATACAAAACCTTCATAACTTTTAGTAATTTTAAATGAGGTTTGATAGAGTTGAAAGAAATTTTGTTTGTGTCATCTTCATGAACTATATCAAATTAAGTATCTATTTGTACATATTTAAAAATTTTATTTTCCATCTTTTTGGTATGTTGTACAGGATATTTTAGATCATACATGAATTGATATTCAATGACATTGCACTTGACCACCTTAGTTTCTTTAAAAAAACTCCCTTGTATAATTTATCTCATTTCTTCAAACATTTTTCTATTATTTTGTTATATTTCTATTAACTCTATATATTCTCTTATATGACATACAAATTGCTATGATTTGGTTATATTATATTTCTTTAATTTATGCCTTTTTAGATTCAAAATATATTTATTTTATATTAAAATAATAAACTATGACTATTTGTGAATATTTACTTTGTAAATTTTTCATAAATCAAAAGTGTATCTAATAAAGACAAAATAAACATTTTAAATTATGCCTGAAAGCAATATTAAGTTTGGGCATGCTTTATGAATCATTTCAATTCATTCCTAATTTATCGATCAACGATGTTATAATGGATCTCCTTAGTACCTTGGAATGTAACTTTTCCATATAATTTATGTCATTTCTTCAAAGGTTTTGCTTTGATTTGGTTATATTAGTATGCAAATCTTTCATTTGAATATATTATGTTGTCGCTATTAATCTCATCTCAATTTTAATATACATTTACTTAATATTAAACTATTAATTTGTTATTCTTTATTTTATTTGCATTAATTGTGGTAGTATTTCCAAACAAGGTTCATTCAAGACAAAAACAAATGTTATTGGAGATATCTCGATGAGAACTAAACAAGAAATATTCATTTTTGTATTTTTAAAGTCTTTGTTTTAAAAAATTTGGCAGCTTTTATGAGATATTTTGATTGGAACTATTTTTGACAATTGACGATGTTAAACATAATCTATTTAGTATCCTCGAATGGAACTTTGTCATATCATTGTCTCATTTATTCAAAGCTTTTACTTTGTGTTTATTATGTTTTTAAAGAACTATAGACCTCTCTTATGATCTTTACATTATTTTAACTTTGTTGCATTGAGTTGACTTAATTTATGCAATGTTAGCTTTTATTTTCATATGCTCAATATTTAAAAATAAATTCTTATAACATATGCTTATTTATTTTTGGCAATTCACAAAATTTCGAATGTGGTCTGATTAATGAAAAACAAATGCCATTGGAATCATCTTGATGAGCTTTATCCAATTAAACATTCATTTCTAAATTCTAAATATTATTTTTTTTGAGTTTTTTGCATGGTATATAGTGCGGTGTGACTTGTGCCTTATTTAATGATCACAAATATTTCATTTGATCTTCTTAGCATATTTTAACAAAACTTTTCTAATTACTTGAAAGTTTTTTCATCGATTTGCTTATATCAGTATAGCATTCTAAATATTCTCCTATGTGACATTTATAACACTTTGATTTTGTAATATTGAATTGCTTCAATTCATCTCATTTCAATTTTATTGTCTATTAACTTTAAATTAAAATAATAATTTATTATAATTGTTCTTGTTCACCATTTTAATTAATAATAATTCTAAATGACATTTGATCGAGATGAAACAAAGTTCATTCAAGTAAACTCAACGAGTTTCTATCAAATTAAATTTTAAAATTTATAACTTTGAACATTTTATATTTCAATGTTTTTGTACTCTTTGTTATGCATTTCAAATGATACTTGATTAAACAATAAAAAATGTTACACTCAATCTTCTTTGTATCTTTTAATATTGCTTTCATTTATCATTTATCTTGTTTCTTCAAATGTTTTTCTTTTATTTTGTTATATTTTTATATAACTCTATATCTCTTTTCATGTGAAATTATAAATTACTCTAATTTTTTTTATATCATATTACTTTAATTTACCTCATTTTGGCTTTGTTATATATCTATTTTATATTGAAAAAACAATTTATTACCATTTATGAATTTTATTATAGTAATCCATCGTAATTCTAAATTTATTTTGATGAGGTTGAAATGAATGTTTTATAAAATACTACAAAATATTTAATTAACCATTAAATTTAATATTATTAAAAAGTTCTTTTTAAGGTTATGTCATGCTTTTTAATTCATTGATTTTCAAGCCTGATTATTTGATAGATGATATTACACTTAATCTTGTTACTATCTTGGAATACAATTTTCCTATATAATTTGCCATTTCTTTAAATTTTTTATCGTGATTTGTCTACTTTATTATGTACTTACTTGATTTGATTTAATATATTACTTCAATTAAATTAATTTAAATATTTAAAATACATTTTTTTTATATTAAACTAATGATCTATTATTATTTATGTTTATTTACATTTTAATTATAAAGATTCCAAAAAAGCATTAATAAAGATGAAAAAAACATTGTGTCCTCTTACCCGATGAGCTTTATACAAAAAATATTATTTTTATGTTTTTCATGTTTTTTTAATGTTTTGACTTGCTTTATGTGATTTTTTTAATTGGAACCATTTTTCACAATTTAGGATTTTGCACTTGATTTGTTTAGTATGCTAGAATTCAACTTTGTCTTATGATTATTCCCATTTATCAAAAGTTTTACCTTTGACTTGGTTAAATTTTTATTTAACTATCGATCTTGTTTTGTGTGACTATTACATTAGTTTAAATTAGCTGTATTTTATTACCATAATTTACATTATTTTAACTTTAATTTTGATGTACACAATATTAAAGAAATAATTTATGATTATTCATTTTTGGGAATTCATAAAAATTTTAAATGTGGTCAAATTGAGGCAAACATATGCTAGTTGAATCACCTTGATGAGCTTTATCTAATTAAATTATTTTTTTCTAAATTTTTAAATATTCTTTTTTGTTTGATTTTGTTATTTTTTTATTATATACAATGATTTATGCCTTATTTAATGATTGAGCATGTTTAATTCAATCTTTTTAGTATCTTTTATTGTAACTTTCCCGTACAATTTACCTAATTTCATTAAATGTTTTTCATTTGTTTGGTTTATTAATATGTTACACTAATTCTCCTCAATCATAATAATATTTTTCATTTAATTTTTTACAATAAATTGCTTCAATTTAACTTATTTAGATTTTATTATACCTTTTGTCAGTATTTAAAAAATAATTAATTTTTATGCTTATAAATGACATATGATGGACATGAAACACATGTCATTCAATTAAACTCAAAGAGCTCAACCAAATTAAATTTTAATAAATTTTTTATAACATTTTATATTTTGATGTTTTCTCGTGTTGAGTGGCATTTCTTGTCATACCTAATCTAACGTTAATGAATTTTTCTCTCAATTTCATTATTAGAATGTTGCTTTTCCATTCAATTTTGTCATTTCGACAAATATTTTTGTTTGATTTAGTTATATTACTATTTGACTTTAAATAACCCCTCGTATGACATTTACAATTTTTGATCCGGTTACATTATATTACTTTAACTAATCTAAATTAAGCATTAATGTATGATACTGTCAAAAATTACCTTTTCATCACTTTGATTTGTTTGTATTATGTTGCTTCAGTTTACTATATTTTAGCTTTAATTTAGATGTACTCACTACTAAGATAATAATTTATTATTATCTATACTTATTTATTGTGGTAATTAACAGAATTTCTAAATAAAGTACCATTCAGGTGAAATAAAGATCATCGGACACATCTCGATCAGCTCTATCAAATTAAATATTCATTTTTATAATTTTAAATATTGTCTTACATGATTTAGTATCTTGGAAAGTAACTATCTCATTTAATTTCACATTTCTTCAAATAATTTATTTTTATTTGGCTACATTACAATTTAACTAAAAATCTCTTCATGTATAACAATTATGTAACTTGAATTTAATTATATTATATCCATTCAATTTATATAATTTTATTTTAATAATTATTTTTCCATATACATGAATAATAATTTAATATTAATTATGTTTACTTACTTTTGTAGTTTGTAGAAACTCCAATTGAGGTTTGATTGAGTGGAAGTAGATGTTCAAGAATAAGGATTACTAAGCTCTATCCAAATTAAATATTCATTTTTTATTACTAAATAATGTATTTTCTTGTGTTTTTTCTTGTTCAATAAGAAAATTTGATTCATAACTTATTTGTCGATTAAGGATTACACAATGAATCATGTTGGTATCTCTTAATGCAACTCCCCTATATAATTTATCACTTTGATTTGGCTACATTATGTTGCTTCAACTTATCTCATTTCAATTTTATTATATATTTAGTTCATATAAAAATAATAGTTTATTATTATTTTTTATTATTCACTTTAGAAACTTATAATTATTCCTAACAAGGCCTGATTAAGATAAGTAAACATTATTACATTCATCTTGAAGATCACTTTTCAATTAAATATTCATTTTTTTTTTCAAATTATTTTATTTTCTTGGGTTTAATATGCATAATGAGACATTTTGTTTCAAACATTATTTAATAGTTGATGATGTTACCCTCGATCTTGTAAGTATTTTTCTAACGTTACTTTTAGGAGCAATTTACCTACTTTCTCAAAATTTCTCACATCGATTTGGCAATTAATAACATAACTCTAATTCTCTCTTGTGTTTCTATTAGATCACTTTCATTTTGTTATATTATAGTATACTTCATTTTAACTTATTTTTCCTTCAATATATACCTCAACTTTATAAAGAAATAATAATTTATTATTATTTGGACAAGAAAAATATCACTTAATTTATCTTGACAAGGTCTATGCAATTAAATATTTATTTTTTAAATTTTTTTATGAATTTATTTTTTTGTTTTAGCACATTTTATAAGACTATTTGATTTGTGCCTAATTTTGTGATCTAGAATGATACACAACACATACTTAACTATCTTTAAATGCAACTTTTTCATGTAATTGTAAGCATTTATTCATGTTTTCTACTTTAGATTTTTTGTTATTAAACTTTATTCTCTTATCAGATGATCATATATTGCTTTGATTTAGTTATATTACTTTATTTCAATTTATGTTTTTCAAATTTAATATATAATTATTAATTTTATTTTTTCTTGTTTAATTTTGAAATTGATGGTAAAGCAAAGAAGGTCTCATAATATGTAACAATCTCTCTTGGAGTCATCTTGATTAGTTGTCTCCTATTAAATAAGCATTAACATATTTTTATTTATTTTATTTTATAAGAGTTTTCCATATTTTACAAAACATTTCATTTTTGGCATGATTTAATGATTATGGATATTGAACTCAATCAATTTTGATTCTTGAAATTTGGCATTCTCATATAATTTAACTTATCTGCTTAAAGGTTTTGCTTAGATCTATTTATATTACTATGAAATAATAATTCTCCTCTCTTGTCACCATTTTATCTTTTTGATTTAGAAATATTATGTAGCTTCAAGTTTTCTCACTCCAACTTTATTATATATTTATCAAAAATAAATTCAATAATTAATTATTATTTATCAATATTTTCTTTAGTAATTTGAAGTAACTTCAAACCAGTTCCAATCAATATAAAATAAGTGCATTAGACTTATCTTTAGGAGTTCCATAGATCAAATGATCATTTTTGTTTTTTAAAATTATTTTTTCTAACGTTTTATCTTTTTACATGACATTTCAATTTGTACCATATTTGATAATTGAGGTTGCTATGCTAAACCTCCTTAGTACCGTGGAATGCTGCTTCACCATGCAATTTATCTCATTTTTTCAAAACTTTTACTATGATTTAGTTATATAACTATGTAAATTTAATACCCTTATTGCATGTCATTTATTGATTCTTTATTTAGTTATATTACATTATTTTAGTTTAATATTTTTTAACTTCGACATAAATTTGAGTAATATTAAAATTACATTTTTTTTAATTTTTCATGATTTTTTAATTTGATAATCTAAAGTAATTTAAATCATAATTTGATTGAGACAAAATAAATGTTATTGGACTTATCTTGATGAGCTCTATCTATTTTATATATTTTTTAAATATCTTATTTTCTAAGGTTTTTTTATGATTTATCTCTAAATTTGACTCGTATGAAATTTTATGATCAAGGGTTCCACACTTGATCTAATTAGTATCTTAAAATTTTATTTTCCCATATAATATATATTTATTTTTCAAGATTTTTTCTTTGAAATGGTATTATTTTTGGTTAACTATAAATCTATTTTAGTGTGATCTTTACATTGCATTCATTTAGTTGTATTACATTGCTTCAATTTATCTCACTATAATGTCAGTATATTTTTAATAAATACTAAAATAAGAATTCATTATTACTTTTGCTTATTTATCTGAGAAATTCATAGTAATTTTGATATATCAGAGGGAAAACAAATACAATTGATGTAGTCTTGATGGGCACTATCTAGTTGAGTATACATTTTGTTCTATAAGTTTAATTTATTTTCAATGGGTTTGGCACTCTCTGTGAGAAATATTGGCTTTTGGATGATTCAACTATTGAAGTTGTTACACATGATCTCCTTTGTATTTAGGAAGGCAATTTTATAATGCAACATATCCTATTTCATCAAAGTTTTTTCTCTAATTTTGTTATATTATTTTGCCACCTTAGATATCATCTTATATATGCTTTATATCTCCTTGATTTTGTTATAATATATTACTTCAATTTGTCTCATTTCAATTTTAACATATATTTACTTTAACATTAAATAATAAGTTAATATTTTTTATGTATAATTCCTTAGGTAATTTAGAGTAATTTTAAATGAGAATTGATAGAGTTAAAACAAACATTGTTGGACTAATTTTTATGTAGTATATCAATTAAAATATTTATTTTAATATTTTAAAATATTTTGTTTTAAAATTTTTGGTAGGCTTGTTTGGAAATTTCTATTTGTTGGCATTTGATGATCATGGAAGTATGTATTAGATCTCTTAAGTATCAAGAAAAGCAACTTTCTTATACAATTTATCACATTTCTTCAAATTTTTTTCTTTGTTTTAATTGTACTGCTATGATATTCTAAGCCTCCCCTTTTGTGGCATTTACATCACATGTGTTTTTTTATATTATGTTACTTCAATTTATCTCATTTTAGTTTTTATTTAAAACTTCTTCATTTTAAAATAAAATTTTTAATATTTTTTTTTCTTATTTAAATAGGTAATTTGAATTGACCTGTAATGATCTTTAAATTAGATGAAAGAAAAGTCGTTGGCCTCGTGTCAAAAAGCCTGAACTAATTAAATATTTTTTCTCATTTTTCTTAACATTTTATTTTTTAAAAAGTTTTAATATTGTTATGGTAAGCGTTGATTTATTCTTGATTTTATTCTTAACATTTTATCTTTCATCGAATTTTTCTCATTGATTAGTTAAATTTCTTTGGAGCTCTAATTCTCCTCTTAAGTGATCTTTTTAACATATTTATTTTCTTTGGTTGCATTTCTTAAATTTACCACTTTTAAGGTTTGAAATATATTAACGTAATTTTAAAGCAATAATTTTGTACTATTTTTACTTATTTACTTCAATAATTCATAGTATTCTAAACATGTTTCTATCAAGATAAAACAACCATTATTGGATTCATCTCATGAGTTCTTTCTAAAAAGAGCAAAAACCATACAAAATAAATATTTAAAATTAAAAAAATGAATATTTTATAAGATAGAGCTCCTTGAGGTGAGTTTAACAAGGTCTTTTTTATCTTAATCATACCTCTTGGAATTTCTTTGATCTTCTAATGTAAAAAATCATAATTAATTAAAAATTATAAGCATAAAATTAAGAAGATATAAATTAAGGCTAAAATTAGTTGAATTAAAGAAATATAATGTATCCATCCAAAAATAAATTAAAGATCACAAGAGAGGAGTATGAGAGTTTTATATTCAAAAAAGAAATCAAATAAAATCTATTAGAAAATGAGGTGACTCGTATAGGAATTTGAATTCCAAGATACTGAGGATATCGAATGTAACATCCTCGAATATGAAATTTGTTAAAAATAAAAATCTTTTTATAAACATTCAAAAACATTAGTATTACAATGAATACCAAATGAAAATAATCATAAATAATAGGTAAGTTTTATATAAGTGTAAAGTAAATATATATTAAACTCAAAATGAGATAAATTGAAGAAATGTAGAATAACATAATCAAAGCAATGTAAATTTTAAGAAATGAGATAAATTGTATTTGAAAATTGCATTACATGATATTAGATGGATAAATTGTAACATTTTCAATCACCATATCATGTATGGATTGAATTATCTAGTTAAACATACTAAAACTATCAAAATTAAAATATTTAAAGATGCTAAGAGGAATATTCAATTTGATAGATGTCGTATAGACGAGTTCAATTATTTTTGTTTCACTTTCTATCAAACATTCTTTGGAATAACTTGTGCATAACAATAACCAAGATAAGAAATAATAAAGATTTACTTTAATAACAGGAATATATATATAGATTTAATTGAATAGAGCTTGTCGGGATGACTTGAACGATGTCTATTTCATCTTCATCAGATGCTATTTCTTATTACTATGAATTATTTAAAAAAACAAACAAAAGTAATAATAATTTTTTTAAAATATTAAGTAAATATGCATTAACTAAAATAAAATGAATTTAAGTATTTTAATATGACCAAATCATAGCAATATAGATGTTAAACAAGATGATAATTAGAGTCTCATATCAATATAATAAAATCAATGTGAAGCATTTAAAGAAAATAAGAAAAATAGTTTGGCCAAAATTTATAGAAATTACAATTATTAAAATTATAAAGGTGAATATTTACAAGATATTGCTTAACTAGATTTGTACAATGATGTCTCTTTTCGCTAAATTGCATTTGATTTTATATTATTAAGAATTATAAAATTAAATCAATGTAAATAATAAAAAATTATTATTCAAATATTATGTAAATTTATAGTAAAGCTAAAATGTAATAAATTATAATAATGTAAGAAAATAAAAACGAAGACAAGTAAGGGTCAAAACATAGAAGAATAACAAATATATAGAATTCTAAGAAAATCAAAGCAACACATTTGAGGAAATTAAAAGTTTATATTGTAATGTTGCATTGCAAGATAAATAGGGGATCGATAATGGAGTAATCAACCATTGAATAAGGTACAAATCGAAATGACATGTTAAGCTTAAGAAGTCCCAGGAAAATAAATATTTATAAATATAAACATAAATATCTCATTTAATAAAGCCCATCGAGGCATGTCCAAAGATGATGTTGATCGAACCTCATTCAAAATTACTGTGAATTACAAAATTTGAAACCTTAAATGATGAAAAAGTATTATTTTAATTTTATGTTAATATATAATGAAGCTAAAATGATTTAAACTGAAGGAATATAGTTAAAAAATTTGTAGCAATTTTGTCGTCACACAAAAAAGAATTAGTGTGCAATGTGCAACAACCAAATGAAAGTAAATATTTTTAACAAATGAGATTAATTGTTTGGAAAATGTTGATTCCAAGGTTATAAGATCATCAAGTGTAACATCTTCATGGATCAAATAATATCGAAATATGCTTTTCTAGAGAATAATATACAAAAAAATTGAAAAATATTTAAAAAAATATTCAAATGAATGTTTAATTAGATGGTGCTCGCCGAGGTAGGTCTGATAATGTTTTGAATTTTTAATCAGAACTTCTTTGAAGTAACTTTGAATTACCAAAGTAAAGAAGCATAAATATTAATAAACTATTATCTAAATATTTATAAGAGTTATATAAAAGCTAAAATGACATAAATTGAACTAATATAAAGTAACAAAATCAAAACGATATAAATGTTACACGAGAAGAGATTTGGAGTGTCACAGCAATATAAACAAACAAAATAAAGAAATGTGACAGATTTTATGTGAGCGTCCCACTCCAAGTAACTCAAGAGATCAATAAAGAAATCATCGATTATGTACTTTTTATGAAATTTGTCAAATTTCTTCAAATTGTTTTCATTGATCTTTTGTTATTACTTGGGAATCAAAAAACCTCTCTTATGTTTCCTTTACATAGCCATTTTATGCAACATTACATTGCTGTAATTTTGCTTATTTTAGCTTTAATATATATTTATTTAATATAAAAAAGATAATTTATTTTTTTACGTTTAATTTCTTTTGTAATTTGTAGTAATTCAAAATCAGGCATAATATACACAAAACAAATGTCGTTAGGGTTGCCTTGATGGGCATTATCAAATTAAATAATAAATTTTATATATGTTTATCTCCTTTAGTTTGAACTCATTGCTATACTTTTTTATTATAAAATTTGACTCAGACTAAATTTCATGATTGAGGATGTAACAATAGATCTCCAAAGAATCTTAAAAAGCCAAATTTGCCTTATACTTTATCACTTTTCCCAAAATATTTTTTATTAAATTATTTATTTTATTTTTAACTCAAATTCATCTCTAACATGGCCACTACAATTATTTTATTTTATTATATTACATTGCTACTATTTATCTTATGTAAGTGTTATCAATTATTTACTATATATTAAAATATGAATTTGTTGTTATATATTATATCTTATATTTATAATTAATTGTTATTAAAAATGAGGTCCAATCAAGATGAATAAATCATTATTAGAGTTATTTAGAAATGATTTATCCAATTAAATATTTTTTTTCTTTATTTTTAAATCTCATATTTTTTTAGGATTTTTGGTTTGTTTACAAGAGATTTTATTCCTCATTTCATGATTGAGAATTCCTATGCCTGATGTGCTTAGCATCATTCATTGTAAATTTTCTTGACAATTTATCTCTTTTTTTTAAAGTTTTTATTTTTATTTTGATACAATACAAGGAAACTTTAGTATCTTATCAAGTAAGATTTAGGTTTCTTTTATTTGCTTATATAAGATTGTTTCAATTTTTCAACTTCAACATATATTTCAATTTAAAAAATAATTATTTATGTTAAATTTTTTTTAATTTGTAGTTATGTCAAATTAGTACGAGCGAGATAAAACAAGCATTGTAAGACTCATTTCAAAGAGCTTTATCAAGTTAAACATTTTACTTTTTATTTTTAAATTTTTTTTTTCTAAACTTTTTGCAAGCTTTGGTAGGTATTTTGATTTATACATGATCTGATGGTTTAGGATATTGTAGTTGATCTTCATTGTTTATTGGAATGCTTCTTACCCTTACAATTTATTGCTTTTAATCAAATGTTCTACTTTGATTTGGTCCAATTAGTATTTAGCTGGAAATCTTTTATTTTGTGATCTTTACATTAACATAATTTTGCTATATTTCATTACATCAATTCAACACATTTCAGCTTTAATAAATATTTACTTAATATTAAAAATATTTTATTTTTTTATGTTTATTTACTTAGTTAATTTAAAGTAATGGCAAATAATTTTTGATTACGACGAAACAACCGTTTTTAGACATTTCTTGATTACTTTTATACAACTAAGTATTTTTTATATATTTTTTAATTCTATGATTTTGGCACAAGTTATTAAATATTTCAAGTTGCACATAATTTCACAATTAATGATGTTCCACTCAATATTCTTATTTTTTAAACTTTTTCATTTTTCTTTGTATATATTATTATAAAACTCTAATTCTGATATTGTTTGACCGTTACATGTTTTAATTTTTTATGTTTTCAAATTCCAAGTTTAACATTAATTTACTTCATATCATAGATTTAATAATTTTTATTTATGTTTTATTAATTTATTAATTTCTATTAATTCCAAATGTGATCCAATGTTAATGAAACGATTGTCATTAAAATTTAAGTTTGATTTGATGATAAAAGATGTTAGAATAAATCTCCTCAGTATCTTAAGATGCAACTTTTTCATATAAGTTATTTAATTTTATCTTTCATTTGGTTATATTTCATTTTTCTTATTTATCTTATTTTAGCTTTACTAAATATTAAGTTAACACTATAATAATAATTTATTATTTTTTATGCTTATGTTATCTTTTAATGCACAGTAATTGCAAATGAGATTTGGTCGAGATAAAACAAATGTTGTTGTGATTGTTTTTGATGAGCTCTATCCATTGAAATATTTAATTATATTTTTTTAAATATTTAGAATCTTAGGATTTTAACATATTTTTCAAACTATTTCAATTTTCTAATAATATAATAATTGAAGATATTAAACTCGTCCTCCTTAGTATCTTGGAAAGCAAATTTTCCTTATTTTTTATATCATTTCTTCCAAATTACAATTTAGAATGAACTGTATTATAATTGAACATTTATTCTCCTTTTGTGAGACGTTTACATAATTTTAATTTAGTTACATAAAAGTACTTCAATTTATTTCATTTCATCATTAATTTATATTTATTTATATTTAAATAAAAATTTAATATTATGTGCACTTATTTAACATTTGTAATTCTCTATATTCCAAATGAGGTATGATTAAGGAAAAACTAACTTTGTTAGACTTTTCTCAAAGAGCTCTACATAATTAAGTATTCATTTTTATATTTTGAAAGAATATATTTTCCTTGATTTTTGTTCAATTTAAGAGAAAGTTTTATTTGTCAATGACATGTTGATCAAAGATGTTACACTTTGTCTCCTTCGTATTTTTAAATAAAACTTTCTAACGTAATTCATTTTCTAAATTTTGCTTTTAGATTTTAATATGTTACTAAGAAGCTATATTTCTCATCTCAAGTGAGCTTTATAGGTCCTTGATTTTGTAACTTTATATTCCTTCAAATTTATGTTATTCCCCTTAATATAATATTACTTATATTTAAAATAATAATTTATTAATATTCATGTTTATTTACTAAGGCAACTTATAGTAACTCCAAACATGGCTATTCATGACGAAACATTGTTCACATATTCCATTTTTTAGGATTTTGGGAGACTTTAGGAGACATTTCAATTCATATCCATTAATTAAAATTTAATTTCATTTTGTGTAACTCAATATCTAATATTTTTGGAGTGCACCATTCTTGTACAACTTGTCCCATTAATTGATATTTTTAACTTTGATTTAGTCATGCTACTATGTAACTCCAAATCACATTTCTTGTGACTCTAAAATCCAAATGATGCTCGATCAAAGAAAACAGACATCATTAGAAACATCTTGATGACCATTACATAATTAAATGTTTTTTTCTATTTCTAAATAATTTTTCGAAAGATTTGATCTTTCAAGTATCATGAAATGAAACTTTCTCCAACAATGTAGCACATTTCTTCAAATCTTTCCTTCCCGTTTGCTTATGATACCATAACACATTAATTCTCTATGCATGTCACCTAAAATCAATTTGATGTTTTTATATTACATTACTACAATTCATCCCATTTCAACCTTATTATATATTTTCTTAATATTAAAATAACAATTTATTATTATTATTAGCATATTGAATTTTGTAATATGTCATAACTCTAAAGGACGTTTGATTTTGATGAAACAAACTTGGTTTTACTAATGTAGATGAATTCTATTCAATTAAATATTTATTTTCATATTTTTTAAATATTTTATATTTTTGATTTTGGTGCACTTGATGGCATATTAGATTCATACCTTTTTTATTGTTCAATAATGTTTAGATTCATATTTTTACCTATATTCAAATTTTTTTTGTAATCATATGTTAAATTTTCAATTACGATATTTTTGTAATATGTCATAACTCATTCTTGGAAATTACAATTATTTTATTTGATTATATTAATAACTAATACTTAATTTTCTCTAGTGTATTCTTTTATATGCGTTTGATTTTTCTATGGTAAATAGCTTCAATTTATCCCATTTAAGCTTTAATATGTATTAGCTTAACAGTTTAGAACTTCATTACTATTTATACTTATTTATAATGGAAATTTGTAATAATTACAAAAAGATGTGATAAAAGCAAAATAAACATTTTGGACTTCTTACATGAGTTCTGTCTAATTAAATATTTTATTTTTTTTTTTTAAAATAATTCATTCTTTAGATTTTATTTATGCATTATGAGAGATTTTGACTCATACATATTTGACCATAAAGATTGCCACACTTAAAATTTCTCACACAAATTTTCTCATTTCTTTAAAATTTTGATTTTGATTTTGTTATATTATAATTTTGTTCTAAATCATATCTCTAATGACTTTTTAATCATTTTCATTTTCTTATATTATATTTCTTCAATTCTAATATTATGTTAATAATACATTTATGTAACATTAAAATAACATTTTATTACCATATATACATATTAAGAATGGTAATTTTTCAAAATTTCAAATTAGGTCCCATTAAGATGAAACTAATGATGTTAAACTAGTCTAAAAAATCTCTATTTAATTTAATATTTATTTTTTATATTTCTAAATTATTTTTCTATGATTTTCAAATGTTTTTTTGAGATATTTTGGTGAATACATGATATCATAATTTAAGATGTTATAGTTGATCTCCTTATTACATTGGAAAGAAAATGTAACATATGATATATCTCATTTCTTAAAATGTTTCTTTTTTATTATGTTATATTGCCCTCCAAGCATTACTTTTCTTTACATGTGACCTTTATATCACTTTAATTTTTATTTGTATTGAATCAATTTGTCTCATTTAAACTTTAATATTTATTCACTCAATATTAAAAACTTTTTTTTATTATTTATATATCTTTTGACATTATAATTCAAAGTAATTTAGAATGATGTTTGATGGAGACAAAATTGGAGTTATCTCAACAAACCCTACTCAATTACAAGGATTTTTTTTTAAATTTTGAAATATTTTATTTTTTTAGTTTTAGCATGTTATATGAGATGTTTTGATACATACTTATTTTAATGATTGAAGATATTACACTTAATCCATGCAATATCTTAGAATGCAACTTTTTAGTAAAATTTCTCATTTCTTCAAATTTTATGCCTGATTAGATTACATTACCATGAAACCTTGCTCTTTATTCCTATGACTTTTCATCACATTGATTTGGTAACATATATTACTTTAATGTATCCCATTTTAATTTTATTTCATTAAAACTTAATTTTTAGTTAATAATTTTTCATTATTTATGAATTTTTATTTTGTTATTTGTTGTAATAATATACTATTTTTGTTTAAGATGGAACAAATGTCCTTGTAACCATTTCGATAAGTACAACAATATTAAATATTAATTTTTATATTTTTAAACATTTAAGTATTTTATTTTTTTAATAATTATTTTGAAGCATTTCTAGTTGTAGCAAATTTAACAATAAAGAAGTTTACATTTGATCTCCTTAGTGTCTTGGAATGGAAATTTCCCAAACAATTTTTTTAATTGGTTCACATTCTTTGCTTTGAATTTGTTATGTTATCATGAATCTCTTGTCTCCTCCTTTTGACATTTATATCACTTTATTTAAATTATGTTAATTTATTTCAATTTAACTCATTTTATCTTTAATATACTTAATTAATTCAACAAAAATAATGTTTTGTTATTTATGCTAATTTGCTTTGATAATTTATTGTAATTTTAAAGCATATATGATGTAAATGAAACAATGCTCTTGAGTCATATCAATGAGATCCTTCTATTTAAATATTCATGTTGATTTTTTAAAATATTTAATTTTCTTATGTTGGCACTCTTTGGAAGATATTTTTATTAAAACCTTATTTGATGATTAAGGATGCTACACTCAATCACTTTAGCATCATGGAATGAAACATATTTTATAATTTATCTCATTCCACAAATTTTTTGCATTGATTTGGTTATGTTGCAATGAAATTATAATTGCCCTCCCTTGCAACATTTATAATGCTTTGTGTTTATTCTATTATATTGCTTTAATTTTTCTTATTTAAACATATATATATATATATATATATATATATATATATATATATATATATATATATATATATATATATATATATTTACTTAGTGTTCAAAATATAATATATCATTTTTTATGATTTCTTATTTATGTAATTCTTAGTAATTGAAAACATGGTACGATTCGAATGAAACTTGTGCCTTCAGACTCATCTTGATGACATTTATCCAACAAAATATTAATTTTTATATTTTAAAAAAGTTTTTTATTTTACTTTTTCATGATTTCAAAAATATGGTGATTTGTAGCTCATTTGATCATCAAGGATGATTTACTCATTTTTCATAGTATCTATGAATAGAAATTCCTAAGCATAATGTATCTTATTTTCTTAATTTTTTTGCTTTTATTTGATTATATTACCACATAACACATAAAAATAAATGATGTGACTTCAATATGTCTTTGATATTGTCATATTAAATAGCTTCAATTTATTACACTCCAACAATAATATATATTTATGTAGTTAAAAAATCATAATTCATTATTATTTTTGCTTACTTTGATAATTGATTGCGAATCCAAGTGAGTTGTTATTGGGACAAAAAGACTAGGTAGACTTAATCTAATGAAAGAGAATGTTACACTGGATTTTTTTAGTATCGTTCTTTGAAATTTTTATTTATGAAATGGCTATATTACTGTGTAACATGAAATGACCTCTCATGGAACCTTTATATTACATTGCTTCGATTGTGTTAAATTTCTTCTATTTATCTCTTTTCACCTTAATTATACATTCAATTAATTTCAATATAATAATTTATTATTACTTAATCTCATTTGCTTTGGTAATTCATAGTAATTAAACATGAAGTTTAATAAAAAAGTATAATTGGACTAACCATGATAACTTAAAATACAATTTGATATAAATTTTTAAATTTTTTCCCAACTATTTTGCTAGCTTTTTTAGATAGTTTGATTTGTACTAGAATTGATAATCCAAGATTTTACTGTTGATCTTCCTAATAAGGAAGCAAATGACAGTGCAACTTTCTCTTATAATTTATCTCATTTTTTCAAATTCTTTCCCTTGATTTGGTATGCTTGATATCAACTTTAACATATATTTATTTAATATTCAAATAATAATTTATTATTAAGTATTCCATATTACAATTGTAATTCGTAATAATTTCAAGTAAGTTTTGCTCAATACGGAACAAATGTCGATGAAGTCATTTCGATGAGTTGTATAACATTAAATAATCTTTTCTATATTTTTAAATTTTTTATTTATCTTAACCTCCTTAATATATTAGAATGGAACTTTTTTATTTAACTTGTATCATTTTTTTTATATTTCACATTATTTTGGCAAAACTATTATGAAACTTAACTCTCTTTACATAAGGCCTTTGCATCACTTTGATTTATCATTTTACAACTTTAATTTATATTTATATTATATTACAATAATAATTTATTTATGTTTATCTTGATTTACTTTATTAAGCCATAGTAATTCCAAACGGGCTTAATTGACATGAAACATATGTCATTTGGCTTGTCTCGATGAGCTCAATTATTCTAAATAAATATTTATAATTTTAAATTATTTATTTTTTTATTTAGTACACTTTGAAAGATATTTTTTTATTCTTAATTCTATGATTTAAGATGTTATATTAAATATTTTTACTATATTTGAATGAAATTCGTTTTGTACAACTTATCTAATACTTTTAAAGTTCACTTTAACTTGATTATATTACCATGAAACTCTAACTTTCCTCTTGAGTGACCATTAAATTAATTTTTTTAGTTATATTTATTTGTTCAAGCTATCTCATCCTAAATTTAATATATTTTTACATATAAATGAAAAAGTATTTTACTATTATTTATACTTATTTACTTTTACAATTAGTAGAAACTCCAAACTAGCCTTGATTGAGACAAAATGAACATCATCACACTCACATCAATGTCCTTCAAAAATTAAAAAAATTTCTTTTCCAAATTTTTTAAAGTTTTTATGACTTTGTTCATGATTTATAAGACATCTTAATTTGTGCCTAATTTTATCATTGAGTATGATATGCTCAATCTTTTTTAAAATCTTTGAACCAAAGTTTTAGTGCAACTTATATATTTTCTTTTATATTTTCTCATCTTTTAGGTTATATTGTTATGAAACTCCACATCTCCATCTTTGTGATGCCACCATGATTTAATTATGTTATATTACCAATTTATCTCATTAAAAATTTAATAAATATTGACTTAGTATAAAAATAGTCATTAATTATTATTTGTACCTAGTCCAAAGGTTATTTTGTCACAAATCCAAATGATGTCTTATCAAGAAAAAATAAAAAATCACCAACCTAGTTTTGGCACTTGTTACAACATATTTTAAGGTTTACCTAGTTTGACAATCAAAGCCCTACACTTGACTTAGTATCTTTGAAGTCAAATTTTTATATTATTTATCTCATTTCTAGAAATATTTTTTTTCTTTGGTTATAATTCTATTAAACTTTTAATTTTCTCATATGTGTTGCTTATGTCATTTTTAATTTGTTATATAGCATTGCTTTCATTTGCTTCATTTCAACTTTAATATATATTAATGTAATATGAAAATAACACTTTGTTACTAATTTTCTTTTTATATTGTTTTTCATAATAATTCAAAATGACCTCTAATCGATACAAAGTAAATATTGTTGAACTAGTCCCAATGTGCATTATCTAATTAAGTAATCAATCAAAATTCTTTATGTATTAACTTAATGCCTCTTGGCACATTTAATAAGTTAATGTAATTAATACCATGTTTGATGATCATAGAAGCTACACTAAACCACCTTAGCATCATGGAATACAAATTTCTACATCAATTTATCTGATTACTTCAAATGTTCTACTATGTATTTATTATTTTACTAAGAAACTCTAATTCTCCTCTCTTTTAATCATTGCATCACTTTGGTTTGCCTACAGCATGTTTCTTCAATTTATCACATTTTACTTTTAGTATATATTAACTTTATGATAAAAATAACAATTTATTATTATTTATCTTTTTTTACTTTAATAATTTGTAGTATTTTCAAATGCCATCAAAATTAGAAAAAATAAAATTGTTTTTACTCTATAAGACAAGCTCAATCTCACTAGTTATTCATTTATATTTTTCTAAATGTTTTAATTTAGAGGGATTTGGCATGCATTTTGAGGCATTTTAATTTGTAGAAGATTTGGCAATCAAGAAAGTTGAAATTCGTCTTCTTAGTATCTTGGAATGCAAATTTCAGGTGTAATTTATCTAATTTCTTAATAAGTTCACTTTAATTTGATATATTATTATATGACTCCAAAACTCCTCATCCATGACTTTTACAAAGTTTTTATTTAATAATATTACATTACTTTAATATATCTTTTTGTTTTTATATATCTCTCTTTAATATTAAAAACATTTGTTATTATTTTTGGTTATTTATTTTTGTAATTTGTAGTAATTTCAAATGGTGTCCAACCATGGATAAAAAAACATCATTAGACTCTCCTTGATTAGCTTTATTAAATTAAATATTAATTTTTTAAAGTTTATATATTTTATTTTCAATTTTTTTTCATGCCTTACAACACATTTTTATTCATACTTGCTTTAATGGTTGAGAATTTTACATTAAATTCCTTAGTATCTTGGAATCTAACTTTCTAATAGCGAAATCTTATTTCTTAAATTTTTTTATTTTAATTTTGTTATTGTACTGTTTAAGGAAATTTCTTTTCATGTGACCTTCATATCACTTTGATTTTGTTATAATTTATTGCTTTGTTTAATCTCACTTTATCTTTAATAATATATTTATTTAATATTGAAATAATTATTACTTTATATTCTTGGATTCTTTCGTAATTCACAATAATTAAAAATATGTTCCGATTGAGAGAAAGTAAACATTATTAGGCTTTGTTCGATAATTACCATCCAAGGCTTTGACAAAATTTACTTAACATTTTGGTTTGTATTTTACTAGATGTTTGAGAATATTACACAATCTCTTTAGTATTCTGGAATGCATCTTTCCCATAGAAATTAAAATATTTCTTTGGATGTTTTGCTTTGATTTAATTGTATCACTATGTAGCTCTAAATCTTGCCTCGCGTGATGATTACATCACTTTGATTTTTCTATACTATAGTTTTTGTTTACAATATTGTAGCTTTATTTTATATTTTCTTAGCATTAAAAAAATAGTCTATTATTTTCCATGCTTACTTATTTTGGTAATTTAGTGTTTTCCAAAGGCATCAATGTAGGTGAAAAAGTTGTCATTTGCTCAACCAGGTGAACTCTATTTAATTAAATATTAATTTTAATATTTTTTAATTTTTTATTTTTTTAAAATTACTTTATCAATTGTTTAGATTTGAGCCTTATTTAAAGATTAATACTACACTCAATCTTATTACTTTCTTGGAATGCAACTATCTTAAACACTTCCTATTATCTATTCCAATTTTTGTTTTGATTTAATTATATTACTATTAAAACATACTCTCATCTCACATGAACTCTATATCACTTTAATTTAGTTGTATTTGTTTGCTTCAATTGGTCTCATTTTAACATTGGTTTGTATTTTATTGAAATTAAAAAAATAATTTGTTGTTTATTTTTGTATATTTAATTTAGTAACTTGCAATAATTTTAATTGAGGTCTAGTCAGGATGAAATTGATGTCCTTATAGTCTTCTCTTTGTTGTAAATCCTTTTAAATATTCAATTTATTATTTTTAAATCTATTATACTACATTACTTTTGCATGAATTATAAATTATTTTTATTTGTACTTAATGTGATGATTGGGGATATTAAACTCGATCTACTTAATATCATCAAACGAAATATTCCTATATAATTTATATCATATTTTCTAAGTTTTTTCTTTAAAAAAGGTGTATAATTACACAACTAAGAATTTTATGATGTTACTTTTACATCACTTTTTGATTTAATATATATTTAACTAATATTAAGAAAAGAATAATTTATTTTTATTTATGCCTTTTTTTAATGTTATTAATTTTTTCTACAACTTTGACAACCTCATAACTCATTTTAATTATACCATATTCCATTTTATAAGATGCAATAATCAATTAGTTTATTATGTCAGGCTACAACTTTCCTATGTAATTTATCTCACTTCTTAAAATATTTAGCTTTAAAATTCATATATTACAAAGTCCATCCAAATGCCCTTTTGTGTGACCTTCAAATCCCTTTGACTTGTTTATTTTATATTGTATAAATTTATATTATTTTAGCTTTGATACACATTTATATATAATTAAAAAATAAAAACTTTTTACTATTTTACTCATTTACCTCTATTTCCTAGTTATTTGGTATGTCCTTAGATTAAAAAGAAAAAGACATTGTTGGAAATTTATTAATTATGTTTATCCAAAAAAACAATCATTTTTAATGTAACCCCAACGATTTAAGCTCTTCTTATTTGAAATAAAATTTCATTTAAAAAAATATAAATCTTAAAGATCATAATTTATATTAAAGATTAGTGAGTCATAAGCAAGGTGATCAAAAAATGATATATCTCCTTAACATTTCTCATCCTTTCATGGATGAATTACATAGAATTAAGTTGAGTGTCTTTTTAAAAATTTCTAATGTAAGTGTAGTGCACCTCTTGATCATATTTTTAATGGGTTATAGAATTTTGTAATTTTGAGATTTATTTTATTTCTTTGGGCAATTTTTGGAACATTTACTTTTTTGTTTTAATTGGTTATTTAGACACGTTTTAGTTCTTATCACCCGTTGGTTATAGGATTGTTTTAAACAATGTTATAAAGTGTGTGGGGGTACTTTCGTGTTTTGCTTTGTAAATCATCTTTGCAAATTTTTATGGGCACCACATTACTGGTGTGGTGTGTCCTCTTTTGCAAAATATGACTCCATGTTTTCTTCCCTTTAGTTGATAATTAGCATAGAACTAGCATTGGTTCAAACAATCTATAAATCACTTGTGCATTTATTTAGTTACAACCCTTGTATAAATGGTTTCAAAGTTACTAATAGTTTTAATGTAAGATTGCCTAGGAATTAATAATGTTGACATACTTCTACCATTTTGAATTATTTACATTGTGATTTGAATTTTTACAAGTCACCCAGCCACTTGTATAAACATCTTGCTCCAATTTTTAGTACTCTAATTTATTTTCAATTCAACTTTTTTAAGTGTAGACAAGCATTTCCATCTTTTAAAGGAGCAATACGTCAGCTACAATCACTGAAAATTCTCTAAAGTTGATCTAATTTTTAGTTCATGCAATCAAACAATAAGTGATAGTTACTTATTCTCCTTTCTATTTTTGCCACAATGATTTTTGAAGGTTCTAATTGAGTGAATTTGGTAGCTTAAGTTGATGGTAGCATTGTACTCATCTAATTTCTCTATGGGAATTCTAATAAAACTATTTTCTACTAAAAGAATTCATTTCATGTGCAAGGCTAAAGTTTTTGATAACTATTAATTATTTTTCCTAAGATCCTCAAAATGTTTATCAAAAATACATTCAATTTTGAATAAGTTATCCTTATAACCATGCACGAAGATTTCATTATAACAAAATTATAAAGATATGTTTACTATTGTGTGTTGCAAAAATGTCATTAATAGGATTAGCATGCAATGTTTATTATCATAAAAGATGGTTAGCTAAACTTTCATAATAGTACTACTCTATGGCATTGTTTTTAGTGGACTGAATCTATTTATTACCCATCTTCACTAATGTTATTGTGATAGAATGTTAAAAATTATACAATATATAATACAACACATATGTTCAAACGTAACCTACTCTTTTACACATCTCTTAGACATTATTCATGCAAACTTTTTTAGCTTTCTATACATCCCATGAGATTGCATAACGTAATAAGTAAATTAACATGTGTATTAACTAAAACGCACCAAAAAGAAACATGATTCATGTTCCAAAAAAATTTAAATTGAAATAAAAATAAGGAAAGTACTAAAATGAAGAAAGATTGATCATGTAGTATAATAAAATTATCTTGTAGTGTGATTATTTAATGTAACAAGTAATGGTGAAAATTGGGGACATTAGTTTAGTCACGAAAAAGTAGTGTCAAGCTCATCATACAATATGACATTTACTACAATAAGTTGTGATCATTTCACCAAATTATATGACCTTTTTGTATGGCTATTCACGGTGATTATGAAGACATAGAAATCTTTGTATAATATGATGCTAGGGTATTGTACTTGTATGACCTATGTGAGTGCAAAAGATAAAATTGATAACTAAGCAACACAAGCTTCATTCAATATGATGTTAGGGTATTTTATAGTGTAAGACTATTACAATAAAGAGTTGAACTCTAAAGTAAATTGAAAGGACAAATTTGTACCATAAGATCATACTCCTCAAACAAGTACGATTGTTCACAATATAGGTATGATTCTTCTCCAATGGAGACATAAGAAATCGATCATTACAAGGACTTGACATGTTTGTCTGGTACAATGTTACCATTGTATATGTATGATCTTATCTAACAAAGAGCTTATATATTGAGTGAATTAAGAAAACTATCATACGTATGATGTACAAAAATCGTATAATATGATTCATTGAAAGATTGAGAGTAAGAATGGGTTGGATAGTTTGGTTTAGTAGATGACTAAGTCATTTACTTGTATCATGCAATATGATTGGATGCTAAAATCTTACAATGACTAGCTAATCACATAAAACAATTCTAGATATTCAACAACTATTGTAGTTGTCTTAAGAGGCTTATTGGGCATGCTTTTACAAGATTTATAAAAAACCCCCTTCAGAATCAATTGATGCTACTTTCATACATTTACTAAAAGAGGAGTTTTTCTTTAACAAAGTCCTTCATTGTTCCCTACCACTATTGAGCATTGTAACAATGTTAAAGCAACTTCAAAATGAAGCACAACTCTTTCCTTCTTCTATATTTCTCTAGTTTATTGATACAAATTTATTTTTCCTTTCATATTGCTTGTGCCACTAAAGATCTTCAGTAAGCTTGTAGGTTTCTTGTAAAGTTTGTATAAAAAAGTTATTGTATTTGTTTTCATAGTGATTGTTATAATTGTCTCATTTGAGACTTTTTTCCTTCATGTAGCCCATCATTAACAACTTTGTTTGCTAGCCTTGTAAGGGTTCTCACCTATCAATCTTCTAACAAAAACTGTTTGTAGCATAGTGAGTAATATCATTAGACTAGTGAGTAATATCATTAGACTAGAGATGGTTCGAGGTTGGTGTTTTGATTGAACCTATAAAAAATCTTGGTGTCCTTATTATAAAAACATTTACGTTAATTTTTTACTTCTCACAAAGGCATAAAAATGTAATTATGATTTTTCATTTAACACAAAATTCACCCCACTATTATGTCTTAAACATTCTTATAATGTGCATTGTAGTGAGGTTGCAACAAAAAAGTTATTTTTTTAAGAATAGTGTAGCACTTGGAATTAATGAGCTATTATGTGCATTAATGATGAATGAGTTGGAGTTAGTGAAAAGAAAATATGAACATTTTTTAGTTCTCAAAATTAAAAGGAAGGAGAAGGAACCCAATGCAACGAAGTCTAAGTTGACCTGAAGAGTTAAATGTTAAAATAATGATGAGATGTCTTTAATTTCTCATGGATTCATGTTTTTACTACAATGGAATAGTGTAGGTAAGCATGTTGCATGGAATGGAAATCAATAAGCAAGGCATAATGTTAAGGAAGAGTGCATAAAAACTAATGAAAAAAAGGTCGTAACACATCCATTTTGATTTCCCTATCAATCTTGGGGCTATGGAGAAGCAAAAAAATAGAACGATAAAGAAGAAAGCTATGATAGCTATTTAAGTGAGTCTATTGATTCCAACTTACGAAATAAGCAGAAGAATGAAAGTCTCATTTTTTCTAACAAACAAAAATGGTGGCTTTGGTTCAATGTCCAATAGAAAATGAGGTTCTACTCATTAGCAATAAAATGATGTATGCTTTAAAAGTATGAAATTACCAAGTGTATACCAAAAGCGGAATGATGCAAAAGCTATATATTTAGGATTGTGTGAAACATGACATAAGTTGTAAATGTTTGTATGCCTTAGTGTTAGTAGGAGATGAACTTCCATGTGCAATAATTATAAATTTTAATATGGAATTAAACGATTTTAAATTGACACTTGCTTCTTACCATAAATTACAACACATATCTTAGGATCTTAGGAGATTCCTTCTTTTGTTGTATCTCATTTTTGTTCACTTAAATTTCATTAAAATTTTAGAGTTTGACATATTACAACTCATTATAAGATTAGAAATATTATTCATTAATAATTTCCAAAGTTTTTTGGGTGAAGAAAAATAGTTTAAACATATTTGATTGTACACCTATAGTTAACTATTAAATGGTCATTAGTATTTGGGCTATATTGTTATGCAAATAAAAAATTCTAAGAAGTCTATAATTAGAAATGTTAAAAATCACCACCTTTCCTCTTTAGAAAAATACTAATTATACTTTTAAATAAAAGGCTTCTTTGATGTAAATTTTATAGAATGACATAATTAACATTTAAATAATTCTTATGTTTTAGGAGACTCTATCATGTCAGTCCTTTCACCCATAAGAGAATCTTAAACATTACTTTATTAGGTGGGTTATCAAATTTTCCATATAGTGATGGGAATATCTATGGACCAAGATATAATGACAAGAAAAATAAATACTCTTCCAAACCCAAAAATGAGATTCTTATTAAAAGGCCCTTTCAACCTTAGATACTTATTTGACACAATTGGCCTATGTGGTGTTTTGGAAGGAGATGGATTCACATCAACCTCAGATGAATTAGGGTTTTCATTACTTATACTTTACAACATCATATTGGGACACTCACATCTTTAACCAATATCAAACATATAAAATTCTGTAACAATCTTTGTCTTATCACAAGAGTATGATGTACTTTCATCACAAAGCATTATTAACTAGGTCTTGTTCATTAGGTCACTCCCATAGGCCTAGGAAACGATCAAATCTCTTTGATATGACATTTTCTTTGATTTATTTGTTCTTGCACTTCATCATTGCTACATAAGAAGTGAACATTACTCATATATGACAAATATTCTTACATGCTCTTAACACATTGTGATCACAACATTTTTTTCAACGCACACTCAACTACATTAAATTGCTATGATCAATGATCAAATTTGGCATGGTTAATTAACTATTAGTCTAAGATATGATCAAACCAAGACTCATGGGTCATCAATGATGTTAGATTAAAAATGTTGTGCAAACTTGCACAATTTTCAAATAGAAATAATATATATATATATATATATATACATACACACACACCCTTACTTTAGAATGATTTTCAAAATCTATTTTCAAAATCTATTTTCAAAAAGCTTTTTTTGATTGTTCTTGATGTTACAATCACATAATGCTAAGTATAACATTGGCAAAGACTTTGTTCTATTATCGCCTTACACTTATTTGATGATTTCATGGTAAAACATCCAGATGAATTTTCCTATTATATATATATATATATAATAGGAAAATTCATCTGGATGTTTTAGCATGAAATCATCATATAGTGTGAGATGATACTAGAACAAAGTCTTTGCCAATGTTATACTTTGCAATATGTGTTTGTAACATCAAGAGATATTGAAAAAAGCTTTTTTGAAAAAAGATTTTGAAAATCATTCTAAATTAAGGGACCATTGCTAGATGGAAAAGTCTTTCACATGAAACTAACGTCTTCCACAATTGACAAAAATGTTGCTTGGATTAAGTGTTTGTTTTGTTAATTTGAATAGAGCTTAAAATTTTAATCTAATAATTTTTCCAAAATGTCTAAGTAATTATTAGCAACAACTTATAAAGATCATGTACATGCTTTTTTTGAAATTCATTTAATTTGTTATTTTTGAACAATATTGATTAATTTAGCATTTGAGCTAACGATGATGTGAAAGATTTTTAAGATATTTCTACCCAATATGTAAGTCTGAAAAAGTGGGTGATTCGAAATGCATTTTTGTGTTACGATGATGGTTAACTTGAATACTTAAATTTTTATACAAAGACAAAACAAGAAAGACAAATCTAGCCATTTGGAATATGACTAATATGCCCTTTAAACCTTCCATTTCTTTCTCTTAAATAGAATAGCTACAAATCTAGCCATTTGATGTATCTCTTTTTAGCTTTAATATGTATTCCTTAATTTTAAGTATTAATTTATATTTTTTCTTTTTTTAAATTTGTAGCTATTCTAAATGTAGTTTGATCGAGAGGAAATGAATATCATTCGAATAATCTTATTAATATCTATCAAAAAATTTATTTTTGTATTTTTTAATATTTATTAAAGATATTTAGGATACTTTATTAATAGTTTTTTTGTCAACCTTGTTTGATGATGGAGAACATTATACGTGATCTCTATACATCCCTCGAACCGAGCATAAGTTCTTTATATTGAAAAATTTAAAAATTAATTCCTATGGGATGGGGCTGGTTGAGATTCACAACGATCCTCTTTCACCTCGATTATAACCCTTTTGGAATTATGGTAAATTGCTAAACAAAATTAGATTAAAATAATAATAAATTGTTATAGTAATAATAAGAAAATATGTATTAATGATAAAAAGAGATAAATTTAAAAATATTGCATAAAAAATCTGAAGAAATATAAATGTTTAATTAGAGGAGGTTTAGATTACATAGAAATATAATTATATCGGTTAGAAGTATTTAAAAATTGTGATAAATTGTACAAGAAAAATGTTTTCATGAGAATAAGAGAAGGAGTTTAGTGACAAACCTAGCAAAAATTGAAATATTTTAAAGAGCTTTCCAATGCTAATGGAAAATATAGTTAAAAATAATGCAATGAAAATTTTGTTTGATAGAGCTTGTTAAGGCAAATCTAATGATGATTATTTTATCTTGATGAAACCTTATTTGAAATTATAGTGAAATGATAAAGTAAATTTTCACAAACTGTAACGAAGTAATTTTTTCGTATTAATTAAATAAATATTGAAGTTGAAATGTGAAAAATGAATGCAATGTAACATAACAAAATTACAATGCCAATGTGACACGAGAAAATTTACAATGAATTACTAAGAAGACCAAATGACAGTAGAAATTTGAAGAAATGAGAAGTTTTTTTTGGAAAGTTGTAGGCAAAGATACTAAGGAGATTTGCTGTAATGTAGTTAATGATCAAATTTAGTATGAAATGAAATTATTATAAAGCGAACCCTAACCCTTAAGAAAATATTTAAAAATAATAAATGAGTATATAAGAGGATAGAGTTTATCATGGCAAGTCAAACGACATTTTTTTCAACTTGAGTGAACGTCATTTAAAATTACCATGAATTACCAAATAAAGAAACATAAATAATAACAAATTTTTATTTTAATATTATGTAAATGTGTACTATAGGTAATTTAAGACAAACTAAAACTAGTTATATAACAAAACAAAAATTATGTTAGGACCACATAATAAGAGAATTAAAGTTTCATATGAAATGAAAAAATTAAAGTGAAAACTTTCAACATGAAATGCAAATGGAATAAATTGACTGATAAATCATTCCAAAAACTAAAAAATGAAATATCTAAAGCTATAGAAATTGAATATTTCATTTGAGGGAGCATCATGAGATGACTAAAACAACAATTATTTCATAATGTTAAAATGTTGGTTAAACATTCTATGAATTAACAAAGTAAATAAGCATAAACAATAATAAATTATTTTTTTAATATTAAGAAAATAAATATTCGTGCTTAAATGAGTCAAATTAAAAAAAAGTAATACAACCAAATCAAAGTAATGTAAAAGGTAAATTTGTTATACATTGACTTTTCTCGTTGTATAACCAAATCACAACAAGTAATTTGAAGATTGTTTAGGAATGTTCATTTCAAAAAACTATGGAGATGAACTATAACATCATCAATTAGTAAATTAAGTACAAATAAAAATTTCACCTTAAGCATCCTAAAATCTTAAGAAATTTAATATTTAAAAAACTATAAAATGACTATTTAAATCATAGAACTTATGTAGATTAGTCCAACATAATTTATTTTTTTTGATTCGACATAAACTTGAATTAACATAAATTACAAATGTAAATAAGCATAAATAATAAAAATTTATTATTTTTATACGAAATGAATATATATTAAACTTGAATTCAAATAAATTTAAATAATGTAATTAATCTAATTAAGAGTGATGTAAAGTTCATGAGAGAGAGGAATTTGCTTTTCATTGCAATATAACTAATAAAATAAAGAATTTGATTAATTATGATAAATTGTGTAAGCAAAATGACATTCTAGAATATTAAGGTGATTGAGTGTCACATCTTCAAATGTTAATTAAGAAGCTAGTCAAAATTTTTTATAAAGTATGAAATGGCCTTGCAAAATAAAATATCTAAAATTCTAAAAAAATATTTACTCGTTGAGACAACTCCAATAAAACGTTTTTTTTCATTGTATTGACCATGTTAGGAATGAGAAGTACTATTTAGATATGAATTAGCAATATTAATTTATATTTTTGTTACTGAACAAACTTATTCTAAATTTAAAATAAGCAAAAATAAATGAATTTAGCGAAAAAAAATGAACACTATGGAAACCTCGCACGAGATGAGATTTAGTGTTTCAATGTAACACAAACAATTCAAAGCAAAACTTTGAGTAAAAGAGATAAATTATGTAGGAGAGTTACATTCCCGAATAATAAGGAGATTGAGTGCCATGTCGGTGATTGCAAAATCAGGTATAAATCAAAATATCTCTCGAAGCATTTTAAAACCCAAGAAAATGAAATATTTTAAAATTTGTAAATGAATATTTATAAATTTTGAGTGACTAAGAATTACCAACGTAATAAATCTTACAAATTAACAATTTATTATTTATTTTTTAAAAAATAATATATTAAAATTGAAATGACATAAATTAAGTCAATTTAATATAACAAAATCAATGCAATGCAAATGTCACAGAAGGGAAGATTTAAAGTTACAAAGTAATATAACTAAATGAAAATTAAATTTAAAAATTAGATAAATTGCGTAGGGAAGTTGTAGACTAACATTATAAAGAGTTCTATTTAATGCCCTTGATCATAAAATGACATATGAATCAAATAACTCGTACGTAATGGATAACCCTTGAAAATAAATATTTAAAAGATATGAAAATAAGTTTTTTAATTGGATAGAACTCGTCGGGATGACTTCGATAATTTTTATTTTATCTCTTTGTCCACTTTTCAAATTGCTATGAATTACTAAAATAATAACTCGAAATAATTAAAAAGTGTTTTAAAAAAGTAAGTAAATTGATAATAAAGATAAAATACGAGAAATTAAACATTACCAGAAGACCACAACAACGTGATGTAAATGCCTCAAGGTAGAAAGTAAGACTATAATTAAAACCCAGCAAAATTAAAATAAAATAGTTGATCAAATAAGATAAAATATAAAAGGAAATTGCATTCAAAGAAATTAAGGAGAATGTGGGCATCATTCGCAAACAAAAAATTTGGCGTGAAAAAAAATTACTCATAAGACATTCTAAAAGGTGAGAAAATTTAAAATATAAAAATAAATATTTTATTTATCAAAGCTCAATGAGGTGAGTTTAAGAATATTTGTGTTATGTCAATCAAAAATTATTTGGAATTACAAAAATTATCAAAATAAATTAGAATAAATAATAGAAAAGTTTATTATTTTAATATTTAACAAAGATATATTGAAACAAAAATGGCATAATTTGAAGTAATGTATTATAATTAAATCATAGTGATGCAAATGCCCTATGATAAGAGATTATGAATTTTCTAGAAATATCACAAAATAAAAATGAAAAATTTGAAGAATTAAGATAAATTGTATAAGAAATTTGAATTCTAAAATACTTATGAGATTGGGGGTAACATCCTTGATTGTCAAATCAATTATGAATAATGATATCATATAAAGCATGCTAAAACAATAGAAAATTTAATAATATTAATGTTTAAAAATGATTTTTCAAATATATGAAGCAAATGAAGATAGATTCAGTAATGTTTATTTCTATTTGATGCATTCTTTTTTTGAATAAGTATGAATTGCCAATTTAAATAAGAATTATAAACTATTATTTTATTATTTAGTATGTATATAATAAAGCTAAAGTTAAATTAAAACAATTTGGTCCAACTAATAAAAAGTGATGTAAAGGTTACTTGATAGGAGAATTTTCCTTCGATTGTAAATAATAGAACAAATGAGAAACTTTTGAAGAAAAGAGATAAAGTAGATAAGAAAAGTTGCATTCCAAAATAACAAAGTCATTGAGTGTAACATCCTCAAACATCATATAGGTGATAGTCAAAATATATCACAAAATATGTAAAAATCACAAAAAAAAAATTGTTTTTAGATTATAAATTATAATATTTAATTGGATAGTACTCATTGAGATGAGTAAAATGAATTTTATTTTATTTTCATCTAACCTAAATTTGAATTACAATAAAAGAATAATTTAAATAAGTAAAAATAAATAATAAGTTTTATGTTAATATTTAGTAAACATAAAATCAAACTAGATTATGATACATTGAAAGAATTTAATAGAACCAAATGAAAATATTATAAAATTCATATAGGATGAGAATTATAGATTCTTATTAATATTGACAAAGCAAGGCAAAACTTATGAGTAAATGAGATAAATCCTATGGGAAAGTTACATTCCTTGATACTAAGGAGATCAAGCAGAACATTGTGGATCAATAAACTAGGTGCAAATCAAAATACCTCGTAAAGATTGCCAAAACCCAAGAAAGAAAATTATTTAAAAATATTGAAATGAATATTTTATTGGATACAACCCAATAAGTTGTGTCCAATATCATTGGTTTTGTATCTATTATATATGATACAGTAATACTCAAAATTTTCAAAGTAAATAATCAAAACTATAACAATTTATTATCTTTTTAAGTAAATTTATTGGAATTTGGAATGTCTCATAACCTATGAAAACTTTAGAAGTTAAAATTTTTAAAAAAATAACATTTATGATTTAATTGGATAGAGTTTGTATAGATGAGTCGAAAGATATTTCTTTTATCTTCATTATACCTTACTCGGAATTACAAGGAATAAAAAAATAAATATTCTTAAATTGTAATAAATTATTTTTTTATTATTACAAATGTTCATATTATGCCAAAGATTGAATAAATTGACATAATGTAACCAAATGAAAGAGAGAAATAATCATTATTTTATTTTAACCAAATTGTAGCAATATGAAGGCTACTCAAGGGGAGATGTAGAGTATCATAGAAACAAAGATCAAAGAAAAATATTTCAAGAAATAAGATAAATTATTTTAAAATTTTAGATTCCAACATACTAACGAGATTGAGTGTAAAATCATTGATCTTTAACTTGAATAAGAATCAAAATGTCTTATATGAATGCTAAAACCCTAAAACAATTTGCAAAACATAAAAAATATTTAATTGGATGGATTTGATCAATAAGCATCAAATGACATGTTTTTGTCACAAGATAACCTTTTTTGAAATTATAATGAGTTGGAATAGTAAATAACCATAAATGATAAAAATTTATTTTTTAAAACTTTATTGAATATATATTAAAAAAAAATTTGATAAATTAAAAAATTAGTTATATAATTAAATGAATCCAATAGAAAGGTTGAAAGAGTGAAAAATTAGAGTTTTATAGTAATGTAATCTCATCCAAGTGAAAAGTCTGAAGAAATTTGATGAACTAACTTAGAAAGTTATGTTCGAAGATACTATGGAGATTGAATATAATATCTTGGATTATGAAATTAGGTAAAAATATCTTTAAAATAGAGAAAGAACCATAGAAAATGAAATATTTAATATTACAATGTATAGAGCTTGTTGTGGCAGTTCCAAAGAAGTTTGTTTTGTCTCAATTGAACTTTGTTTGAAATTGCCACAAAATACAAATTTGAATTATGATAAATAATTATTAGTTATCATAGCAATATTAATTAAATATATAAAAGATCTGAAATGTGATCAATTAAAGAAATTTAATATAACCAAATAAAAACTATGTAAAAGTCACGATAAGAGAATTTTTAATTACATGGTAATATACCCAAATCAAAGAAAAAACTTTGAACAAATCAACTAATTTCTAAAGGAAATATCCATTTAATGATAATAAGGAGTTGGAGTCAGGAAATGTTAAAAAAAATTTTAAAATATTAAAATCAATATTTAATCATGTAGAGCACATTGAGATTGGTCCAATGATATACGCTTCCTATGAATTTAATTTTTTTTGCTATTATAAATAATTCGAAAATTAAATAAAAAGTACATTATATTATTACCATTTTAACATAATATAAAACTATATTGAAACTAAAAAGAGATAAACTAAGAAAATATAAAAAAATCAAAGAGACGTAAAGGTGACATAATAAGAAATTTTGTGTTGTAAAATAAAATAACCAAATTAAATTGAAAAAGTTTAAGAAAACATATAAGTTATATTAAAAAGTTGCATTGCAAGACACAAAGGAGATAGCGTACCAAATCCTTGACCAAAAACTTATGTATGAATCACAATGAATCTTAAAGAATGTAGGACTACTAGTAAAAATATCTGAAGATCTACAAGGAAATTTTTAGTTTGATAAAGGTCAACATGACAAGCTTTGAGAGAATTGTTTTATATTGAATGATTCTTAATTGGAATTTTTATGAATTACCCAAGTAAATAAACCTGAGTAATAATAAATTATTATTTCAAAATTAAATAAATATATAACTAAATGAAAACCAGATAAGTTAAAGTAATATAAAATAATCAACTGAAAGACATGTATAGTTTAAATGAGAGAAGATTAAGAGTTATATCTCATGATAACGAAATAAAGGAAAACAATTTTACAAATGAGATGAATTATATGAAAAGGTATCATTCCAAGATACTGTGAGGTTAGACTGTATCATCCCCAACTGTCAACAAATAAACAGCCTAAATACCATGTAAAGTGTGATAAAACCTTAGAAATGAAATATTCAAAGTGATAGAGTTCATCTAGATGAGTCAAATGATGTTTGTTTCGTTTACTCAATTGAGCTGTAAAATATTTGAATCAAATTTCTTTCTACTCATCTTGACGAACCATAATAAATAAAACATTCATTATTATGTTTTAGAATATTTTATTTCCTTGGGTTTTAACTTGTTTTATAAGTCATTTTTATTCATAATATTTAACGATTGACATTGTTTACTATGTTTCCTTTGTCACTTCGAATATAGATTTCCCATAATTTATCGTATTTCTTCAAATCTTTATCTTTGATTTGGTTATAATACTATGAAAAACTAATTATTGAATAACTTTAATTTATATTATTTCAATATTTATTTATATTTAGTTAATATTAAAATAATAATTACATATTTTTATTTGTTTCTTTTATTTTTTAATTGTCAGAATTTATAAATAACTTCTCATGTCGAAGAGCTCTGTCTAAATAAATATTTTTTTATTTTTAAATGTTTTTATGTTTGATGGTTTTGTTACACATAATGAGATATTTTTTTAATTCATAAATTATTTGATGATCGATGTTATTGGACTTGATCATGTTAATATACTCCCAAAACATAAAATTCAACTCATTTTCTTATGGTTCTCTTTAATTTTGTTATTTTACTATATAAATCAAAATTTAAGATCTATAAACCCTCATATCACACTAATTTGGTCTTATTAATTTTCTTGAATTTATCAAAATTCATCTTAAATATGTATTAATCGTAAAATAAAATTTATTATTATTTCAGTTTTAAATTTTATTAATTTGTAGTAATTCTAAATGAGATCCAGCCGAGACGAAAGAAACAATGTTTGACTTTTATCAACGTGCTCTATCCTAAAAAATTTCTTTTTTTACATTTTTATTTAATTTATGTTTTTAAGGTTTACATTGGTTTATGGGTGCTTTAGAATTGTGCTTTAATTAATAATCGAGGATGTTTCACTAGATGCCTTTAGTATCCTAGAATGCACCTTCTCCATAAAAATTATATTTGTTTTTCAAAATCTTTCACATCAATTAAGTGATTTTTCTATGAAAAAATAACTCTCCTTTAGTGTGACTTTTACATCAGTTTGATTTGGTTATATGCTATTTTTTTAATTTATATTATTTTAGCTTTAATATTTTAAAATAAAATTTTTTATCATTGTAAATTTATTTTGGTAATTGAAATATTTCAAGAAGAGGTTCTATGGATATTAAATAAAGCTTGTTTGACTAGCCTCCAAAAGATTTATCCAATCAAATTTTTTATAATATTTTTAAATGTTTGGTTTTCTATGAATTCTACATGCTTTATGGGGTATTTTATTTATAGAAGTATTTTTATCGATGATGTTTAACTCGATCACTTTAGTATTTTAGAATGGGGCTTTACTTTTTATTTTTATCACATTTAATCAAATTATTCATTTTTATTTGGATGTGTTATAATGTAACTCTAAATCACCTCTCCCATTATTTGTGGATTGCTTTGATTTCTATATGACATATTGCCTTAATTTGTATCATTTACTCTTTAATATATATATTTACTTACTATTGAAATTTTTTTTTTCTCTATGCTAATCTTATTTTTAAATTTGTTTAAATTCTATATGTTATTCGATCGAAAAAAAATTAAATGTTAGCAGGCACATCCTGGCAAAGTGTATTCAATTAAATGTTAATCTTTATATTTATAACTATTTCATATATTTTTTGTAATTATTTTTCATGAGATAGTTTGATTTCTTCCTACTTTTACAATCAAGAAAGTTAAACCGAATCTCCTTACTATAATGGAATCTAACTTCCCTATAACATTTATCTTATTTTATAAACGTTTCACTATAATTTGGTTATATTTTAACGAAACACTAACTATACTTAATTTGACATTTAACATGTCTTAATTTTATTGTATTACATTCTTTTAATTTTCACATTTCACCTTGATATATAATTACATAATATTAAAAATATAATATTTCACTATTTATGTTTAATTATTTTAGTAATTTGTAGTAACTCTCGAAAGGTCAATTGGAGAAAAAATGAACCTAGTTGAACACCTCTAGATCAGCTTCTTCTAATTAAATATTCATTTGCATATTCATAAATTTTTAAATTTTCTTTAGAATTTCCTTGATAAATTTTAATTCTTACATTATTTCATGGGCAATCACGTCACACTTAAGATTTTTAGTTTCTTAGAATGAAATATTCTTATATAATTTATTAAATAGTTTCAAATTTTAAGCTTTGTTTTGGTTCTACCACTATGTAACACTAAGTCTTATCCCATGTGAGCTTTATATAACATTTATTTTATTATATTAAACTATTTCAATTTTTCTCATTTTAGCTCTAATATTTATTTTTTGTATTAAAATTACAATTGATTTTTGTAAGCTTATTTGACTTATTAATTATCAGTATTTGAAAAATAGGTTTGATCTTCACGAAACAAATGTTGTTAAACTAATGTCAAAATGCTTTATCAAATTAAATTTTCTTAAAATTTGTACCTATTATTTTTCTTAAATTTTTTCTCAATTTACGAATCATTTTTGTTTGCATCTAATTTTATCATCAAGGTTTTACACTTAATATTCTTAATATCGTGGAATTCAACTTTCATAAAAAAATTTATCTCATTAGTTAAAATATTGTCCTTTGATTCGGTAATATTTCTAGGAAAGTCTAAATCTCTCACTTAGGACTTTTGTGATACTACAATTTTTTTATATTACATTGCTTTAATTTATCAAAATTTTGCTTTTAATGTAATTTATTAATATATAATAGTAATTTTTTATTATATATGCTTATTTTTTTTAATTCATAGTAATTTAAGTTGAATTTGATTTTATACATTGAAGTCATCCCTATGAGTTCTAATTAGTTAAATATTCAATTTGTATTTTTAAATCTTTTTTCTCTATAAGACTTTTCAATTCATAACTATGTTGATGATTGAGGATGTTACACTAAATTTTCTTAATATCATGGAATGTAACATTCTTATGTAATTTATCTTATTTCTTGCA
Source organism: Vanilla planifolia (assembly GCA_023846275.1). Lineage (NCBI taxonomy): Eukaryota > Viridiplantae > Streptophyta > Magnoliopsida > Asparagales > Orchidaceae > Vanilla > Vanilla planifolia. Next base: position 15,440,144 of record CM043875.1, on the reverse strand, counting down.
ATCTTTGCCTCTGATTTGTTTATATTTCTATGAAACATAAATTCTCCCTCAAGTGACAATTACATAACTTTAATTTTGCTATATTACATAACGTTAGGCTATCTTATTCCAATTTTAATATAATTTTTGTCCACATTGAAATGCAACTTTTCATTTCTTCATATTTTTTAAATTTTATAATATTTTTTTATTTTTAATTTCATAGTATACCCAAATGAGGTTTGATGTTGATGAAATAAATTTCATTTGATCTGTCATGATGATTAATATCAAATTAAAAAAACATTTTGAAAATTTGAAATTTTTTATTTTTGACATGCTTTTCTATGCATTTTTGCATACAATTTATGTAATTTTCTCAAATATTTTACTTTTATTTGTTTATATTGCAATGTAACTTGAAATTTTAAGTATTTGTTTATTTTATATTAAAATAATAGTTTCATTTTTCTTATGCTTATTTACATTGGTAATATATAGTATTACAAATAAGGCAGAATCAAACAAAAATATATACCATTAAATTCATCTAGACAAGCTATATCGAATTAAAATTAATTTTAACGATTTAAATATTTAATTTTGTGTAGTATGTGCATGCTTTATGACATATTTTTATTCATACTCGATATGATGATTAATGATGTTACACTCAATCTCCTTAATAACTTAGAACACAACTTCCCACACAATTTGCCTTATTTTTTCGAATTTTTCATTTTTATTTTCATGTATTGTTGTGTAACTATACATTTTCGCTTGTGTGACCTTCACATTGCTTAAATTTTATTATATTACAATGCTTCAATTTATATCATGACTGCTATATCAAATATTTACTTGTTATTAAAATAATGATTTATTGTTTTTTGATCTTCTTTAATATTCTAAATAATAGTAATTCCAATAAATCAAATATGATCAAAAGTCAATGGAGTCATATTGTTGAGTTCTATCTAATGAAATTTGTTTAATAGTTTTTTAATTTTTTAATTTTGTAGGGGTTTGGCATGTTTTGTGAGACATTTTAATTCATACCAAATTTGGGAATCGAGCATGTCATAGTAGATTTCCTTAGCATTCTAGTAAGCATCTTTCTTACAAATCCATTTTGTATTTTTCTCATTTCTTTAAATATTCAATTTGATTTGGGTTATGAAATACAAATGTAATCTTATGTGAGATTTATATCATTTTTATTCACTTTTATTTGTTTTTTCAATTTCTTTGATTTAAGCTTTAATATATATCTACTTAATAACAATGTTAGATTAATTTAGAATTTTTTTAATAATTCCAAATGCATTTCATTGGAGATGAACCATATGCCCTTCAACTCGACTCAATGAGCTTTGTCCAATTAAATAATTTATTTTTATATTTAAGTATATTCTCTTTTCTAAGATATTGGATTGCTTTATGAGATATTTTGATTTTTATTAGAGTCAATGATATAGGGTCCACTAAAAATGCGATTTTTGGAATTAACTAAAGGGGAAAACAATGGAATCGAATGGCGAATTCGTTATCCACTAGCATGATCCATTTGGCAAAATCCACCTTTTCGCTTTTCCAGCAAAAGAAGTTTCTCTATTTTTTATCCATGATTATTGTATTTCTTATTACATTTATACATTACATTTAGATGGAGATATTTGTCATAGAATTCAAATTTTAAAAATGTAATAAAATTGTGAAATGGTTCTTTGATACGATAACTAAAAAATGCCTTTTGTGGCTAATCATTTGTTTAAATTACAATTTTTGTTTGTATCTTGGAATGAAACTTTGTTTATAATTTATCTCATTTCTTCAAATTGTTTTTCTTTTATTTTTTTATTTATATGAAACTATAATTCTACTATCATGTGACATTGTGAATTTTTTATTTGGCTATATTACATTGTTATGATTAATCCCATTTAATATTTAAGATATATTTATTTGTAATTTTAATAATTTTAAATGAGATTTGAACTTATCTTAATGAGCAACAGCGAATTGAATTACGTTTTTATATTTTTTAAAAAGTATTTTCTATGTTTTTTTGATATTTTAAGAGATTTGTTTCATACCTTAATTAATCATCAAGGATAATCTCCTTTTAATCTTGAAATGCAACATTCTCGTATATTTTCCTTCATTTCTTCAACTTTTTTGTTTGCTGTAATATTATGTTACAAAAACTCTCCACTCATGCATCTTTTACATTTCTTTAATTTCAATATATTATATTGCCTCAATTTCTTATACTTCTATTTCATTCTATATTTGCTTAATTTTATAATGATAATTTATTCTTATTTATGCTTATTTACTTTTGTAATAGTTTAAACCCAAACTCAATTTGATAAAAAAGAAAATAAATGCCATTAGACTTGTCTTTATGAGGACTTTCTAATTGAGTCCTCGTTTTTATATTTTTTTTTATATATTTTCAATTTTCCTTAGTTTTGGCCTTGTTATAAAAAATTTTGGCACCTTCAATATTTCACAATCAAGGATGACACTTGACCTTCTTAGTATTTTGTACTGCAATTTTCCTATTCAATATATCTAATTTTTCAAATATTTTTCTTTGATATTGTTGTATCACTATCTAGCTTATTTTCTTGCCTGATGTAACTTTTATGTACATTTGTTAGGCTTTATTAAATCACATCTATTTATGTTATTTTAGCTTTAATATATTATTTTATTAAAACTATAGTGAATTTTGCTATTATTTAGACATATGTATTCTAGTAATTTGTAGTAATTTTAAATTTTGTTAGATCAACATGAAATAAACGTCATTAGACTTATCTCAATGAGCTTTATTAAATTAAATATATATATATTTTTTTAATATTTATTAGTGTTTTAGTATATTTTATAAGTCATTTTAATTTATACATTATTTGATTTTCAAGGAGTTTGTACTCAATATTCATAATTTCTTTAATGCAACTTTCTTATAAATTTTATCTCATTTCAAAGATCTCACTTAGATTTGGTTATATTATGATGAAACTCTAATTTTCCTCTCCTATGACCTTGACATCTTCCTATTGTTCTACTATATTGCTCTTATTTATCTCATTTCAATTTTCTTATTTATTTGTTAAATATAAATAGAATAAATTATTACTAATTTTGTTTATTTCTTTAGCAATTCTCAATAATTCAAAATGAGATCAAATAGCTCAGAAATAAACATCATTAGAATCATTTTGATGAGCTATTATTTATTCCATATTATTTTTATATTTTTAAGTTGTTTAATTTTAGGTTTTTAAAATTTTTAACTATGCCTTTTACTTGTACCTATGTTAAGGATTGAGGATAGTATACTCGTTCTTCTTCGTGTAATTGACTTCTTTTTTTTTGAAAAAATTTATCTCATATTTTGAAATCTTTTTCTTTGATTAGATTATATTTCTATGAAAGTCAAATTATTTCTTTTGTGGCTATTACATTGCTTTGATTTGATTATATGACGTTGCATTAATTTATTTTATGTTTTTTATTAATGTAACTATAGTTAATATGAAAATAATAATTTGTTATTATTAATAACTATTGAACTTTTTAATTCAAGGTATTTGCAAATGAGGATTGAAAGGGATGAAACAAGTCATTGGACTAACCTCAATAAGCTTTTCTAAGTTAAATATTCTGTTTTAAATTTAAAAAAATTAAAGGTTTTAAGATGCTTTATGAGAAGCTTCTATTTGTACCTAATTAAATAATCAACTACTTTGTGCTCAAAATACTTTATATGTTAAAACAAAACTTTCATCTATAGCTTATGTAAGTTTTTCAAATGATTTTCTTTGATTTGGTATATTGAAATCCATCATCACATGACCATTACATCGCATTGAATTGGTTTTCTATGGTTTTCGCATACTTTATGACGTGTTTTCTTTGATACCAAAATACACAATTATTTTAATATCATAGAACAAAAGCTTTCCCAAAAAAATTTTCTCATTTTCTAAAAAGTTCTTGATTTGGTTAATTAAACTCCCAATCTCTTCTTTTGAGTCCTTTACATCATTTTATTTGGTTGTATTACATTGACTTAATTTATCTTATTTTATCTTTAATATACATTGTATTATTATTAAACTAACAATTTTTTATTATTTATGTTTAATTATTTTTTAATTATTGAATATTTTTGTAGAAAAAATAAATGTCATTTAATTTGACTCGATGAGCTATATCTTTTTAAAAATTCATTTTTATATTTTTCTTAATATTTTATTTTCAATCATCTTAAGAATATTGTAGTTGATCTCTTTAATATGTTGGATTACATCTCTTCCACACAATTTATCTCATTTATTCAAATTCATCACTTTAACTTGGTTATAGTTCTATGAAACTCTTGTTCTACTCTTGTGTGACTTTAAGATATTGTGATTTTGTTATATTAGATTACTTCAACTTAAGTTATTTCATCTTTAATGGATTTAATTAACATTGAAATAATAATTTATTAGTAATTGTGCTTAATTATCTTTATAAATCATAATAATTCTAAAGAAGGTACAATTGAGACTAAAAAAATGTTGTTAGGTTCATATGGAATTGCTCCATCAAATTAAAAATTTAATTTTATATTTTAAAATTTTTTTGTTTTATATGGTTTTAACATGTTTTGTGAGACATTTCTTAAATAGTTAATTTCATTTCTTCAAATAGATTCCTTAGATTATTTTACTCTAATTCTTCTACCATTTAATATGTACATTGCTTTGACCTCATTCTATTTTTTTCCATCAATTTATCTCTTTTCAATCTTATTTTATATTTACTTAAGTTTAAATTCATAAATCATACTTATTTATGCTTAATTTAGTAATTCTTAATAATTTCAAATGAGGTCTAATAAAAAACATTATTATACACTTCTTAGTGAGTTGTTTATAATTAAAAATTTATTTTAATATTTTTTTAAATATGTTTCCCAAAGAACTACTCATTTTTTATGAGAGTTTTTAATTTCAAAACTAATTTGATGATTGAGGGTTTTACTCTCGATTTTTAGTGTCTTGGAATTCAATATTTCTAGAAACTTTATATCATTTGTCAAGAGTTTTTGCTTTGATTTGGCTTTTTTATTGGATAACTCAATCTTTTATTATGTGACATTTATAAAACATTAATTTAGTTTTTGTATATTACTTTAATTTATCTTATTTCAATTTTTATATATATCTACTTAATATTAAAAAATTAATATGTTAATTTTTATTTTTATATACTTTGTAATTCGTAGGAATTTTAAATGGGCTTCATTGGACATGAAAGAAATGTCATTTGAATTATCTCGATAAGCTATAACAAATTTAAACAAATATTTTGTATTTTTTAAATATTCCATTTTCTATTATTTTGGCATGCTTTAAAAAACATTATGCTTTGCAGCTCATTTATAGATATAGGATATTGTGCTTGATCTGCTCAATATTTTTTGGTGTAACTTTCCCTTAAATGTTATCTTATTTGTTGATCTTTTTTCTTTGATTAGTTTATTTTATTGTTTGACACTAAATCTACTATCATGTAAACTTTACAATGTATTGAATATGTTTTACTACTTTGCTTCAATTCATATCATTTCAATATTAATATATATTACCTTAAGATAAAAGTTAGAGTTTTTATTATTCATGTTAACTTAATCTTTTAAATTCTAATAATTTCTACCAATGTCTAATTGAGATGAGACAGCATGATTGTACTCATCTAGATGAGCTTTATCATGATTATATGAGACATTTTGTTTTGTACATAAAATCATGATTAGAAAGTTACACACGATATCTTTAGTTTCTTGGAATTTAACTCTCATATAATTTCCCTCATCTCTTCAAATTTTTTTTATTTGATTATATTTCTATGTAATTTTGAATCGTCTCAAGTTGACCGCTACATTACCTTAATTTTGTTATATTACATTATTTCAATTTATCAAACGTTTTTCTTTATTATTTATTTACTAAAATTCAAATAACATTAATTTTTTTAATGCTTCTCTTCTTTGTTGAGTCATATTAATTTCCAATGCCATTTGATAAAAAAGGAACAAAAGACGTTAGGCTTATCATGATCAGTTCTATATAACTAAATATTCTTTTTTATATTTTAAATATTTCATTTCATTTTGTTTTAGCAAACTTTATGTGATGTTTAGATTCATACTTGATTTTGTTTCATTTTTTTTCAAATTTTTTATTTCATTTGGTTTATTTTTCTTTCAAACCATAATTTGTAAGTGGTATGAACAATTCATCACTTTAACTTTATTATATTATATTAGTTTAATATATCATATTTGTTATTGTAATATACACTTACGTAATCTTGAAAATAAAAAATTTATATTTTTATGTTTATATATTTTGATAATTCTTGATAATTTTAAAAAAGGTTTGATGGAGACAAAAGAAATGTTGTCAAACTTGTCTTATGGGCTCTATTAAATTAAATATTTATAATTATATTTTTAAATATTTTGTTTTAAAAATTTTTTATTACATTTAATGAGACACTTCATTTTGAACCTAGTTTAATGATTAAGGATTTTTTTCTTGATAAACTTTTTATGTTGGAATGTAACTTTCTTATGCAATTTTTTCAAAATTTTTAGAATTTTTTCTTTGATGAGTTAATTTACAATGTTCCTATAAATCACCTCTCGTGTGACCTTTTCATTACAATGATTATTTTTGTCTCATATTTCTTTAATTTATCTAATTTATTGTATAATGTTATTTGCTTAATATGGAAATAATATTATCTTGTTATATATGATTATTTACAATGGTGAATAATAAACTTGTCTCAACAAGCCCTACACAATTTATCAAATAAGGACAGATTCACAACTTTTTTGATGATCATGGATGTTATGCTCGATCTCCTTAGTATATTGTAATACAATTTTTCTACACAATTTATTAAATTTCATAAGAATATTTACTTTAAATTATTCATATTGCTACTTAACTATAAATCTATCTCATATTAACTTTGTATTACATTTATTTTGTTATATTACATGACTTCAATTTATCTTATTCCAAGTTTAATATATATTTATTTAATAATTTAATAAGAATTTATTATTATTTATGCTTATTTTTATTTGAATATTCCTTTTTCATTTTTTAAAATTTTATTTTAAAAGCTATTTGGCACATTTTACGAGTCATTTTTATTTATATTTTATTTTATGATCGTGGATGTACACTCATGCCTCTTAATATCTTAGAAAATAACTGTTTCATACTTTATCTTATGTTTAAAAATTTTTCCCTTTTATTTTGTTATATAATTATAAAATTATAATTCTTGAACCATATTCCTTTACAATGCTTACATCCTATTGTATTTCATTTCTTTAATTTATCTTCATGTAGTATTATAATTTTTTTACTAAATATTTAAAAAATTATTTAATAATATTTATATTTATTTTCTTTTGTAATTCATGGTAATTCAAAGTTAGGACTAATCGATATAAAATAAACAATGTTGCAGTTCTCTCGAGAAACTCTTTTCAATTAAATATTGTTTTTTACAAATTAAATTTTTTTTTATGTTTGGCATGCTTGAGAATCATTTATATTCACACCAAATTTGATGAACAAGGATGAAACTCTCAATCCCCTTAACATGCTGGAATACAACTTCCACATAAAATTTATCTCATTCTTTCAAATATTTTCTTTTATTTGATTATATTATTATAGAACTCTAATTCTCCTCTCATGTGACCATCACAATGCTATGATTGTGTTATAGTGTAATACTTTGATTTAACTCATTTCACGCTTTTTATATATCAAGTAAAGAAAAAAATAATAATTTATTACTATTTATGCGTATTTTATTTGGTAATTTATAGTAATTCTAAATATGGTCTGATCGATACAAAACAAATATTATTGGTTTCGTCTTGAACAAGATCTAATCAATTAAACATTCTTTTTAATTTTTTAGATACTTTAATATGTTTGGTTTTGGCATGTTTTGCAATGAATTATGATTCATTTTTGATGTTGATGATCAAGGATGCTGCGCTAAATCTACTAAGTCTGAATGCAACATTTTCTTAACTTTTATCTTATTTCTTGAAATATTTAACTTTATTTAGTCGTGTTAGATTTTCTTAATTCACTAATTTTGAGCTTTAATATTTATCTAGTAAATATTATAATAATAAATTATTATTTTTTTATTGATTTTTTTTAATTTGTGGCATTTCCAAACAAAATCTTATGAAGGCAGGACAAACTGGTCTTACTTGCTTTGAGGTATTGTATCCAACTAATTTTTCTAATTTTTTAAAATATTTTATTTTCAATGTTTTATTGCACATTATGAGACACTTCTTTTTGTGTATGATCTGATGATGAATGACTTTGCAATCTATCTCGTTAATATTAAGGAATACAACTTCTTACCACAATCAATCTCTCTTCATCAAAATTTTCACAATGATTTGTTTATTTTATTGTGTAACACTAAATGTATAATTATGTGACCTTTGTGTCTAATTGATATAGTTGTATTGTTGCCACTAATTTTATCAATTTCTAATTTAAATATTTATTTTCCTTATGTCAATATACTTATTTCATATTGCATAAGCTGAAATTGGTAAGTTGCAGAAAGTTCAAACTAGGTTCGATCTAGATGAAACAAATGAGTTACACTCATCTCGATGTGCTTTATACTATAAAATATTCATTTTTAGAAAGTCAAAGTTTTTACTTTTTATGGTTTTGACATGCTTTACTTGATATTTTGAAACCTACTTTATTTTACAATTGACAAACTTACTCAAAATTTTCTTACTATCGTGGAATGGAACTTTCTTGTATAATTTGTTTCAGTTTTTCAAAGTTTCACCATGATTTGGATTGTTATTATGTAACTCTAAATTTTCACTTGTGAGACCTTTTCATCACTTTTATTTGGTTGTAACATAATGCTTCAATTTACATCATTTTAGATTTAACATATATTTACTTAAACGTATAATGTTACTCATTTGTGCTTTTAAATATATCTACTTAATATTAAAATAACAATTATTTAAATTTAATTTTAATCTTTTTAATTAGCAATAATAGAGATGAAACAAAAATGATTTGAGTCATCTATACAAAGTTTATGTGATACAATATTCCTTTTTATATTTTAAAATATTTTTAATGTCAAGTGTTTGTGCTAACTTTATTAGACATTTTGATTCTAATCTAAAATAACTATCAAATTGTTAAACTTAATCTACTTAGTACCATGGAATGCAACTTTTTTATATAATTCTCTTATTTCTTTATATTTTTTTTCTTTTATTTCTATTATGTTATATTACAAACCATTAATTTATCTCTTTTAAAATTTATTAAATATTTATTTAATATTAAAATAAAATTTTATTGTTATTTATCTTTAATAATTTTCCCAATAAGTACTATTTCAAAATAAGGTTTGATGGAGATAAAACAAGAGTCATTTGAGTCATCTCGATGATCCCATCGTACTTATTTCTTATAGAATTTTTAAATATTTTATTCTCTTGCATTTTGGTATGCTTTATGAAACATTTAACTTTTATATAAATTTATGGTCTAGAATATTACACACAATCTTTCTGCTATATTGGAAAGCAGTTTTCCCATTTCTCCAAATTTTTTATTTCATTAAATTTCTATATAACTCCAAATATTTTCTCTTGTGAAATTTACATTGCTTTTATTTTCTTTATATTAAATAGATTCAATTTATCACTTTTTAGCTTTAATATATATTTACTTGACATTAAAATAATATTAAATTATTATTCATATTAAGTTTTATATGTATTTAGTTATAATTTCGAACTAAGTTAGTTGGAGAACAAACAAAAACATGTCTCAATGGGTTATTCAAAATTAAGTAGTCATTATTTATTTCATAAGTAGTATTTCTATAATTTTGATTTTCTATATGGTATCATTTAGTTATATTATAACATTACTATTTATCTAATTTCTATCTTAGCATATATTTACTTAATATTAAAATAAAAATTTACTATTATTATTATTTATATTTTTTGATAATTTATAGTAATTTTTTAATTTGGTCTCATGAGGATAGAAAAACATCATTAGAATTGCCTTGATAAGCTTCATTTAGTTAAATATTCTATTTTTTATATTTTATAAATATTTTATAACAAATTCTATTTTTTAATTTATTTAATGGTTATTGATACCATAGTAGATCTCCTTAGTATCTTGGACTATTGCTTCCCTATATAATTTATCTCATCTCTTAAAAAGTTTCTATTTGATTTGGCTTTGTATCAATGAAACTTCAACTCTTCTCTTATGTGACCTTTCCAATATTTCTATTTTATTTTTTAAAAAAGCTTAAAATTATCTTATTTTTTAACAATATATATTTTTAATGTCAAAATAACAATTTAAAATTATTTATATTTAATTAAATTTCTAATTTATAGTATGTCTTAGTAAGGTCCAACGCAAACGAAGCAAACAATGTTGGATTCATCTTAACGAGATTTAACAAATTAAATATTATTTGTTTTTAGATTTTTTTAAAATGTTTTAGTTTCTATAGTTTTCACATGCTTTGATAGGAATTTTGATTTATACTTGATTTATTGATCAATGTTGTGGCACTCAATCTCCTAAGCATCTTTTAATGTAAGTTTTCTATATAATTATCAAATTTCTTCAAATGTTTTTCTTTAAATAACAAATAATACTATGCAATTCTAAATCTTCTATTTTTTCTACTTTACATAAAATTAATTATGTGTTAATATTACATTGCATCCATTTATTTCATTTCACCTTTAAAATGTATTTGCATAACATTACAATTATCAAATTTCTTCAAATGTTTTTCTTTAAATTACAAATAATACTATGCAACTCTAAATCTTCTATTGTTTCTCCTTTACATAAAATTAATTATGTATTATTATAACCTTCATCCATTTATTTTATTTCACCTTTAAAATGTTTTGCATAACATTACAATGATAATTTATTTTAATTTACGCTTATTTGCTTTAGTATTACAATTATTTAAGAATGGGTTATATCAATAAAATTAAACATTAATGGATTCATCTTGGAAAGCTTTTTCTATTAATTGCTTACTTTAATATTTTTAAAAATTTTATTTTAAATTATTTTTACATGTTTTATGAGCCATTTTAATTCATATTTTATTTGATGGTTTACGACATTGCACTATATTTTCTTAATATTTGGAATGTAATTATCCAATAAACTTTGTCATTTCTTCAAAGTTTAGGCCTTGGTTTTGTTATAACACAATGGAACTCTATTATCATCCTATGTGATTGCTATGAATTTGTTATATTACATTTCATTAATTTATGTCATTTCCAATTGCTTACATATTTACAAAATTTAAAAATAGTAGTTTATTATTATTTTTGCTCATTTACTTTGGCAATTCATAGTAATTCAAGACAAAGTCAAGTTAATATATAACAAACATTATTAGACTCATCACAATGATCTTTGATCAAATAATTTTTATTTTATATTTTTTAATATTTTTTTAACTTTTTCGTATGCTTTATGAGGCATATTTATTCATGTTTAATTTTATGATTAAGCATCTTAGACACAATCTCGTTAGTGTCTTTGAATATAACTTTCCCATAAAATTTATCTTATTCCCCAAAACTCTTCACTATGATTTGGTTATTTTATAGTATAGCCTTAAATCCCTTCTCTTTCAACCATTACAATGCTTTCATTTGTTTGAATTATATTTCATTGATTAATCTTATTTCATCATAAAATATATATTTTTAATGTTAGAATGATAATATGTTATTGCTTGCATTTATTTACATTTGCTATTAAAAGAATTTCCAATTGAGGTTTGACCATAATGAAAAGTATGATTAGACTTATCTCGATGAGTTTTATCTAACTAAATATTAATTTTTATTGTTTTTTGAATATTTTATTTTCTGTCAATTTGACATGCTTTACTAGTTATTTTGTTTTGTGCTAGATTTGATTATTAATAACATTACACTCAATCTCCTTTGTACATTGAAAAAAATAAAGCATTTGTATGCAATGTATCATATTTTTTCAAATTTTTCTTTGATAAGATTGTGTTACTATGTAGCTCTAAATCTCTATAATTGTGACCTTTATATTACTTTATTTGATTATATTATATAAAATAGTTTCTCTCCATTCCTATTTAATATATAGATCTAGTTCACTTGAATTAAAAATATACTTTCACTTATTTTTAATAAGCCCTATCTAATTAAACATTTAATTATAACATTTTTAAATTTTTAATTTTTTATTATTTTTAAATGTTTTATGAGACATTGCATTTTGTACTTGATTTGATGATTTAGAATGCTACACTATAACTGCTTAGTATCTTGGACTTAAACTTTCACGTATAATTTACCTAATGGTTCCCAATGTTTTACAATGATTTAGTAATACTATTACGAAACTATAACTATTGACTTGTGTGACATTTAAATATCTTCAATTTAGTTATATTTTAGTACTATAATTTATATCATGACAACTTTAAGACACATATTGAATATTCAAAAATTGAATTATTATTATTATTTTTTTCTTATTTAGTTTGTTAATTTCTAAAATTATAAATGGCCTAATTTAGACAAAATAAATGTTATTGAACTAACTTTGATGTTCCACATTTAATTAATTTTTTTTTATTTCAAAATATTTTATTTTCGTAGATCTTTTCAAGTTTTATGAGAAATTTTTATTAGTGCTTGATTTGATGATAATACTGGTATACTTGATCTCATTAGTATTATGGAATGCTACTTTAGTGTCTAATTTATTTCATTACTTTAATGATTTTACTTTTATTTATTCACATTATCATTAAACCCAAATTCTCTATTATTGTGACTATAGGATCTCTTTTTTTGGTCATCCTATATTACTTCAAATTATCTCACTTAATCATTAATATACATATATATATATGTATATTTATATAACATTTTTTTATAAATATTAAATTAATAATTTTTTAATTTATTTAATTTTGTAAACTATAGTAATTTCAAATAAAATTTTATGGGAAATAAACGAACGCCATTAGACGCATCTTTATGAGATCTATCCAATTAAATTTTCATTCTTAACTTTCAAAATGTTATATTTTTTGGGTGTTGGCATGATTTATGTAATATTTCAATTTATAGATAATTTGATGATTAGCAATGTTCTAGTCAATCACCATAGTTATTTTTATAGTAATTTTCTTATTCAATTTATCAATTTTTTTTATATTGTTCACCTTGATTTCTTAAATTTTTATGTAATTCTAAATCTCACCTTGTTTGCCCTTTACTTCAAATTGACGTTGTTATTATTTTTTGCCTGAAGATATTTTATTTAAATTTCATTATATATATATTCAATATTATAAAAATAATTTATTATTATTATTGCCAATTTTTGTTGGACGTTCATAATAATTCCAAACTCATCTTGATGACATCAATCTAGTTAAATGTTTAAATTTATAATTTTAAACATAATATTTTATTAGATTTATATATTTTAACTATCATTTTCAATATGCACATATTTAATTTTTGAGAATCTTACACCTGGTCTTCTAATGTCCTTGAAAGTACCTTTCTCTTATAATTTATCCTCTTTTGACAGAAGTTTTATTTTTCAAGGAGTCATATTACCATGTAAGAAAAAATCTACTTCTATGAGACAATTGTATCATTTAGTTTTAGTTAATTATGTTACTTTAGTTTGTTAAATTGTTATTTTAACTTTTATTTATCAAGTAATAAAATTATTTTTTATTATTTATGATTGTATTGGTAAATAATAGTAATTCCAAATAAGGACTAATCGAGAAAAAAAACCTCGTTTGACTTGTCTCTTTATACTCTATCAAATTAAATATTTTTTTCAATATTTTTAATATTTTAATTTCTATTGTTTTGCATGTTTTAAGAGATATTTTAATTTGTACTTGATTTTTTGATTAAAGATAGTCCTCTCGATCATGTTTTTATTTGGAATGGAACAATCTTATAATATTTATCTGATTTATTCAAAATTGTTTATTTGATTTTGTTATTTTTTTATTAAACTATAAGTTGTATCTCATGTGGCCAATACGTTACTTACAATTGGTCTTATTTATTATGATAGCTTATCTTATTTCTCATTAATTAATATTATCTAAATCTAAAATAATAATTCTTTTATTACTTGTTCTTTTTAAATTAGCACTTAGTAATAATTCCAAAAAAGGATAGATAGAGTAAAGAAAATAACGTTCAACTCATCCAAATGTGCTACATTCAATTAAATAATAAGATTTATTCTTTAGATTTTTTACTTTCTTAGGTTTTTATGTGTTTTATTAATTATTTTATTTCTTATCTGATTGATGGTCAAGGAGGTTTCTTGAGCTACTTAGTATCTTGGAATGCTACTTTCATAGATAATTTATTCATTTTTTAAAATATTTTCTTCAACTTCATTATATAATTATGAAATCAAATTTTCATCTTATTTGACCTTTATATCATTTTAATTTTTTTTGTTATATTGTATTAATTTAGCTCATTTGTACTTTAATGTGTATTTTCAATCATTAAAAAAGTAATTTTTTATTATTTATGCTTATTTACATTAGTAATTAATTGTAATTCAAGAGAAGCCCCAATCATGGCGAAACATATGTTCCTGGACATGCCTTAATAAAAGAGGTTTATTTTAACCTAATTTGACAATTGATGATGTTACACTAGACGGACCAATTTAGTATCAAGGAATACAAATTAACAACACCATTTATAAAAATTTTAAAAATAATATTCCTTGATTTAGTTATAGAACCATTTAACTCTGAATCTCCTCTTATGTGACATTTATATCACTTTCATTTGGTTATTTTTGTTTCCTCAAATTTATCTCATTCTATCTTTAATATATATTTAGTTAATAGTAATATAATAATTTATTATTTTTTATGTTTATTTACTTTGTTAATTTATAGTACATGCAAACATGATTTGATTAAGATAAAATAAAAATCATCGGACTGATCGGAATGGGATGTAGCCAAACAAATTATTTTGTTTGATATTTTTAATCATTATTTTCTATTATTTTATCATTCTTTATGAGTCTTTTTAATTTCTACCTCATTTGATTATTAAGGTTATTACTCTCGATTTTTTAGTATCTTGAAATGTTACTTTCTTATAAAATTTTCATTTTTTCTTAAACAATAAAATTTAATTTTGTTATTTTTCAATGTGACTAAGAATCTTTTCTCTTTTGATCTCTATTTTGTTTTTATTGTTTTATATTACATTACTTAAAGTTTTTAATTTTAAACTTTTATATATACTTTCTTAATATTAAAATAATAATTTATTATTATGTATTGATATTTAGTTCGCCAATTAGTAGTAACTTAAAACTAGGCCTAATAGAGAAAGAACAAACATCGTTAAATTTTTCTCAAAGGTCTTTAATATGATAAATATTAATTATTTTATTTTTAAAATATTTTATTTTGTATAATTTGGACAATCTTTGTAAAGCTTTTTGATTCATTCTTAATTTGATGATCAATGGTGTCACAACCTAACTCTTAAGTATCTTGGAATGAAACTTTCTCGTACAACATATCTCATTTTTTCAATGGTTTTTCTTTGATTTATGTTATATTATTTTATTACTCTAAACTCCTCTCATTTGACCATTCTATTGCCTTTATTTTTTTATGCTAAGTTAACTCAACTTCTATTAACTTATATTAAATATATACTCACTTAATGATAAAATAATAATTTATAGTTAGTTATTCTTATTTTCTTTTGCAATTCACAAAAATTTCAAATTAGGTTTAATAAGAAAAAAGCAAACATGATTAGACTCATCTTAAAGGGCTTTATTCAACCAGTTGATCATTACTATTATTTTTTATATTTTTATTTTAGTTATTTTGTTATATTGGATTTTAATGTTTCCAAATATGGTTTGATAAAAAAGAAAAAAAATTCATTGGAGATGTATTGATGAGCTATATTACATTAAATATTAATAATTTAATTTTCAAATATTTTTTGGGTTTTAAACATAATTTACAATCAGGGATGTCACTATCAATCTCATGAGTTAGTTGTAATGTAATTTTCTTGTATAATCTATCGCATTTCTTCTAATAGTTTTCTTTAATTTAATTATATTACTATGGAACTCTAATTCTACTCTTGTGTGACCATTAAATCTCCTTGATTTAGTTAAAGTATATTTGTTCAATTTATCTTATTTAAATTTTAAAATATGTTTACCTAAAATTAAAAAAAAAAATTATTCTTATTTACCATTATTCATTTTTTTAATTTGTAGTATTTCAAAATGATGTCCAATGAAGGAAAAAAATGCCATTACACTCAAGTGAGCCAATTGTATCGAATCATATTTTCATTTTGAAACTTTTAAAAGTTGTATTTTTTAATTTTTTTTTTCTTGCATTATGAGATATTTTAATTCATAACATTTTTAATGTTTGATGATGTTACATTGGATTTTAGTTTCTTTGAAGGAAACTTCCTTATTTAATTTATATATTTGAACATAATTCTTTTCTTTAATTTTATTTTATTACTATGTAAATCTAAATCTCCTTTAGTCTAACATTTACATCACATTGTTGTTTTTTTTGCCTAAATTCTATTAATTTTTTTCATTTAAACTTTCACATATATTTTCTCAATATTAAATTAATACTTTTTGATAAATAATGCTTATCATTTTTGGCAATTCATAGGAATTACAAATAAGGATTGATCGAGGTGAAACAAATATTCTTTCACTCATGTCAATAAGATATATTCGATTGAACATTTTTATTTATAGTTATTTATATTATAATTATAAATATTGATGGACGTAGACATCACACAAACCTCCTTATTATCTTGGAAAGCAACATTCTTTTACAACTTATCTCTTTTCTTTGAAAGCTTGTTTTAGTTTTTTTATTATGGAATGAACAATTTCATTCAAGTGACATTACATCATATTAAATTTGTTATATTTCATTATTTTTGCTTATCATAATTACTTTTTAAAACTTATTTTCTTGGCATTAACATTATAGTTTATCACTACTTATGTTTAATTAATTTTGTAATTCATAGTAATTACAAATGAGGATTCATAGACAAGGAAAAACATTGTTGGACTTGGCTTAAAAAGCTCTATCTTATTGAATGAAATTTTTTATATTTTTAAATATTTTATTTTCTTGGATTTTGTCATGTTTTTATGACCCATTTGATTCACACTTGAGTTATGAATTAAGGATGTTAACCTAGATCATATTAGTATCTTAGAATAAAACTTTATTGTACAAATTATCTAATCTATTTCAATTGTTTTGATTTTGTTTTTTATTTTACTATAAAATCTTAATTTTCTCCTTTCTTAATTTTCAATCACTTTGATTTTTCATATTATTGTGCCTCAATTTATCTTATTTAAACATTAAAACATATTTTTTATTATTTATACCTATTTATATTTTTAATTCATAGCAATACCAAATGTATTCAAATTGAGAGGTAATAGACATCACTGGAGTTGTCTTAATAATCTATATTTAATTAAATATTATTGCTGATATTTTTAAATATTTTTATTGCAAATGTTTTATCATGTTATATGAGATATTTTGATTCATATCAGATCTACTATTAGGGTTGTGTGATACAATATCTCTTAAGTATTTACTATTATAACTTATGTACTAAATTTTTCTAGTTTCTTAAGATTTTTTACTATGATTTTATTATGTTATTATATAATAATAAATCTGCTATCATGGAACCTTTACATCATATTTATTTGCTTTTTTATTTTGCTTAAATTTATCTCCTTTCAGCTATAATATATGTTTGCTTAATTTGAATATAAGAACTTATTATTATTATTATTACTTATTTATTTAGTTATATCATAATAATTGCAAATAGGTTGTAATTGAGAGAAAATAATTGTCATTAGAATCATTGCCTCAAGGATAATCAAAACAAATATTTGTTTTGACATTTTTTAAAATATTTTACTTTCTAAGGTCTTGTAATCCTTTTGAGTCATTTTGATTCGCAATTGATTGAATAATATAAGATGTTACACCAATCCTCCTTTGTGTCTCAAAATGTTTATTTCACATAGAATATTTCTTAGTTCTTGAAATCATTTTGTTGTCAATTGGTAATGCACATTTGTAACTCTAAATCTCCTCTTTTGGCATGACATTTACATGATTTATATTTAGTTGAATTATATTTTTTCAATTTATCTCATTTCAATTTTAAAATATATTTGCTAAATTTTTAAAAAATAACATATTATTATTTATGCTTATTTAAATATATATTTCATAGAATTAAAAATAGAGTAAGATAGAGATGAAATAAATGTAAGTGGGCTAATCTCAACAAGCTGATATTTTTTTGGGCTATTCAAGCTTTATGAGACATGTCAATCTTTAATAAATTTGGAGGTCAGTGACGTTAATTCAATCTTCTTAGTATCTGAGAATACAACATTAAGGGCTAATTTAGATCATTTTCTTAAATCTTTGACTTTCATTTTGTAATATTAATATGATGCACCATTTCTCATATTTTGTAATATTAACATTGCTTTAATTTACTTTTATTAAATAAGATTAACTTATCTCATTTTAGCATATGCTTAATATTAAAATAATAATTTCTTATTATTTGTGTTGAGTTATTTTACTAATAAGTGGTTTTTCGAAATAATGTTTTATGGAGATAAAATTGGAGTCGTTCGTGTCATCTCGATGAGTCGATCTGACAAAGTACTCATTTTAGTATTTTTAAACATTTTATTTTCTTGGGTTCTGGTGTACTTTATAAGACATTTGATTTGTAGCTAAATGTTATCATTAAGGAAGTCACACCCAATCTTTATCTTATATAAAAATGTAGTTTTCTCAATTTTTCAAATTTTTTAATTTTGAATTGATTAAACTATTATATAATTTAGATTTTTTTTACATTACATTGATATTTTTTTTAAATTACATAGATTCAATTTTTCTTATTTTAGCTTTAATATATGTATAGTTGATATTAAAAAAATAATAATTTATTATTGATAAAAATCTACATTATATTTAGAAATAATTCCTAACTTGGTCAAATGGAGAGGAAACAAATGTCATCATATATGTTTCAATGAGTTATTTAAATATAAGTAGCATTTTTTTATTTCTTCAATTATTTTTCTATAATTTTTGTACTAAATATTGAAATATTTTAGTATATTATGATGCCTTAATTTATGTAAATTAAATTATAAAATATATATATTTAATACTAAAATAAAAATTATTACTATTATTATTTATTTTCTCTAATAATTTTTAATATTTCAAAATGAGGTCTCATGGAGATGATGCAAATATCATTGGGCTTGTCATAACGAGCTCTACTCTATCAAATATTTTATTTTTCTAATGCTTATGCATATTTTATACGGCATTTTGTTCTATAGTTGATTTATTGATTGTGGATTTCTCACAAGATCTCCATAATTTCTTGTATTATGACTTTCCTATATAATTTATCTCATAATTTTAAATTCTTATTTTTTATTTGATTTTTTATTTATGAAACTTTAACTCTACTATCATGTGAGCTTTACAATATTTCAATTTTATTAAATTACATAGCTAAAATTATCTTAATTTGTTAAAAATGTATTATTTTTGATACTAAATAATAATTGCATATTTTTAAATTTAGTTCAATTGGTTATTGATAATATTTCTTAATGAGGTCATAGAAAAGAAAAATGCCATTGCACTTGTCTTGATGAGATATATACAATTAAATAATAGTTTTTTTTAATTTTTTAAATTGTTTAATTTTTATAGTTTTCATTTGCTTTTAAAAACATTTTGATTTATACTTGATTTATTGATTGACGTTGTTACACTAAATCTGAAAAGTATCTTAGAATGCAATTCTCCTATATAATTTCTAAAATTTCTTCAAATGTTTTATTTTAAATTAGAAAGAATACTATGTAACACCAAATCTCCACTCATTTCTCCATCACATAACATTGACTTTTTATTATTACATTACATTTATCTATTTCTTTTCAACTTTAAAATGAGTTTTCCTGAACTAACAAAAATTTATTTTTGTTTATGCATATTTACTTAAGTAATATGCAATAATTAAAAAATTGATTACATAAAGATAAAATAAACATCAATAGACTAATCTTTATAACCTTTATACATTAATTGTTCATTTTAATATTATTTAAATATTTTGCTTTATATAATTTTGACATGTTTTATGAGCTATTTTATTTCGTGCTTGATATCTTGCAATGCAAGTTTCTTATAAAGTTTGACATTTATTCAAAGTTTTTTCTTTTCCTTTGTTCTTATATAAAGGCTATGAATTTCTTATGTTACATTTCATCAATATAATTTTTTTTGACATTGTTATATATTTATTAAATATAAAAATAGGAATTTATTCATAACTTTTCACATTTTCTTTGGCAATTGAAAGTAATTCATGGTAATGTCCAATGGTTATGAAATGAACATTTTTTGAGCAAACACAATGATCATTAATCAATTAATTTTTAATTGTAATTTTTAATCATTTAATTTTCTATATTTTGTTATATTTTACGAGGTATTTTCATTCATTCTTAATTTGATAATTAAGGATTTTAGATTCAATATCTTAATGTCTTTGAATATTGAATTACCAAAAAAATTTGACTCATTCCATTGAAATTTTCACTCTGATTTGGTTATATTACTATATAACTCTAAATATCCTTTCATGTAACCTTCACATTACTTTCATTTGATTGAATTCAATTGCTTCAATTTTTCTTTTTTTAAACATAAAATATATGTGCTTAATACTAGAATTCTAGGTGAGATTGGAAATAATAGTTAGAGTTGTCTTGATGGGCTCTATCAAATGAAAATTTTATTTTATTAAATTTTTAAATTTTCATTGTTTGTGATTTTCATATGTTTTACTAGGCATTTTCTTTTGTACAAAATTTAATGATCAATAATGTTACACTCAATCTCCTTAGTACCCATGAAATAAGCTTTCTTAAGTAATTTGTCTTATTTATTCAAATGTTTTCTTTGATTAGGTTGTATTACAACATAAATCTAAATCTCAACTACCGTGACCATTACATCACTTTAATTTGATTGAGTTATGTAGCACTATTTATCGAATTTGATATTTAATATATATCTACCTCACATTAAATAATAACTTGTTTTGATTTATTTCAAAATTCCCAATAACTTCAATACTAATACCATTGTGATAAAAACAAATTTCGTTGGACACTTTGCTGTAAGATCTATCTAATGAAATGTTTAATTATTAAATTTCTAGGTTTTTTATTTTCTATTATTTTTGAAACCTTCATGAGACATTTCGTTTTTTGTACATGATTTGATGATTTAGATATTTACATTCTAACTACTTGGTATCTTGGATAGAAATTTTCATGTATAATTTGTTAATTTTTTTAGATTTTTAACTTTGATTTTGTTTTATTGCTACGAATCTTCAATTATTCTAATTTTTTACTTTTTGCATGTCATTGTTTGGTTATATTTTAGTGCTACAACTTATATCATTCCAACTTTACTACACATATACTTAATATTCAAGTCATAAATTATTGTTATTTGTACTTATTTTCTTGATTAATTTCTACAAGTTAAAAATGACTTTCATTAAAACAAAATGAATGTTTTTTAACTCATCTTCACATGCTCTACTTGATTAAATATCAATTTTTCTTATTTTCAAAAATTTATTTTTTAAAATTTTTTTGATAAATTTTATGAGAAATTTTTATTAGCATCTCATTCGATGATAATGATATTATCTCTTTAGCACCTTGGAATGAAACTTTAATGCATAATTTATTTTATTTCTTCAAAGATTTTGTTTTGATTTACTCACATTATTATGAAACTCTAATTGTCCTCTAATGCATCCTTCACATTTTTTTATTCTATTATATTATATTTCTTCAATTTATCTTTTTTGGAAATATATATATATATATATATATATATATATATATATATATATATATATATATATACTAGTAATTTTATGTGAGGTTTGATTTAGATGAAACAAATGCCATATTACTTAGCATGACGACGTTTATCCAATTACATATTCATGCATGATTTTTTAAATATTTTAGTTTTTTTCTTGCCATGTTTTATGTGACTTGGAAAGCAATTTTCGTATTCAGTTCATCTTATATTTTTTAAATTGTTCACTTTTGTTTCGATAAATTGTTATGTAAATCTAGGTCCTATCTTGTGTGCCTGATACTTCAAAATTATTTTGTTGCATTAATTTTTCTCAATTTAATCAATTGAAATTTTAATGCATATTATTTCAATGTTATAGTAATAATTTATTATTTTTTTTGATATTCTTTGAATGTTAATAATAATTTCAAAGTCATCTAGGCAAGAGCAATCTAATTGGCTGTTTAAATTTATAATTTTAAATGTTATAACTTTTAAGATTTCGGCATTTTTCACACGTCCTTTCTATTTTTACATAATTTAACAATCGAGTATGTTACACCTGAACATTTTCATTCCTTGGAATACAACTTTCTCTTAAACTTTATCTTATTTCTTCAAATGTTTTGTTTTCATTTTGTTACATTACAATTTAACTCAAAATCTTCTCCTATGGGACAATTGTATCATTTTGAAATTAGTTATATTATGTTACTTTAGTATATTTGATTTCAGATTTAATATTTATTTATAATAACAATGATATTTTTCTTATAACTTATGATTATTTTTTGTTAAATAATCAAAATTCTAAATTAGGATTGATCAAGACAAAATAAGAATCATTAGATGGGTCTCCATATGCTTTATGCAATTAATTTTTTTATTTTTTTAATATGTTAATTTCTTGTCTTTTACACATTTTAGGGGATATTTTGATTGGCACTTCATTTGTTGATCGAGGATGCTCCAGTCGATCATTTTATTATATTGGAATGGAATAATCTTATAAAATTTATCTCATTGTTTCAAATTTTTTTTCTTAGTTTGCTTTACTATTATGAAGCTATAAGTTTTATTTGACATGACCTTTACATTACTTTCATTTCCTCACATTTTTTACTTCAACTTATCTTATTTATCATTAATATATACAATCTGATATTAAAATAATAATTTTATTACAACTTATGGCTATTTTAATTAGGAAATAGTAATAATTCTAATAAAGGAGAGATAGAGCAAAGAAAAAATTATTGGACTCATCTAAATGCACTATATATAATTAAATGTTAATATTTATTTTTTAGACACTTTATTATTAGGATTTTTTACATTTTTTTACAAATTTGATAATCAGGGTTGTTACTCTTGATGTTCTTTGTATCATGGAAAGAAAATTGGGCATAGAAATTCTATTTTCCTTAAATATTTTAAATTAATTTTGTTATATTACTATGGAACTAAAAATATTTTCCATTTTGATGTCTACATTGCTTTGATTTTGTTATGTTACACTATTTTAGTTTATGAACTTCCAAATTTAATATATATTTCCTTAATATTAAAATAATATTTTTAATTATTCATAATTACTTTGCCAATTGATTGAAATTACAAACTAAGACAAATGGAGATAAAACAAATGTTTAATTTCTCTCAACAAACTCTAGCAAGTTAAGTATTCATTATTCTATTTTTAATTATTTAATTTTATAGAATTTGGTCAAGTTCTATAAAGAATTTTTATTTATGCTTGATTTCATGACCAAGGATGTTCCTACTTATATTGGAATGCAAAATTCTTTTATAATTTATCTTATTTTTTCAATAGTTTTGCTTTGATTTTATTATATTGTTTTGTAACTCTAAACAACCTCTTATTTGTCCTACAGATTGTGTTTGTTTTGTTATGTTTCGTTAACTCAATTTATCCCATTTCAACCTTAATATATACTTAATTATTATTAAAATAAAAATTTATTATTATTTATGCTTAGTTTCTTTTATAATTTGTAAATCTTTCAATTGAAATATGATTTGGAAAAAACAAACATTGTTACAATTATTCTAAAAAGATTTATTCAAAAACTTGATCATTACTATAGTTTTTAATATTTTTTTTTTGATTTTGATATTTTGGAACATAAATTTTCTATACAAATTTTGGTCATTCTTTTACATTTTTTATGACGATTTTGCTATATTTATGTGAAACTCGAAATCTCCACTCGTGTGATATTTCTTAAAATAATTTATTCAAATACTTCATCATTCATATTGTATTTAATATATTTTTTTTCATATTGATATATTAGAACATAACTTTTCTATACAAAGTTATGTCATTTCTTTGAATTTTTTACTACAATTTTGTTATATTGCTATGAAACTCCAAATCTCCACTCATGTGATCTTTATAACATTTTTATTCAATTAGATTGCAATTCCTTAATTAATATCATTTTAATTTTAATATATATATATATATATATATATATATATATATATATATATATATATATATAGTATTTCAATAATAATTTATTAATGTTTAAGCTTATTTGCTTTGGTTAATCTAAGTTTTCTAAACGAGGCCTGATAGAAATGAAACGAAATTTATTTGACTTGTATTAGTGAGTTCTATCCAATAAAAGGTTAGTTTTTAAATTTTTAAATATTTAAAATTTTAAAATATTTAAATTCTTAGGCTTCTAACATACTTTACAAAATATGTTTATTAGTACATGATTTGAGGATCCAAATTGTTCCAATTAAACTCCTTTGTAACTTTAAATGTAAATGTTTGGTATAGTTTATCTTATTTTCGTAAATTGTTTGCTTTGATATGATTAAATCACTATTTTACACTAATTATTCGTGCATTTGAGCTTTACTTTTTTTTTTCAAATGTGTTATATTTTAGCACTTCAATTTATATCATTTCAACTTTAAAAATTATTTAGTTAATAGTGAAATAATAATTTATTATTGTTTATCCTTATTTAATTTTTTAATCTATAGAAATTTAAATGATGTCTAATCAACGTGATTTACCATATAATTATTTGTTATTATTTATGCTTATTTACATTTGCAATTCATAGCTATGGTAGATGCAGTCCAATTGAGAAGAAATAAATATCATTGGAGTTATCTTAACCGTCTATATTCATTGAAATATCATTCTTAATAATTTGTAATGTTCTATTTACTAATTTTTTTTTCATTTTGTTATGGATTATTTTGATTCAAACAATATTTGATTATTAAGGATGTGGTACAATATCTCTTAGGCACCTAGAAATACAACTTACCCATAAAACTTGTCTAGTTTCTTACAATATTTTATTTTTATTTTGCTATATTACTATTTAACACCAAATCTCCTATCGTGTGACCTTTAAATCACTTTGATTTTGCTATTTTATATTCCTAAAATTTATCTCAATTAAGCTTTACTACATGTTTACTAAAATATGAATAAAAATTTATTTGTTTTTTCGTATTTATTTTGTTGTCTCACAATAATTGGAAACGTGGTACAATTGTGACAATATAATTTTCAATTTAATCATCTCATCAACATTTATCAAAATAAATTTTAATTTAATATTTTTTAAATATTTTACTTTTGAAGCTTTTTTAATGCTTTATGAGTCATTTTGATTAATAATTGATTCAATAATCGAGGATGTTACACTCAACCTCTTTAGTGTCTCAGAATGTAACTTTCACATAAAATATTTCTTATTTCTTCAAATCATTCAGTTTGATTTGGCAATGCTAATTTGCAACTCTAAACCCCTTTTGGTGTAGCTTTTACATTACTTTCAATTAGTCTTTTTATATTGTTGCAATTTGTCTCATTTCATATTTAAAATATATTTGTCATATTTGAAAAAATAATATATAGTTATTCGTACTTATTTTAATTTATATTTCTATGGCTTTTCATGCTTTACAAGAAATCGATTCATAACTAGTTTGATGGATGAGAATGTTACACC
Organism: Vanilla planifolia; assembly: GCA_023846275.1. Taxonomy (NCBI): domain Eukaryota; kingdom Viridiplantae; phylum Streptophyta; class Magnoliopsida; order Asparagales; family Orchidaceae; genus Vanilla; species Vanilla planifolia. The sequence goes on along the minus strand of CM043875.1, from coordinate 15,413,913 downwards.
CAAGTTATTTATTATCTAAGAATGCAATTTTCATGACAATTTATCTCATTTTCTTAACTTTTCACTTTCATTTTGCTATATTAATATGAAGCTCCATTTCTTCTCTTTGAAACATTAACATTGCTTTGATTAAGTTACATTATACAACATAACTTTATCTCATTTTAATTCTAAGATATATATACCTAATATTAAAATAGTAATATTTTATTATTTATGCTTATTTTATTGTTTCATAATAATTCCAAATGAGGCCTAATCGAGACTAAACAAATATCATTACACTCCTCTCCATGAGCTCTTTTTAATTTAATATTTATTTTCTTCTATGAAATGTTTTATTTTCAAGTTTTTGGCATGAATTACGAGATATTTTAATTCTTATCACATTTAACAATTAAGAGTGTTATAGTATGTAACTTTTGTAACTTCAAATACACATTTTCCTTAACTTTATCTCATTTATTTTAAAATTTTCACTTTAATTAGGTTATAATACATTGCAATTCTAAATCTACTCTAATGTTACCGATTGATCTAATTTATGGTTTTAATATATATCTAATTAAAATTGAAAAAATAATTTGTTATTATTTATGCTTTTCTAGTTTTTTTAATTGTAGTAATTCCAAAAGTGGTCTGATTAAGAAGAAATAAAAATAATTGTACTTGTCTCTATAAGATCTATCCAGATACATATTCATTTATTTATTTTCTAATATTTTTACTTTTATGATATTTTGGCACACTTTAGGTTATAATTTGATTCTAAACTAATTTGATAATTAGGTATATCATACTCAATCATTTTACAATTTATGAGAGCAACTTTTCATACCATTTATCTCAATTGTGCAATCAAATATATTTTCTTTGATTTGGTTAAATTACTTTAAATATCTAATTCTCTTTATGTGAGAACTTTACATCATTTAGTTTTTGTTAGCTCAAAATTCTTTAATTTATCCTAATTCAACTTTAATATATATTTACTTTGTATATTGAAGAATAATTTATAATTATTTTTTTCTTATTCACTTTTGCAACTATAAAAAATTTGAAATGAGGTCTGATCAAGATGAAAGAAATGTCATTGTTTTTTTGTATTTATCACCACATTTTTTAATTTGTAGTTGATTTAAGGTCCAGGGATGATATAACATATTTCTTTAGTATCTTATAATGCAACATTATTAGTAATTTTTTTAGTGTCTTCAAAATTTGTGGTTTGATTTGGTTATATTACAATATAATCTAAATCTCTACTCATGTGACATTTAAATTTCTTTATTCTTGTTATAATGAATTATTTCTCTTTTTTTGATCTCCACTTTAAAAAAAATTTAGTAAATTTTAAAATAATATTTTTTTATATTTTTACCCATTTTTTGGTAAATCTTAATACTTCAAAATATTGTTTATGCTAGATGGATAAAAGTCATTGCCCAAATCTAAAAGAGCTTTATCCAATAAAACAGTTATTTATTTAGTTTGAAATGCTTAGCTTTCATTGTTTTTGGTATATTTTGTGAGTTATTCCAATTCATACAAGATTTGATGTTTAAGTATGTTGCATTTGATTTTCTTGGTTTCTTTGAATATAACTAATCCATACAATGGATCCCACGTATTCATAGTTTTTGACATTTTTTTGGATGCATTAAAATGAAATCATAATTCTCCTATCATGCGACCAATACATCATTTTGATTGAGTTAATTATATTGCATCAATTAATATATTTTAAACTTTAATTTATCTTTATTTAATAATAAAATTATAATTTTTTTATTTGTAAAACTTGATAGAGCAATTCAAAGTAATTAAACAAATTTTCTCTATGAGACTAAACATATGTCATCCTACTTGCATTAATGAGCTTTATTCAACAAAATTTTGAAAGTTATATTTCTATGTACTTAAGTTTCTAGGATTTCAAAAAACTTTATGACACATTTCACTTCAAATCTATGTTTCTTGGAATACCACAGCCTATATAACTTATCTCATTTTTTCCATTTGGTTTTATTGTTATATATTCCTATGAAACTCTAATTCTCTCTTTATGTAACCTTTTAACTCTCTTTCATTTAGTTATATTATATTAATTTAGTTTGCATCATTTCATAGGTGTAATATACTAATTTATATTAAAAAATAATTTGTTATTATTTATTATTATTCACCATGGATTCATAGTTATTAAAATTTGGGTCATATATAGAAAAAAGGTATTAGACACATATCAATGACCCCTATCTAATTAAATATTACTTTTTTTAGCTTCTAAATATCATATTTTATAAGATTTTTGTAGGCTTTATTTCTTACTTTGATTCATACCTAATTTCATAATAAAGGATGCTTTGCTCAAATTTTTTGATATCTTGCAGTGGAACTTTCACTCATAGGTTCTTAAGCCTTCAAAATGTTTATTCATCTCACTTATTTAATTAGCAATGGACAATACTCTAATTAAGGACAATCAAGCTGAAATAAAAATTATTGGAATAATCTGAATGAGCTCCATAAACTTAAATATTTATAAAATATTTTAATTCTTTTGGGTTTGGCATGTTTTAAAAAAAATTGATTCGTACCTAAATAGGCAAATCAGAATGTTACACTTTATCATTTTTATATGTTAGGTTCATCTTTCTCACATAATTTATCCAATTTTTTCAAATATTCTTTGCTTGATTTGATTATATTACTCTACAACTCTAATTATCTTCTCATGGGAGCATTAGATCGCATTGATAGTTTTATTTTGTTAGCAAAGTTTATCTTATTTGTGCTTGAACAAGCAAATTTCTTGATATCCAAATTTAATTTATTATTCTTTGTTCTCATTTGTGTTTTAATACATTATAATTCTCATTGAAGTTTAATCATGTGAAGCAAAGACTATTAGGCTCATGTCAATGTGCTCAATCTTATTAATATTTCGTTTATGATTTTAGGCATTTTATTTTTGATGGTTTTTGTGTTGTTTACAAAGCATTCCAACTCATATCTAATTTAGCAAGTGAGGATGTTATCATAGATCTCCTTTGTATCTTGGAATCTATCTTTCACATATAATTTATCAAATTTCTCTAAAATTTTTCTTTGATTTGGTTATATTACTTTTAAACTCCAACTCTTCTGTATTGTGGCCTTTGCAATACTTTCATTTGAATATTTTATATTTTTTAAATTATTTAATTTTTGTATTAATATAAATTTGTATAGTTTTAAAACAATAATTAGTTCTTATTTATGCTTTGTTAAATCATAACAATTTCAAATGAGGATTGTTCAAGTTGAAATAAATGTCATCAGACATGCCTTCATGTGCTCTATTCAAGCAAATATTTATTTATATATTTTTAAAAATTCAATTTTCTAGATTTTTCTCACACTTTGCTACACATTTCTATTCATCTGTCATTTGCTCACTAGAATATTCCACTTGACCTCCTTCATATCTTTCAATCAAAATTACACATAAAATTTATCTTATCTCTTAAAAAAGTTTACTTTGAAGTGGTGTTTTCACTATTTAACCCTAAATATCCTCTTGTGGGACTATTATATCACGTTAATTTGGGTATTTTACATTGATTAAATCGATTTAATTTTAGCATTAATTTACACTTAATATTAACACAACAATTTTTTACTCTATATTCCTATTTACTTTTGTAATTCACTATAATTCAAAACATTGTCTGATTAAGATGAAACAAACCTCATTTGACTCATCTCAATAAACCTTATCCTAGTAAATATTAATTTCTATATTTGTAAATATTTTATGAGAATATTTTTTGACATTGTATTTGACAATCAAGGATGATAGAGTTGACTTTAGTATGTTCACATGCAACGTTTCTGTACAGTTGACCTAATTATTTTAAATGTGTTTCTTTGGTATTGTAACATTACTTTGTAAGTCTAAATCACCTCTCATGTGTCATTTACATTACTTTTATCTCATTGTCTCACATTGCTACATTTTGTCTTAATTCAACTTTATAATATATTTGTTGAATTTTGAAATAATTAGTTACCCTTTTTTATGCTTATTTAAGTAGAAATTTCAATTATGATCTAATTGAGGTGAACAAAACATTGTCAAGGTCGACTTGATAAGTTCTTCCAATAAAATTTTATTTGTGTATTATGAAATATTTTTATTTTCTATTTAAATTGTTTTTTGTATTATTTTAGGAGACAAATAGATTTGAACTTGATTTGGTGATCGACGAGTTTACACTCAATTTGCTCAATATTTTGGAATGCAACTTCCTTGTGCAATTTTTCTCTTTTCTGAAAAACTTTTGCATTTATTTGGCTAAATGACTTTGAAGCTCTATTTGCAAGCATTTGGAACCCTTACATTCCTTTTGTTTAGTTAGATTTCCATTTCTTCAATTTACCTCATTTTAACTTAAATGTATATTAATCTAATATGAAAATAAGTCCTATACAATCTAATATTGTAAGATATGTCTTCTAACTATTCTTAATATGGTCTATATAATTTCATTTTCATCTTAGTATAATGAAAAGCAACTTTCTCATGTAATGTAATTCATTTATTCAAAAATATTCCTTGGATTTGTTATATTACAAAGTAACTCTAACTCTTCTCTCTTTTAACCTTTACATCCCATCAAATTTTTTATACCACATTTTCCTAATTTGTATCATTTTAGATTTCAAAAAAAATTATTAATTTAAAAAGAAATTTATCATTAATTATTCCAATTATTTTTTAATAACTCATAACAATTCTTAGCAAGGTATGATTCAGATGAAACAATCATCACTAGGGCTATTTTGATGAGCTCTATTCATTTAAGAAATCATTTTTTATTTTTCAAATATTTTATTTTATAAGAGTTTATTATGATTTATAACATTTTTTGATTTGAACCAAATTTAATAATTGAGGTTATAACACTTGATCTTCTTAATGTTTTGAAATATAGTTTTTTAGTACAATTATTTTTATTACATCTTATATTTTCTTATGATTTGGTTATATTTAAATGACATTCCAATTCTATTCTTATTATAACTTCACATTGTTTTGAAATTTTTATTTTATATTATATTTATTTATCTTATTTTAGTGTCAATAAACATATGCATGGTATTAAAATAAAAAAGAATTGTTATTTATCTCTAATTATTTTGTAATTACAAATAATTCTAATTGAAGCTTTATATAGACAAAAGAAACATCATTAAACTCACCTCATCAACCTCTATAACATTTCATACTCCGATTAATATTTGAAAATATTTTATTTTTAATAATTTTTGTTTGTTTTATGAGATATTTTGATTCCTTCCAAATTTGATGATTGAGAAACTTCCACTCTATATGCTTATTACGTTGGAATGGAAGTTTATTGTATAATTCATCTAAGTTTTCAAACATTTCACTTTGATTTGGTTCTATTAGTATCTCACTCTAAATTTCCTATTGTGTGGCCATTACAGCACATCGATTTGGTTATATTACATTACTTCATTTTATGTTCCTTAAACAATAATGTATTTTTTTTGTCATTGTAGTAATAATTCAACACTATTTTTGCTTTTTTTTAGTAATTTGTGATAATGCTAAGCTAGGTTCATACCATGGAACCTAATGTTCTTGGTCAAATCTTGATTGACTTTATGTTTTTCAAAATATTTTTTAATATTTTTAAATATTTTGTTATTAAATTTTTAGTATGTTTCATGATTCATTTTTATTCAAACCGCATTTGTCGATCAAAGAAGCTACACTCAACCTTCTTAGTTTTATGGTGTGGAACGTTTTTGTATTGTTTATCTTAATTTTGCATATTTTTTAATTTAATTGGGTTATATTGCTATAAAGTTCCAACTCCCCTGTAATGTGATTGTTAAAATATTAGTATTTGCTATCATACATTGTTTCCATTTATCTCAATTTACCTTTATTAAATATATTTAAATGATAAAAATAGCAATTTAATTTTATTCATCCCTATTTTTTGGTAATTTTTTGTAGTTTTAAGTGTGGTCCTATCAATAATAAAAAATGTAAATTGAGTAATCTCAACAAACTCCATTTACTTGGGTAATAATTTTCATATCATTATATATTTTTTTTTTTGGAATGCATTATAGGGAATTTCAATTCGTTACTTATTTCATGTACAAGGATATTACACCAAATCAAAATAATATCTTCTAATATAATTCTTCTACACAATTTATCTTATTTATTTAAATCTTTTGCTTTGATTTTGTTATATTATTAAAAAAACTATGATTGTCCACACCAGTGACCATTAGATTGCTTTTTTTGTTTTTTTACATTGCTTAAATTAATCTTAATCCAATCATGTTATATATCTAGTAAATTATAAAATAATTGCTTATTATAATTTAAGATTTATTTCTTTGGTAATTTGTGTAATTTTAAATGTGGTGACATTAATATGAAAAAAAAAACAGTGGTCACATCTTGATGAACTCCAATTAAGAAAATATTCATTTTTATAGTTTTTTTAATATTTTTTATGGACTTACCATGCCTCACCAAGTATTTCATTTTGTGCCAAATTTAATAATTGAGGATTTCACAATCGATCTTCCTTGAAACTTATAATGTGGCTTTCTCCCACGATTTATCTCATCTCTGCAATTCTTTTGCATTGATTAGTTATGTTACCACGAAAATGTAATTCTCCTATTGTGATACTTTTATGCCACTTTTATTTAGTTCTATTACTTTGGTATCTATTTATCACATTTCATGTTAAATATATATATTTGCTTAATATTTAATAAAATTTATTATTACTTATATACATTTTTGTAATTTAAAATAATGACAAACGAGATTTAAATAAGATAAATTAAATTCCGTTATGCTCATTTTGACCAGCTCTCTCGAATTAAATATTCATTCTTATATTAAAAAAAAATTAGTTTTTAGGATTTTTGCATTTTTTTTTGATAACATAATTAGTACCTGATTCTATGGTTAAGGATGTCACCTACAATCTCATTAGTATTTTGCAATACAAATTTCCCATATAATTTATATTTTATTAACAAACTTTTCCTCTTTATTTTCTTATATTATTTTCGAAACTCTGTCTCTCCATCATGTGACCTTAACATTTCTTTGATTAATTTTGATTAATTTATTTCAGTTGATCTTTTTTTAGTTTTAATATATAATTAATTCATACTATACTAATTGCTATTAATTATTATTGCTTATTTACATTGGTAAGTAGCAGTACTTCTAAACAATTGTTGTATTTAGATGAAACTCACTTCTTACGACTAGCCTTCACTAGTTCTGTCAGATTAAATATTCTTGGTTACATTTTTAATTGTTTTATTTTCTAGAGTTTTGGCACATTTTTTAGGCTTTTTCAATTTGCAGCTAATTATATAATCAAGTGCATTACAAATGATCTCATTGATATATTTGATCTTAATGTCCTTATATAATTTATCTCATTTCATTAAATTCTTTCCCTTTATTTAGTTATATTATTATGTAGATATAAATTTCATATTGTGTAGCCTTTGGATCGCTATGATTTTATTTTGTTATATTGCCTCAATTTTCCTCATTTAAGCTCTAACTAATATTTTCTTTATAATTAAAAAATAAAATTATGTTTATTTAAGCTTATTTTAACTAGTAATTACCAAAAGTTCCAAACAAGGTCTACTTATGTTGAAACAAATATTATTGGACTCACTATGGTGACCTCTATCTAACTAAATATTTGTTTGTATACTTTGGGGATTTACTTAAAAGTTTTTTAACATATTTTAAAAGACATCAATAATCTTATCTAATTTAACAAATAATTGTGTTACTTTAGCTCTTTATATTATCACGGAATACAACTTTTCTGTATAATTTATCAAATTGTTTAATGTTTTGGTTATAATTTTTTAATATAAATTTGAAACAATAATTCTCCTCTCATTTGACATTTAAGTCATTTTTATTTGATATTATTACAATGCTTGAGCTTATCTCATTTCTTTTTGATTATATGTTAATTGAATATTACAATAATTTCAATATTTTTAATGCTTATTTCATTCCATAATTTGTATTAATTACAAATGTGTTGTGATAAAGAGGAAGAAAATGTCACGAAAGTCTTTTAAACATGCTTTATTGGTTTAAATATTCATTTTGTACTTTTTAAACGATTTATTTAAAGGGTTTTTTTAATTGTTTGTAAGAGTTTTTTTATTGTTTTGCATATGATGATCAAGAATGTTATATTCTATACCCTTAAAAATGGGGAATATGACATTCTTATAAACATCATCTCAATTTTTCAAATATTTTGTTATGATATGGTTGTATTAGTTTGAAGCCTAAATTTTCCATTCATTTGACCTTTACATTACTTTAATTTCATTGTATTATGTTTCTTTTTTATCAATTTTTATCATTAATTTATATTTGATTAATAATAAAACAATAATTTATTATTTTTTATGTATATTTACTTCAAAAAAAAAGAGCAGCACTAAATATGGTTTGTTTGAAATGAAACAAAATTCATTAAACTCATCTCGATGAGCTTTATCCATTTATATATATATATATAAACATTTTACATTTAATACTTTGGCGGCATTTTATGATAAATTCTGAAGTTCAGACATTTGGAAATTATAGATGAACACTTGATTAATCTCATTTTTTGTAATTTTTTAATGTAATGTTTTTATTCCTAGGATGCCATTGCTTTCCTCTTGTGTACATTGCATCATTTTGAATTATTTATAGAACTTTTCCTATGTTTTCCTTATTTTAGTGGTAAGATGTAATGCATGACAACAAAATAATATTTTTTTATTATTTATGCTTATCTAAATCATTTTGATATGATTAAATTACATTACTTTAATTTATCTATTTTAACTCTAATTCATATTTTCCTTGTATTAAAATAATAATTTATTATTATATCTATTTATTAACTTTAATTATTAACAATATTTCCAATTAATATTCTTACAAAATGAAATAAAAGCCATTAGAGTCCTTCATTAAATCTATCCAATTCAATATTTGTTTTTATTTTTTTAAATATTTCAAATTATCGGATTTGTCTATGATTTTTTTGAGAAATAGTGGACCATACTTGATTTCACAAATAAGATGTTGCACTAAATCTCTGTAGCTTTTTTTAATGTAATACTCTGATATAATTTATCTCATTTTTGAAAAAATTAAATTTTGATTTAGTAAAATTACTTTGAAATTATAGCCTTCATTTCATGTGATAATTATATCACTTTGATCTATTCATATATATTGCTTTTATTTTTTTCACTTCATTGTTGGTATATATAGCTTTATTTTTAAATAATTATCTATTATAATTGTTATTTAATTATTTTTCTAATTCATAATAATTTTATTCAACTTTTGATTAAAATGAAATACACATCATAGAACTAGCATGGATGAGGTGCAACAAATTAAATATTCATTTTTATAATTTTAAACATTATATTTTGTAGTATTTTTTCATGTATTATGATACCTTTTGATTTGTACCTTATTTGATGATTGAGGATGTTATGCTTGACTTGCTCAATGTCTTGGCACAAAACTTTGCCATGTAAATTTTCTTATTTCATTAATTTTTTCTTTTTGATTTGTTTATTCTACTATTTAACTCCAAGTGTCTTTTGGTGTGATTTTTATATCACTTTCATTTGGTTGTATTAGATTGCTTTAATTTAACTTGTATCAACTTCAAAACATAATTTCTTAATATTAATGTAATAATTTTTTATTAACTTTACGTAATTACATTAGCAATTTTTACTAAGTACCAACAGTGTCTATTTTAGAAGGAAATAGAGGTCGTTGGTCTCTTCTCATTGAGCTATAACAAATTAAATATTTATTTTAATATTTTTAATTTTTTTATATTGTAATGTTTTTTATTAAATAATGAGATTTTTTATTTGCATTAAATTTGATTATTGACGATATCGTGCAAATAATCTCGATATCTTTCAATTCAACTTTGTCACACACTTTAAGCTATCATTCCACTTTTTGTATTTGATTTGGTCTCATTATTTTCAAACTCTAACTCTCCCTTTATGTGACTATTACATAGCCATGATTTTGTTACATACATTGCTTTTGTTCAGCTCATTGTAGCCTTAATATATGTTTGGTCAGTATTAAAATAATATTGTACTATTTTATATGTTTATTTACATGTGTAGCTTGCCTTAATTCTAACAGAAGTTTGTTCAAGAAAAAATCAAAGCCATTAGACTAATCTCAGTCATCCCTATCAAATTAAATATTCATTTCTAGATTTTTTAATATTTTACATTCTAGCATTTCAACATGGCTTACGAGGCAATTAAATTTGCCCATGATTAGATGATTGATAATGTTAAACTTGACCTCCTTTATTTCTTGGAATGGAACTTTCTAAAAAAGTTTACATTTTTTCTTCAAATATTTGACAATCATTTTGTTATACTACTATTTAATTCTAATTCTCTTCTCTTTTGAGATTACGTTGCTTAGATTTTGTTAATTAACATTCTTAAATTCAACTCATTTTTGCACTATTTTTATTTACTTAACTTGAAATAGAATTTTTTCATTACTAATGCTCATTTACATTCATATTTTTTTGTAATTACAATTTGTACTCTATCAAGATGAAATAAAACATATTTTTACAAATATAGACCATCGTTATCCATCTAAATATTTCCAATGCTTTTTGTATACTTTATTAGGCGTTTTAACTCATACCTAATTTGATAATTAAGGATTTTCTAGTATATCTTCTTTGTATCTTGGAATGCTTATTTTCTATGAAGTTTGTGTCATTTTCTTAAAGGTTCTCACTTGATTTGGTAACATTACTTTGTAACTTTAATTGAAACACTCGGTGATCTTCACATCACTTTTATCTAGTTATATTGTATCACTTAAATTAATCTTATTTTAGATTTAAAATATATTTTCTAAATAGACTTAATAATTTAAATTATTTATACTTATTTTAACTTTTTTTATCAATAATTCCAAATGATGACCAATCGAGACTAAATAATCATCATTGAACGTATTTTAATGAGTTTTATATAATGAAATGCATATTTTTTTTTAATTTTTTAAAATTTGGTTTTTTAAATATACTACATTTTTTAAGAGACATCAATCCTAATCTTATTTAATGATCGAGGAGATTACACCCATTCTCCTCAACACCACGAAACGCTACTTCTACAATTTATCTAACTTCCAATTTTTTGCTTTGATTTGGTTAGATTACCATGAATGTCTATTTCTCCTCTCTTTCATTTTTTATATTACAATGATTTTATTAGACTACATTGGCTTAATTTATATCTTTTATGTTGGAATACATAAATACTATCAAAATAATAATTTGTTATAATTTATGTTTTTTTAATTATAATTCCTTAAAGTTCGTAATTAGGTCTAATAGAGATGAAACAAATGTTGAAAACCTCATATAGATGAGAACTATCCCATTAATTATTTACTTTGTATATCTTTACATATGTTATTTTTCATGATTTTAGCATACCTTTAAAATCTTTTCAATTCTTACCATATTTAATATTCAAGGATTCTAGACTCAATCACCCTAGAACATTGAAATGTAACATTTCATTCAATTCAACTCATTTCCTTGAACTTCTTTGTTTTATTTGGATATATTTCCATGTAATTCTAATTCATCATTTGTAGGTCCAAAATGTTTCTTCGATTTGGTGAAATTATATTACAACAATTTATCTTATTTCACTTTTAACATAAATATACATACATACACACATACATATATATATATATATATGTGTGTGTGTGTGTGTGTGTGTGTGTGTGTGTGTGTGTGTGTGTTAACCCTGTATTAAATTAAGAATTTATTATAATTTGTGTTATTTACCTTGATATTTCATTATAATTCCAAACAAGTTCCTTTCAATATGAAAAAAGAGTCATTGTACTCAACTTGAAAACCTATAATAAATTTATTATTGTATTTCATGTTTTTTCTAAATATTTTTTTCTAGTGCTTTGGATGTTTAATAGTACATTAAAAATTGTGCAAAGTACAAAAATCTAAGATGGCATGTTTATTCTCCTTGGAACCTTGGAAAGTGACATTTTTGTTCAATTTGTTTGCTTTTTAAATTTATTTTAGTTGATTTTTTCATAAAACAAAATAACTATAAATCTCTAGTCTTGTGATCTTTACATTGGTTTAGGTTGGTTATATTACATTGCCATAATTTAATTTATTTTAGCTAAAACATATTTTTTCTTATTATAAAAAAAGTAATTTGTTATTACTTTTTTTACCAATTAGTTGGAATTCCAAATGAGGCAGGTCCGAGAGGAGAAAGAAATCTTTGGACTCGCCGCCATGAGAACTCTTTAATGAAATACAATTTAAACTTTAAAAATATTTTATTTTCCAAGATTTTTCACACTTTATGAGTCATTTTTGTTCTTATCTAATTTTATGATCACGCTTGGTACGTTCAATATCTTTATTATCATGGAATGATGCGTTCCAACAAAATTTATTTACCCCTTTTTGTCAAACACTTCACTTTGATTAGGCTATATTTCTATCAATTTTTATTCTACTCTTATGTGACCTTTGCACTATTTTGACTTGGTTATCTTATATTGATTGAATTTATTTTATTTTTTATTCAATAACACTGAATAAAATTTTATTTATTATTTATGTCTAGTAAATTCTTTTAATTAGCAATAATACTCAAGGTGGACTAACAAAGATAAAACATACATTTTTTGAATTGCACTTACAAGCTCTATTTAATTAAATATTTTTTTACAAATTTAAAAAGTTTATTTTCCTCATTTTTTGAATGTTTTATGGGGAAATTTTATTTATTTATCATCTGATAGTAGAGTAGCTTACAATTGATACCCCTAGTATTTTGTAATGTAACTTTTCTATTAAATTTTTAAAATTTTTCAAACTTTTCATTTGATTTTGTTGTACTACTTTCTAACTCCAATTCCCCTTCAAATGTGACATTTACATCGCATCAATTTGATCATATTACGTTACTTCAATTTGTCTCATTTCAATTTTAATATATATTTTCTTGATAATACAACAAAATTTTATTTTTGGTTATATTTATTTACTTCAATGATATGCTATAAATACAAACTAGATTAGATTGATTATGAATAAATAATGTTGGACACCTGTATTATTGTTTATCCAATCAAATAATGAATTTAATATTTTTAAATAATTTATTTCTTGGAGTTTGGACAAATTTGTGAGACATTTTGAGTCATACTTTATTTTGACATTAAGGTTGTTACTCTCAATTTTCTCAAAGTCTTTCAATTTAGTATTATCATAGAACTATCTCATTCTTGAAAATCTTTTTCTTCAATTCGCTTATATTACTACAAAACTTAAATTCTCCTCTGATATAACCATTAAATAAATTTTCTTTTATTATATTACAATGCAGCAACAAATGTTGTTCTAGCTTGGTATTATTTTTATTAAATATAAAATTAAAATTTTATTATTATTTATTATTATTTTCATTTGTAATTCCCAATAATTTCAAATGAGTTCTAATCAATTTAAAATTAACATTGTTGGACTCATCTTGACAAGTCCTAATAAATAAAATATATTTTTTACATTTTAAAATATCTTATTCCTTTAGGGTTTTGCTACACTTTACTAGGTATCTCAATTCGAACTTTATTTGATGACCAAGGATGTTACAATAGTTATCTCGTGCTCTCAAAATTTAGCTTTTAGGTAAAATTTTCTTATCTTTAAATCTATTGTGTTTATTTGGTTATATTACTATTGAACTTTAATTCGTTTATCATGTGACCTTTATGTTACTTTGTTTTATTCATATTACTTTCCTTCAATTTAGCATATCTAATCTTAAACATATTTTTGCAAGTATTAAAATAATAGTTCTTTTTTTTCTTATTTATTTTGGTAATTTGCAGTAATTTCAAACATGGTCTAATTGAGATTAAACAAGTGTCATTAAATTAGCCACGACAAACTCTATCTAATCACATATTCATATTTGTATTTTGAGGAATTTATTTTTAAAGGTTTGAGCATGGTATTTCTAGCCATATACTCAAGCCTAATTCAACAACAGTAGATATTACAATAAACTTTTTTAGTATGTTAGAATGCAACCTTCTTGTAAAATTTAATCCTATAATTAAAATATTTCAATTTAAATTGGTTATATTATTTTGAGACTCTTATTTTTACTCTTGTAAACTTTCCAGCACTTTTATTTTGTTAGACTAAATTGCTTTAATTTAATATGGTAGTTCAAAGAAATTCCAAATAAAGCCTTATTAAGATGAAACAAACATTATTGTACTCACCTTGACAAACTCTATCCAATTAAAATTTTTGTATATATTTGGAAATATTTTATATTAAAAGGTTTTTTGCATGCTTTGCAAAATACTATTATTCATACCTTATTGGATGTCCAAAGATCTCATAAGTGTTTTGTAATCCAACTTTTCCAAAACTTTTTCTCAGTTCTTCATATCTTTTTCTTTAATCATGTCGTTTTACACTGAAAGTCCAGTCCTCCTCTTATCTAACCATTACATTGCTTTTATTTTATTTCATTATATTGCTTCAATTTATTTAATTTTTGCTATATTATATTTTAACCTAATTCTAATTCAAAACCTTATTATTATTATTTTTATTTATTTTTGTAATTAGTAGTAATTCTAAACGAGATTCCAATAAATTAGTACAAATGTTATTCGATTCATCCTGACATGTTCTATCCCATTCATTTTTCTTATTTTTTTAACTTTTTAACTTCTAAGATTTTGGCATATTTTATAAGACATTTTTATTTGCACCAAATTTCAAAATAAAAATGTTACACTCAATCTCCTTTGTGTTTTCCAAAATAGCTTTCCTATACATCTTATGAAATTTCTCAAAATCTTTAATTTTGATCGGGATAAGTTATGATGAAACTCAAATCCTCCTCTCGTGTGATCCGATTTTAGGTTTAATATATATTTCCTTAATAACAAAATAATAATTTATTATTTTTTATGTTCAAGTTTTTTGGGTGTTTCATAATTGTTGAAAATGAGGTTCAATAGCAAGAAAACTAACATCAATGGATTCTTCTTATTGATCTCTATCCCATTGAATATTTATTTTAATTTTTTAAAAATATTTTTATTTTAAATTTTTGCATGCATTATGATATATTTTTATCTATACATAATTTTACTATTAAGGAAGTACCACTCTTGTGACATTTTATTAATTTATTTTATTTGTGTTAGATTACTTTAATTAATTTTATTTTAAACTTATAATATATTTGCTTAATATTAAAAAAATGCATTATTTATGTAAACTTTCTTTGTTAGGTCATAGCAATGTTAGATGGGCTCTGATCAGGATGAGACAAATATTGTTTAACTCAACTAGAAAAGGTTTACGTAATTAATTACTTTTTTAATATTTTAAAACAATTTAGTTTATGGGGCTCATGCATGGATTATGAGGCATTTAGATTTGTTCCATTATTGATAGTCAAGGATGTTACCTTTGATTCCTTTAATATTTTTTAGTGCATCTTTCCTATATAATTTATCTATTTGATCTAATAATTAGCTTTGATTTGGCTATTTTATTATGAAACTCTAATTCTTATTTTATTTGAGTTGGTTACAATACTTTTCCATAATTTACCTTTCTTTCCTTTGAAGATATGTCTATTTAACTTTATGGTAATAATCTATTATTTTTAATTTTTTTCTTCTTTAATTTAAAGTATTCCTAAATGAGAATTGGATGAAGGTGAAATAAATAAAATGGTTCTAACATAGATAAGCTCCAATTAATGAAATACAAAACTTTAATTTTTTTATTTATTTTATCATGTAATGTTTTTTCATGCTTTGTAAGGTATTTTGATTTGCACCAGATTTGACAATGGAGGATGTTAAACTTGATCTTCTTAGTGTATTGAATTATAACCTTCCATTATAGTTTATCTTATTTCTTTAATATTTTTGCATTAATTTGTTATATCATTATGTAACTCTAAATCTCATTGCACGCTACGTATAAATTGCCCAATTTTAGTTATTTTAGATTGGCTCAATTTTTTCTTTTGATCTTTAATAGATATTTATTTAATATTAGAAGAATTATTAATATTAATTCTAATTTTCATTTGTAATTCTTAATAATTTTAAAGATGGTATGAATGAGATGAAGAACGGTTGTTTGAGTCATCTTGATGAGCTCTTTCCTATTAAATTCTTATTTTTTTATATATTTTTATTTTTAGTGATCTTAGCAAGCTTTACAAGTCTTTTCATTTCATACTTGAATTGATTGTCAAGGATGCTATAGTTGATTACCTTAACATCATGCAATGTAGTTCTCCTATACAATTTTTTTTTCTTTTTTTCAATTTTCAAACTTTTATATTTTTGAATTTGTTATATTTCGTGGACACTCTAATTCTCTGCTTCTCTAAACTTTACATTTGATTGATTTGGTTATATATTACATTGCTTCAACTTATCTCATTTTAGCTCTATTATGTAATTACTAAAAATAAAACTAATGGTCTAATCTTATTTATTCTTATTTGTCCCAGTAATTATTATTAGTTGTAATAATGTCGTATTGAGGTGGAAGATATACTATTTGACATGTCTCGACGAGATCTACTCAATTTAGTCATTTTTATTGTTTTAAAATTTTATTTCCAAGAGTTTTCTTTTATTTTACTTAATATTAAAAAAATAATTTTTTAGTATTAACACCTATTTTGTTTGTTGATTCTTAGTAATTCTAAATGAGTTTTAGTGGACACCATGCATGTCATTATGCTTGTCACAATAAGCTCCACGTAGTTATCTTTATTCATTTTTTTCAGGTTTTAAATATTTGATTCTCCAGCATTTTACGATTCTGTATGAGAAATTTTGATTCGTACTTGTTCTGATGATCAAGAATGTTATAAATGGCTGCCATAATATCTTAGCATGCAAGTTTTTTGTATATTTTATATCAAAGTTTTGAATTTTTCATTTAGATTTCATTATATCACTTTGAAACATAATTCTCCGCTCATGTAAGCTTTACATGACCTTCATTTGGTTGTCATTTATTGCCTCAACTCATATCATTTTAGTTTTAACATATATATTTACTTTATTTTAAAAATAAATTATCATTTTTATGAGATTTTCGTTTGTAATTAACAATATTTCCAAATATAGGTCTTAATGGAGAAGAAACAAATATTATTGGAAAAATCTAACGAGCTTTATATATTAAAATTGTTTCTTTTTAATTTTAAATTTTTTATTTTCTAGTGTTTTAACATACTTATGAGATATTTTAATTCATATTTAATTTGACAATCAAGAATATTTCACTTGATTTATTTATTCTCTTGTAATGAAACATTTTTATAAAATTAATCAAAATTCTTCAAAATGATTCCTTTGATTTGGGTTTATTATAATGAGATTATAATTCTCTTATGATGTCACCATTACAATGTTTTGATTTGGTTATATTGCATTACTTCAATTATCTCATTCCAACTTTGCTACATATTTACTTAATATGAAAACACAATTATTATTTTTTACTTAATAACTTTTGGTATATTACTGTAAATATAATAAGGTGTGATGGCAAATAAACAAATATCATTGCACTTGTCTCAACAAGTTCCAATAATTCAATATTAATTTTTATTATTGTTTTAATTTTTTTTGGATTTTTGAAAATGGCATTATACTCATTCACCTTAGTATCTTATAATGCAATATTTCTGTACCATTTATCTTATTAACTCAAATATGTTTACTGTTGTTTTTGTTGAATCACTATATAAATCTAAATCTCCTATCATGTGACTATTACATTGACTTTATTTTGTTATACTAGGTTACTTCAATTTATGTCTTTTTAGCTTTAATATATAGTCTTTTAAAACAAAGATAATAATTAATTATTATATATGCTTTTTCATGTAGTTATGTTGTAGCAATTCCAAACAAGGTTAGATCAAGATGAAACAAAATTTGTTGTGTGACTTTCCTTAATTATATCTATAAAATCAACACTAATTTTTAAATTTTTTAATGTTATATTTTTATAATGTTTCACAACTTTTTAAGATTTTTTTATTCCATCACAACTTCATGATTGAAAATGCCACACTTTATGTTCTTAATATTATAAAATGTTACATTGTTGTACTTCTATCACATATTTTTAAATTTTTTGCGTTGATTTTGGATATATTACTATCAAACTCCAATTCTCCAACGATGTGACTTTTATATAACCTTGATTTCTTTACATCACATTGCTTCAATTAAACTTGTTTTAGATTTGTTATTTTATATTAAAGTGATAATTTATTATTAATTGCTTTTATAGCTTGTAGTAATTATTGTTGAGATGTTATAGAGCAAAAAAAGATATAATTTAAATTTTCTTAATGATCTTTAATTCATTAAAAGATGTTTTCTTTTAAAATATTTTATTTTATAGAATTTTGACATTTTTATATGACATCTTATTTCGTGCATAATTTTACAATTAATTTTACTACACCTAAACTCCTTAGTATCTTATAATGCAACTTTCTCTTACAATTTATTATATTTTTTCAAATGTTTGGTATTTATTTCATTATATTACTTTGAAATTCTAATTCACCTCACATCTAACCCTTACAGTGCTTTGTTTTGTTTACGTTATATTTCTTCACTTCTCTTGTTGAAGTTTTAAAATTTATTTACTTTTCAATAAATAATTTTCTATTATTTATTCGTTCATGCTTTGGTAATTCTCAATAATTATAAATGAAGTTCATAAAAGAGAAACAAAGAATGTTTAAGTAGTTAGATATTAATTTTAATATTTTTCTAATGTTTATTCTATATTTTGGCATGATATAAAAGACATATTCATTAATACGAGTTTTGATGATGGAGGATGCCACCCATAATCTCCTTAGTAGCACGAATTGATTTATTTGATTTGTCTAAAGTTTTAGTTGCTATTTTGATATATTAAGATGAGACCTCAATTGTCCTCTCTTGTCACATTTTCAACATTTAGATTTGGTTATAAAAAAATTTTTCAATTTATCTCATTTCAACATTTATATATATATTTTTATTATTGAAATAATAATATGTTATTATTTATGTTTATTCACTATATTAATTCACATTTATTTTGAATGAGGCCATAAAGACTCAATACAAAAATAATTGGTCACATTTTAACGACCTCTATTTAACAAGATATTAACGTCTATATTCTCCTATACTTTTGCTAGTGTTTTTACAAAACTTATGAGACATTTTACTTTGTACCAAATTTGATCAATTTAGTATCATGGACTATGACATTCTCATACAGATTATGTTATTTCTCAAAAACTTTTACTTTCATTTTTTGTATAACACTATTTTAATATATCTTATTTCAACATGAATATATATTTACTTAATATTAAAAAGAAAAATTTTATTTATTATTTATAGTTATTAATATCTTTAATGTAAAGTTTTTTCAAACAAGATCTTATAGAGATGACATCGATGCCATTGAACTCTTCTTATGTGCTTTATTTTATTTTATAATTATATATATATATATATATATATATATATATATATACATACATATATATATATATATATTCATTTTTATGTTTTTAAATACTTTTATTTCAAATATTTATTACTACTTATGAGACATTATAATTCATACCTTATTTTATGACCGATAATATTATGCTTTATCTAATTAATATCTTGGAATACCATTTTTTGCATAATTGTTTTTCATTTCTTTTTTTTCTTTATTTTTAGTTTGGTATACTAATACAAAACTTTACCTCTCTTCTCATATGACACTTAAATTGTATTGATTTATTTGTGCATAATTTGTTCAACTCTTCCATTTTAGCATTAATTTATATTCACATACCATTAAAATATTCCTTTATTTATCAGTTATGTTTAATTTGTTTGGAAATTGGCAATAATTAAAAATGAAGTCCATTTGAGATAAAAAAAAATTATCAGAATCACTTAGATGACCAATATTGGATTAAATATTTACTTTTATTATTTTAAATATTTTATTTGAATGCAA
This sequence comes from Vanilla planifolia, assembly GCA_023846275.1. NCBI lineage: Eukaryota > Viridiplantae > Streptophyta > Magnoliopsida > Asparagales > Orchidaceae > Vanilla > Vanilla planifolia. The sequence goes on along the minus strand of CM043875.1, from coordinate 15,393,631 downwards.
AATTATTGTAGAATTTACATCATTTATTCAATGGTTTTTCTTGGATTAGGTTATATTTTATATGATTTATAATCCTCCTCTTATCTGACCTTTGCATCACTTTTATTTGGTTATATCACATTGCTTCCCTTTATCACATTTGAACGACAACATATTTCCTTAATTTTAAACTAAAAATTTAATATTTTTACTCTTTTGTATATTAGTAATGTATAGAAACACCAAAAAAGGTCTAATCAAGATTAAACAAAAGTTGTTAAACTCATATTAATGAGATTTATCCAATTAAATATTTTGTCTTATAAGTTTAAATATTTTTGTTTTATAGATGTTTGGCCCAATTTTTTAAATATTTTCATTTATCATAATTGCTGATTTAGTAGGTTACACTCGACCTTCTTTGTATCTTAGAAAGGGATATTGCAATGTAATTTATCTTATTACAACAAATATTTTGAATTTATTTATATATATTACTATGAAACTATATTCTCTTTTAATTGACCTTACTTCACATTGATTTGATTTAGTTATGCTACAATACATCAATTTATCTAACTTCTACCTTAATATATGTTTGCTTAATATTAAATTGATTATTTATTATTTTTGTTTTTAAATAATTTTGAAATTTTTAGTAATTTTAAAAAGGATTGTGGAGATGAGACAAGTGTAGTTGGACATGTATCGACGAGCTCTATCCAATTGAACATTCATTTTAAGATTTTTTAACTTACTTATATTTTGTATTCTGGTGCACTATTATTGGCAATTCTATCAGACTACCTTTTAGGATTGAGGAATTTACACTTGATCTTAATTATAACTTCAAAAACAACTTTCTCATAATATTTATCCCATTTCTTCAAATTTTTTACTTTGATTTGGTTATATTTATATGTAGCTCCATATCTTTTATCATATCAACATTAATATATATTTACCCAACTAATAAAATATTACTTTATTATTTTTTAGCTTATTTACTATGATAAATAGAAATAATTCCGAATGAGATTTGAATGAGACAGTAAAATATCATTAAACTATGTTCAATAAGCTATATTTAATTAAATATTAATCATAATATTTAAAAATATTTTTTCTATGATTTTTGCTTTCCTTATAAGTAAATCTTTCGTACTTGACTTGTTAATCGAGAATATTAAACTGGTCATCATAGTAACTTGGAATGCAACATTCGCAAATAACTTATCTCATTCATCTTAAATTTTCACTTTGGTTAGGTTGTATTTCTATGAAAAAAGGTTTTCTTCTCATTTGATCATTACATCAGTTTTATTTGGTATTATTATATTACTTCAATTTGTCATATTTTAGCTTTGATATATATATATATATATATATATATATATATATATATATATATATATATATATATATATATATATATATACACACACATTTAATATCATTATAACAATTTATTGTTATTTATGTTCTTTCATTCAAAAATTCAAAGTAATTCTAAATGAGTATTAATCAAAATGGATCAAACAAAAGTGAACTACTCAGGATGAAATGAGTATTTGATTACATAAATCTCATCCAGATTAGTGCAATAATATTTATTTTGAATAATTATTATAAACTAAGTAATAAGCATAAATAATAATAAATTTTTATTTTTAATATTAAATTATTATATTTTAAATCAAAAAAGATAAATTTAGTATGCAATGCAATTAAATTGAAATGATGTAAGAGTAATATGACTAGAAATTAGAGTTACATATTAACCAAATCAAAGTAAAAATTTGTAGGAAATGATAATTTGTAACAACGTCACTAATCAAATGAGATTTCAATCAAATTTATCATAAATAATAAAATATTTAAAAAATATAGAAAAGAATATTTAATTAGATATATCCCTTCAACAGAAGACCAATGATATTTATTTCATACCAATCAAACCACATATAGGTTTATTATAAATTACCTAATTAAATAAGCATAGGTAATAATATATTATTATTTTAATGTTATGAAAATATATATTATAACTTGAATAAGATAAATTGAAGTAATGTAATATATTAAAGAAATGTATTGGCCATGTGAAAGGAGATTTAGAGCTACATGATAATATGACTAAATAAAAGTGAAAAAATTTATGATATAATATAAATTAAAAACATTCTTTATATTCCAAGATATGAAGGAGAAAGAGAAAAACATTTTTTATCATTAAATTGGACATGAATCTAAATGTCTCATAAAGCTTGCGAAAGTCTTATAAAATTTTTTTAAAAAACATCAAAATAAATATTTAATTAGATAGAGCTTATCAAAATGGGTCCAACGATATTTCTTTTGTCTTGATCAGATCTATTTTGGATTTACTACGAATAACAAAGTTAATAAGCATAAATAATAAAAAAAAATATTTTTAATTCTAAGTAAATATATTTTAAAGGTAAAATAAGATTGATTAGAAAATAATAACATAACTAATTGAAAATCAGGTAAGCGTCAGATGAGACTAGAACTATGGTTACGTAGTATTGTAACCAAATCAATGAAAAAGTTTAAGAAATAGCAGAAATTGTTTACATGTGTTGCATTTCAACATACTAAGGAGATCTAGTGTATTATCCTTAATCGTTAAAGTCGTTATGAATCTAAAGACCTTACTACAAAATTCAAAGCATTTGGAAAATTTGCAGAATAAATAGTTAATTTGACATAGATTGTTTGGAAGAGTCCAATTACGATTGTCTTTGTGATCTTACCTTGTTTGGAATTACTGTAAATTACCAATGTAAACAAAAGTAAAAAAATCATTATTATAATTTTAAGAAATTATGTATTGAAGTTGAAGAGAAAATGAAGTAATGAAATGCTACCAATTCAAAGTAGTGTATCTCGCACAAGAATAATTTACTATCACACATTTGTCGAACCAAATCAATCAATTGTTTTGGAAAGCATCATTGCATATAACTAAGGAGATGGAGAGTAACATTCTAGAAAATAAAAGAACTTCAACTAGAAATGCTTTGTACAGCATGCAAAAACACTATAAAACAAAATTTTTAAAGTAATTCAAAAAAAAATTAATTGAATAGAGCTCATCGAGATGAGTTTAACAAATTTTCTTTTGCCTAGATTTGATAACCATCAAAATTACTATAAATTTTTAAATTAAATAAGAAAAATTATTAAGAAATTAATTTTTTTAATACTAAGAAAATATATATTAAAGTAAAAATAACTTAAATTGAAGTAATATAATTAAGAAAAATAAGATGAGATTTTGAGTTACATAGTAATATATCTTGATCAATGAAAAAAATTTAAGAAATTAAAAACAAATTATTACTAAGTTAAATTTCATGAAACTAAAGAGATTGAGTGAATATCCTAGATAGTTAAATTAGGAACTTATTCAAATATCTCATATGACATGCAAAAATTCAATAAATAAAGATATTTTTAAACAAAGAACAAAAAATTAAATTTTGTTGAGCTTAGTGAGGCCAGTTGACTGCATTTGCTTCAAATATTAGACCTTGTTAAAAATTACTTAGAATTAACAAAGAAAATAAGAAATAATAATTATAAAATATAATTTTTATGTTAATAAAATTAAATTTTTGTTGCAATAAGGTAAAAATGAAGCAACATAATGTGACAAATTAAAAGTTATTTAAATAGCACATGAGGAGAGATTTACAATTATATAATAGTAAAACAAAGAAAATAAAATGCTTCGACGTAATGAGAAAAGTTTTATGAGAATGTTTCATCTCAAGGTTTTAAAATGATTGAGTGTTACAACCTCAATTGGCATTATATTTGAATCAAAATTTTTGATAAAGAATGCCAAAAGTCAACAATTTTATTTAAAAAATGATAAAAATAATTTAATTAGATAAAGTTCTAAAAAATATCTAATGACATCTGTTTTGTGTTAATTTTACCTCAATGGAATTTTAGTAACTACCAAATGCAAATTAGAAACGATAACAAAAAATTATCTTTTCAATAATAAGTGAAAATATGATAAAAATAAAAGTTGAAAAAAATAAAAGAAAATCATATGAGAAAGTTGATTTCAAAATTACAAATGAGATCAAGTGTATTATCACTGATCATCAAATGAGGCATGACTTAATAGACCTCACAAAACTTAGAAAAACCATAAAAAATAAAATATTTAAAAATAATGAAATGATCATTTAAAATGATAGAGCTCAACAAAATGAGTTAAATGTCACTTTTTCTATATCAATTAACTCTTTTTTTTAATTAATACAAATTACTAAGTTAAATAAGATAAATAATAAAATAATTTATTATTTTATTATTACTTAGGCACACATTAAAGCTAAAAATAGATAAATTAAGGTAGTGCACTATAACTAAATGAAGGTGATATATTAGTGACATGATTGGAGATTTAGAGCAACAAAAATATATCCAAGTCATGGCTAAAACGCTAAAGAATTGAGATAAATTACCAAGAAAATTGAATTCTAAGATACTAATAAGATCAAATGTAATATCTTAAATCACCACCTAAGATATGAATAAAAATATCTCATAAACCATGTCAAAACATTAGAAGAAATATTTAGTATCTAATTGATATTGCCCATCAAGATTACTCCAATGAAGTTTGCTTGATTCCAGTCAGACATCATTTAGATTTATTACAAATTATCCAAATAAGCACTCAGTAATAAAACTATGTTACTCAATTAATATTAATAAAATTTAAATAAAAATTGAAAATATTAAAAACTAGAAGAAATAATAGTAACACAAGTGGAAAATAGTAGTTTTTTTATCAACATAAGAAAACTAAAGTGAAAATTTTGAGGAAATTAAATGGATTACATTATAATTTTCTAAATACATGATAATAATAAAATCGAGTTCAACATACTCTATTATAAAAAATAGGTGATTAAAAATGTCTCATAAATTGTCCCAAATTTTTAGAAAAAACATTTAATAATTAAAAAAAATATTTAATTTAATAAAGATTGTCAGGATAACTCTAACACTAATTTTTTAATCATGATCAGACCTTGTCTTAAATTACTACCAAGTACCAAAAACATAACCATAGATAATAATAAATCATTATCTAAAATTAATTAAATAAGTTCTAATGTTAAAATAATAAGAATTGAAGTGTTATTGTATAACCAATTCAAAGAGTTTTGAAAATAAAACCAGAGAAGAATACGAATTTCCTACTAACATAAATAAATCATAGTTACAATTAATTAAATAAATTAAACACAAAAGTTTTTTTTTCAGGACACGAAGTATATCAATTGTAATATCTTTGATCATCTAATTAGCTATAAATTGAAATGTTATTAAAAAAATGATAAAATGAATATTTTATAAGTTAAACCTCGTCGAGAAGAGTCCAACATTTACTTGATCTCGATCATACACCATTTGGAATGCTGAATGATACCAAAACAAATAGGCTCACATAATAAGAAATTATTTTTTATAATAAATAAATATATATTATAGAAAAATAAGATGAATTGAAGTAATGTAATACAACCAAATCAAATTCATATAAATGTCACGAAAGAGTTGAATTAGAGTTACATAGAAACCTAAGAAAATAATAGTAAAATTTTCCAAAGAAATTAGATAAGTTATACTAGAAAATTTAACTCCTAGTTACTGTGGCGATTATGAGCAACATTCTTGATCATAATATTGGCTACCAGTAATAATTTCTTATAAGACTTCCTAAAGTCCTACAAATGAAAATATTTAGACATATGGAAAAAAAAATATTTAGCTGGATAGAGTTCATCAAGATATGTATAACAGTGTTTTTTTGCCTCAATCAAACCTTATTTCAAATTTTTATGAATTTAAAAATTTAATAAACAAAAAGATAAATAAATTGTTTCTCACTACTAAGTAAATAAACATTGAAGTAAAAATTTGATAAATTTAACCAATATTATATATTAAAGAATTTATTATTATTTATTAAAAAATAAATAATAAAAAATTTATTATTATTTATAAAAAATACAAAAAAATTTATAAAGTATTATTTTTATATTAGGTAAATATATATTAAAGGTCAAATAAGACTAATTGAAGCTTTATAATACATCCAAATAGTACATATGTAAACATAAAGTAAGTGAAGAATTATAGCTTAATAGTAATTTAACTAAATGAAAGCTACAAATTTGAAAATTGCGAAAATCATAAAAAGTTAAACATTTGAAAATATAGAAGTAGGTTTTTATTTTGATAGAGCTGATTGATACATGTCCAACGATCTTAGTTTCATCTTGATCAAAACGTGTATTGAATTGCAATAATTTACCTATGAAAATAAGCACAAATAATGACATTTTTATTCTTATATTGAGTAAATGCATATTAAAGATGAATGAGATAATTTGAGTCAATATACTACAAACCAAATCGAAATAGTTTAGATGTCTCATAAGTAGATATTTAGAATTAATAAGTAATATAACTTAAAAAATTGCAAAATCTATAACATTGTCGATCATCAAAAAAGATATAATTCAAATCTTCCCCAAAAAATAAAAAATATTTAAAAATTTTGGAATTAATTTTTAATTTGCAAAGATCATTATGAGAAGGGAAATAAAATAAGTTTTGTCTCAATCAAACCTCACGTACAATTATTGGAAATTACAAATGGAGATGAGCATAAATAATAATCATATATTTTTAAATAGTAAGTAAATAATATTAAAGTTGAAATGACATAAATTGAAGTAATTCAATATAAACAAATCAAGGAGATATAAGGTTCATATGGGAAGAGATTTACTATTAGCTGATACTAAAGCAAAATTAAAGCCAAAAGTTTTAATCAAATGAGATAAAGTGTTTAAGAAAGTTGTATTCAAATATAACAATGGGACTGAATATGACACCATTAATAATCAAAATTGTTACGATTCACAATGTCTCATAAACATATGCAAATATTAGAAAATACATATTTATAAAAGTAAATATTAATATTTTATTAGGCATTTATTATAGAAATGAGTCAGATGATGTTTTATTCTTCTTGATCAGAACTTTTTTGAAATTACTATGAATTACAATATAAATAATTAAAAAACTAACAAAATATTATTTTAAAATTACATAAAAATATATGTACATCTAACAGAGACAAATTGAATAAATATTTTATAAAATGATCATCGAAATTTAAATTTCGAATGAGAAGAGATTTGAAGAATTAGAGTATATGTCCAAATCAAAGTAAAAAGTTCGAAGAAATGAGACAAATTAAATCTGAAAGTTTTTTCCATGATATCAATGTAATTAAGTGTAATGTCCATTATTATCAAATTTTGTAGGAATCAAAATGACTAACATGGAGTGCAAATAGCATATAAAACATTTAAAAATTTAGAGATAATAACTTGCTTTGGTAGATCCTGTTTAGATGAGTCTAATTATCTTTATTTCATCTCAATCAAACCTATGCTATTTCAAATTATTATTTTAATATTATAAAATATCTTATTAAATAAAAAATGTAAATTGAAGTGATACTGTAAAAAAAATAGAAGTGGAGAGGAGATGTATAGAAACATATTAAAAAATCAAATCAAAGCAAAAATATTTAAACAAATGATGTAAATTGTACACAAAAGTTATATTTCGAGACACCAATGAGATCGAGTGTAACATCCTGAAATTTCATATTACCTTCTAATAAATGCCTTTCAAAATTTTCCAAAATATAAGACAATATTTTAAAAAATTTTAAAAAATAACATTTAATTTGATAAAACTCATTGAGTTGAGTCCATAAATGTTTGTTTCATACATATCCAAACTCTTTCAAAAGCTTGCAAATTACAAAAGTTTATAAAGATAAATAATAAACTTATAGTAACTTAACATTTAGTAAACATATATTAAAGGTCAAATATGATACGTAGAACAAATATAATTTAACTTAATCATAGCAATATAATTGTCACATGAGAAGAGAATTAGAGTTGTAAAGTACAACCCAAATCAAAGTGAAATTTTTTTAGAAATGAGGAAGTTGCATTCAAAGATACTAAGGACGTCATGCATAAGCTCCTTGCTCTCAAATCAAGTAAGAATGAAATGCCTTGTAAATTATGCCACAACTTTTAATAATAAAATATTTAAAAATATTGAAATTAATATTTAATTGTAGAGAACTCATTGACATGTGTTTAGCAATGATAGTTTCACCTCAATCAAGCATCATTTGCAATTATTATAAATTATAAATTGAATAAGTATAAGTAATAATGACTTGTTCTTTATATTAAATAAATATATATAAAACATGAAACGAGATAAATTGAAGAAATGAAAAATAACAAAATCAAGTTCACGTAAAGGTAAAGTTCATAAAAATAATCTAAAGAAGATTAGTTAAACTTTTTGAGAAGGTGGCATTGGAAGACAAATAAGAGATTTAGCATATCATTCCATATCATCAAGTCAACTTTAAATAAAATTTTCCTCCCAAATTATGCAAAAAATAGTTAAAAAATAAAAAATTAAACAAAATACAATTGAATATTTAATTTGATAACACACATCGAGATAATTCCAACAACGTTAACATCAATTTTATCAGACATTATTTTGAATTACTGAGAGTTACCAAACTAAATAAGTAAAAATATAACAAATTATTTTTTTTTGTTAAGTAAATATATATTAAAGCTAAAAAAGAGATAAATTAAAGAAATATAATAAAAACAAATCAATCTAAAAACTTTTAGAAATGTGATGAATTATATATGAAAATTGTGCTGATGGATATAAAGAAGATCAATTGCAACATAAAAATGATGTTTTCCAATATATATATATATGAAAAGATTAAATGAGTTAAAATGAGGTTTTCCAATATAATTAAATAAAAATGATGTAAAAATAACACATGCTAAGACGTAAAATTAATAATATCATAACAAAATAAATGAAAGACGTTTTAGAAAATGAGAAATATTTTATGGCAAAGTAGCATTCAATGATGCTTAAGAGATTGAGTGTAAAGTTAGCATTAATTAATTTTGGTATAAATAAAATTTACATGTATGGGATGTTAAGACATAAGAAAAAATTGACTACTATGAAACAAAAATTTGTCATTGAGATGGGTCCAGTAGCATTCGCTTCATCTCTATCTTACAACATTTGTAATTGCTAAAAATTACAAAGTTAAATAAGCAAAATTTGAATCAAAGCCAAAACTTTGAATAAATTAGCCAATATATATAGGAATTCTATTTTCAATGATACTAAGGAGTCCAAATGTAACATTCTCAATCAACAAACAAGGTGCGTATGAAAGTGTTTCATTAAGCATGCAAAGTAATAAAATATTATTTCATCAAAAACAATTTAGATATTAAAAAAATTAAATTGGATAGAGCTAATCAAGATGTCTCAATCTCTATTTATTATGTCGTTATCTTACCATGTTTAGAACAATCCAACTAAAGTAAACAAACATAATAATAACAAATTATTTTTGAATATTAAGTTAAGATATATTAAAAATAAATTATGTTTAATTGAAGAAATATAATATACCTAGATAAGGTGATTTAAAGTTCACATTAAAAGATATTTATAGTAGCATAATAATATAACAAAATCAAAGCAATAACTTCTAAAAATTAGATAAATTGCAACATAAAGTTACAATTTGAGATACTAATAAGATGACATGTAATATTCTTGGTCATCAAATCTATTATGAGTAAAGATATCTTATAAAGCATACAAAACCATTAAAAGAAAAGTTTTGAAAAAATAAAATATTTAATTTGATTGAGCTTATTATGAAGAATTTAATGAGGTTTAGTTTTCAAGCGATCCACCTCATTTTGATTGACTAATAATTGTCAAAAAGGTAGAAAAAAGAATAATAGTAATTTAAATATTTGGCAAAATATGTTAAAGCTAAATAAGATAAATTGAAGCATTATAGAATAACTAATTTAAAATGTTGTAGTGGCCACATAGGAGGGGATTTAGATTTACAAAATATTATAACCAAATCAAAGAAAAAAATTAAATTGAAATAAGTTGTAGTGTATATTAATGTTCCTAGATCTAAGGAGATCAAGTCTAATGTCCTCAATCATGAAATTAAGTATGAATTACGAAGTCAAGCAAAGCATGCACTAACATTAAAAAATAAAAAATCTAAAGCTTTATAAATGAATATTTAATTAGATACAACTCATCGAGATGGATGGTACAATGTTTGCTTTGTCTTGATCAAATCCCATTCGTACTTATTGTAAATTTAAAAATTAAATAAGCATAAATAATAAAAAATTACTATTTTAATGATAAGAAAAATAAATTAAAGATAAAAAATAATTCATTAAGATAAAAAATATAATTTAATCAAAGAGATGTAAATGCAATAAAAGATGAGAATTTTAGATTTATAGTAATATAGCTAAATCAATATAAAACATTTGAAGTGAGATAAGTTGTTCTTGAAAGTAGCATTTTGACATGCTAATGAGATTGAGTGTAACCTCCTTAATTTTCAAATTATTGAAGAATTGAAATATCTAACAAAATGAGTAAAATCCATAACAGAAAAATTAAAAAATAAAGAGATGAATATTTAATTGCATTATAATATAATAAAGTAAAATTTGAAAATTAGAAGAAATTAAATAAATCTTGTAAGAGAAAACATAAAGATCACATAAGAGGAGATTTATAGTTACATAGTAATATATCTATTTAAAAATAAAAATAGAAGAAATCAGATAAATTGTATGAGAATATTGTATTCTGAGATGCTAAGAAAATAGTGTAACACCATCTATCATAAAATCAGGTAAAAAAGAAATGAGTTGTGATGCATGTCAAAGACATCCAAAAGAAAATATTTAAAATATTACAATTAATCTTTAAATGGATAAAGCTCATCAAGCCGAGTCCGATGATGTTCTTTTGTTTACATTGTATATCTTTTCAAATGGTTATGAATTAACAAAATAAATAAGCATAAATAATAAAAAATTAATTTTTAACATTAAATAAATATATAATAAAGCTAAAGTGAGATAAATTGAAGCAAAGTAATTTGACCAAATGAAGTGATGAAAGTGATATAAGAAGAGAATTAGAACTTCATAGTAATATAGCTGAATTAAAATGAATGGGACAAAAAATTTGTTAAATTATACAAGAAAATTGCATAGCAAGATTTTATGGAGATTAAGTATATCATCCGCATAAATTAGTTAAAATTTGAAATGTTTCATAATAAATGCCTTTGCTATTAAACATAAAATATTAAAAAATATATAAATAAATATTAAATTTGATAGAAATGATTCAGACAATCCCAACAATAATTACTTTATCTTAATCTAATCACATTTGGAATAAATATGCATTTTAAAAATAAAAAATATAAATAATAAAAAATTATTATTATAAAACAAAGTATTAAATATTAAAAAATAAAATGAGATTAACAAGGCAATGCAATCCAAAAAGTGTGAAGCAACGTAAAAGTCACAAGTGAGGGGAATTAGAATTTTGTGGTAATGTGACTAATGATAAGAAAACAATTTCAAGAAAGGAGATAAATAGATGTGAACATTGCGTTCTAGGATACTAAGGTTATAGAATGTGACGTCTTCAATCATTAAATTTGGTAAGAATCAAAATATTTTATTAAAATTGATAAAATATAAGAAAAAATATTTTAAAAAATATACAAATAAATATTTAATTTGATGAAGCAACAAAAAATGAGTTCAAGAATATTTATTTCTTCTCAATCGAACCTCATTTAGAATCTCAATAAATTTTAAAATTAAAGAACCAAAAATAAAATTAAATTATCATTTAAATTATAATTAAATGTATAAAGCTAAAATAAGTTGAATTAAAATATTACAATATAACCAAATAAAAACAATGTGAAGATCACACTAGAAAAGAATTAGTGCTTTATATTAAAATAACCAAATAAAAGTTAAAAAAAATTATAGAAACTAGGAAAATTATATAAGAAAATTATAGTTTTAGATACTAAGGATATTTGGTATACCATCCACGATTTTCAAATAATAAAAATTATCTCGTAAAGTATGGCAAAATAATGAAAATAAATAGTTTTAAAAAATAAAAGAATTAATAATGAATTGCATAGTGTTTGTTAAGATGAGGCAAAAAGGCGTAAACAATAACAAATTAAATCAAATTATTTAACAAAATTAAAGAGATTTAAATCTTATAAAAGAGGACAACTTTGTGCTATTTAGTAAAGTAAGCAAATCAACATGAAACCTTTCCTAAACAACATAAATTTTATAAGAAATTTGTATTCCATGGTACTCTGAGATAAAGTCTAGCAATGTCACTATCAAATTCTAATTGTATGAAATATATCTAATAAAGCGCAACAAAAATTATTTTTTAAACATAAAAATGAATATTTCATAAGATGAAGTTTGTCGAGATGTGTCTAATGTTGTTTTTTTCCCCACAACAGGTTCTCATTAGGAATTATCAAGAGTTGTCAAAGTAAATAAGCATCAATAACAAATAAATTACAATTTTTATATTAATTAATAACATTTTAAAGTTGAAGTGAGACAAATTGAATCAATGTTGCTTCAAAAAATCAATCCAATTTTAAGGTCACATGAAAGCGATTTACGATTTCATATTAATCTTACTAAATTCAAGCAAAATATTTGAATAATTAAGAAAAATATTACAAGAAACTTCAATTGCAAGAAGATAAAGAGTTTGAGGCAATATCTTCAAATGTCAAATCTTGTATGAATCATAATTTCTCATAATTCATACTAAAATAAAAACAAGAAATTAATTTCAAAACGACAAAATAAATATTTCATTGGATGGAGCTCGCCGAGATCACTCCAATGATGCTTCTTTTATCTCAATTAAATCTTATTTAGAATACTATAATTTTAAAAGTAAATAGGTATAAATAAGAACAAATTAGTTTTTACTCTTAAGAAAGTATGTAAGAATGAAGATAAACTAAACCAATGTAACTTAACCAATTGAAAGCGACGTAATGGTCACAAACGAAGATACTTTAGGCTACTCAAAAATATGACAAAATTGGAAAGGAAAATTTATAGAAATGAGAGAAGTTATACAAGAAAGTTTTTTTCAAAGATGCTAAGGAGATCAAATTAGCAATTATGATTCTAAAGTTTGTACCAATAAAAATATCTCATAAACTATGCCAAATTAAAAAAATTAATCTTTATAAATATAGAAACAAATATATAATTATATAAAGTTCATTAGAATCAGTCCAATGATATTTTGTTAATGTCGATCAACCTTGTTTGGTCTTTTGTCAAATATCTTATCAGAATAATGTAAAAGTTACACGAGTGGAATATTAAAGCTTTATAGTAATATAACCTAAGCAAAGTGAAACTTTTGATAATATTGTGGAACTTAAGATGTAGAATGCAACAAAGTTTCTTATATAGTTTGATTCATAGTAATTTTGATTGAGGTTTGATCAAGATGATAGTAACATAATTCGACATGCCTCAACAACTCTATAAAAAGAGATTTTTTTAATACTTTTAAATACTTTATTTTCTAAGGATTCTATGGGCTTTACAAGCCATTTATATTTATGCCTCATTTAATAATCTATGATGTTATGCTCGATGTCATACGTATCTTACAATGCAACATTACCATGCAATGTTGCCATACATTGTTTCCCAACAAGCATTTAATTTTTTTCAAATGTTTAGCTTTGTTATCTCGTTTTAGCTTTAATATAAATTTAGAGAATGATTGAAAAATAACTTAAAATTATTTACATTAACTTAATTTCTTAATTTCTAACAATATAAATCAAGAACCAGCCAAGGCAAAAAACATTGTACTCATCTTGTCTTGCAATATCCAATAAATATTTATTTTTATAATTTTAAATATTCATTTCTATAATTTTTTAAACTTTATGAGGAATGTTTTTTGTACAAGACTTGATGATTGACTATATCACACATGATGTCCTTGACATGCTAAAATATAAGTTTCCTAAACTATTTTTTGTATTAATGAGAAACTCTGATGCTCCTCTAATGTGGTATTTACATTGCTATGATTTTTTCTACTTTAATTCATCATATTTTAGTTTAATACATATTTATATAACACTAAAAAAATTATAATTATTTCTGCTTATTCACTTTTAAAATTCATAATAACTCCAGAAGATGTTGAATAATGATGAAAATGACATCGTTGGAGCAATATTTATGAGCTCTGTCAAATTAAATCTATATCATGAACTTACTTTTTAAATGACAGTTTTATTTTTTTATACTAGTTTTTTATTATTCCAATGTAATTTCGTACAAGATTTGATAAATGTGAAACAAAAATCATTTAACTCATCTTGACAAGATGTATGAAATTATTCAGCTTTATGTTTTTAAATTTTTTTATTTTTTAGCATTTTGGTATGTTTGATAACATAATTCAATTCATACTAGATTTGATGATCAAGATAATTACACTAAACTGCTTTACTTTCTAAGAATGCAATTTTTACTTATAATTTATCTCAATTCTTAAAATATACTTTACTCTGATTTGGTTATATTTCATTAATATAATTTATCTTATTTTGAGTTTAATATATATTTACTTGAGACTTATATAGCACTTTATTATTGTCTACTTGATCCACTTATTGTCTTGGAATTCAAATTTCCAATATAATTCATCTCCTTTTCTAGATTTTTTTATTTGATTTGGTTATATTGTAATGAAACCCTTATTCTCCTCTCCTGTGACTATTGCATTATTTAAAGTTGGATACATTACATTTCTTCAACTTAACTAATTTTAGCATTAATTTATATTTTAATAATGTCAAAATTAAATTTATTTTTCATTATGCTTATTTACATTTCTAATTTAAAGAAATTCTAAATGAGGTTTGATCAAGGAATAAATATTGTTATTGAACTTACCTGAATGAGCTTTATTTAATAAAATATTCTGTTTTATAATTTTAAATATTTTTTTTAAGGTTTGGATCACTTTATGAGGCATTTTGATTTGACCCAAATTTGATGATTGAGAACGATGTGCTCGATCTTCTTATTATCAAGTAATGCGACTTTCCTAAACAATTTATCTCATTTGTTAATAATTTCAATTTTGGTTTTGTTATATATCTATGTAGTTCTATAACTCCACCCTTGTGACTTTTATATTTCTTTGAATTGGCTAAATTATATTTCTTCAATTTATATCATTCGAACTTCAGCATATATTTTAAACAACATTAATATTAATTCGTTATTATCTAGGTCTATTGATATTGATAATTCATAATTATTTTAAATGATGTCAGATCTAAATGAAACAAATGGCACTCGACTTATGTTGATGTGTTCTATCCAATTAAATATTTATTTTAGGATTTTAAATCATTTAGCATTATTTTTTCTCTCTTAAAATGTTATTTTGATTCATAGAAAATTTGATAATCAAGGATATTGCTCTTGATCAACTATCTAGTTATGATACTCTCATATAATTGATCTCATCTCATAAAATTCTTCACTTTGATTTAGTTATATTTCAACAAGGCACACATTTTCCTCTTATATGATGTCAAAACCACTAAAATTTTGTTATATTACATTACTTTGACTTTTCTCATTTTATATTTTTAAAAATGTTCTTAATATTTAAATAATAATTTATTATTATTTATATATTTTTTATCTAAATTATTATACTTTTAAATTTTTTAAATCAAAACAACAATAACATTGATGGACACTTTTAACAAGGTTTGTTAAAACTAATATTCATTTTTTTAAAATGTTTTTTCTAGGTATTTAGCAAGCTTGATAAGATATTTTTATCGGTACCTAATTTTATGATCAAGGATGCTGCACTCAATATCATTAGTATTTATGGATGCAACTTTCCGAAACAATTTGTCTCGTTTCCTCCAATGTTTTTTTATGACTTAATTCTATTACATATAAGTTTAAGTAATCTCTCATTTGAACCTCAATGTGACATTAGCTTTTTTACTATAATTCTTTAATCTAACTCATCTCTACTTCAAAAAAAATTTGCCTAATATTAAAATAGAAATATATTATTATTAAGGTGAATTTAATTTTTGAATTAAATATTAATTTTTCTATTATTTTTAGATTTTATTTTCTAATGTTTTCTCATTCTTTATAGGACATTTTGTGACCATTTTGTTAATTTTATTATGTTATATTACATAAGATGACTTCAAATATTTTACATTGATTTCCTAATATTACTATGTAGTTCTAAATCTCTCATTCTATAGTCATTGCATTAATTATATTATATTTTATTACATTGTTATGACTTTTATCATTTAAGTTTTAATATATATTTTGTTAATGCTAAAATAATATATTTTTTAATTTTGCTTATCTATGTTTACAATTTGTAGTAACTTCAAGTAAGGTTTAATTTGACGAAACAGTTATCACTGTGCTCATATTCATAACCTCTATCAAATTAAATGTTCTTTTCTATATTTTTTTATATTTTATTTCCTTTTTTTTGGATTGGTTTATAGGACATTTTGAATCATAACTATTTTGATAATCGAGAATGTTGCACTTGATTTTTCTGTTTTCCTTAAGTTAGAACTTCTTATGCAATTTATCATATTTTTTAAGTATTTCTATTCGTCTTTGGTTATATTACTATACAACTCAAAGCCTCCTTTTAGGTGACATTTGCCCTTTATTTTTGATATTATGTTGCATCAATTTATCTCTTTTCATATTTAATGTATATTTACTAAATCTTAAAATAATATTTTATTATTAATTATGACTATTTAAAACTTTAAATCACATTAATTTTGAATGAAGTACAATAAAGATAAAGAAAATGTCATTAGACTTGTCTCTACATGCTCTAAGAAATTTAATATTTATTTCTAGTTTTAAAAATATTTTATTTTCCAAATTTTTGTACACTTTATAAATAATTTCAATTTTTACAATGTTTAACAATAGATAAATTTAAACTTGATCTATTTAGTGTCTTTTAGTACAACTGTCAAACATAATTGACCTTTTTTCTACAAATGGTTTTTTATTTGGTTATTTTACCTTGTAACTCAAAATCTCATCTCATGTTGTCCTTACATTACTCTATTCTATTATTATTACAGTGCTTTAACTTATCAAATTTAATCATTCTTATATATTTTATTAATTTTAGCAAAAAATAATTATTTTGTTTGCATATCTACTATAATAATTTGTAACAATTTAGGTGTAGTCCAATTAAGATAAAACAAATTTCATTATGCTAATCATGAGGAAATCCATCAAATTAAAAAGTAATTTTCATTGTTTAGATATTATTTTAGCATTTTGATACGTTTTTTGAGGTATTTTAATTTTCATATGATTTAACGATTGTAGGTATTATACTCAATCTCTTCATAGAATCGTTTTTCCTCTTACACTACATATCTTTCCTCCAAAGTGTTTTCTTTGATTTTGAAATATTGCTATGAAACTACAAATACTCTATCCTACAACTAATACATTGTTTTTTATATTTTATTTATTTATTTTGTCTCAATTAAACATTTAAATTATTTTTCATAATATTAAATTGATAATTTTATTCAATTTATCTCCATTAAACTTTAAGATTTATTTGTTAATATTAAGATAATAATTTATTTACATTTATGTATATTCATTTTCATAGTTCATTGTAAATCTAATGCGCTAAGGATGTTGAGTATAACATCATTGATCATTAAATATTGTACAAATAAAAATATCTCATAAAGCTTACTAAAATCATAAATAATAAAATATTTTAAAAAGACATATTTATATTTATTTGGATATAGTTCCTTAAGAAAAGTTCAATGATATAAATTTTATCTTAATGAGTCATCATTTGGAAGTACTATAACTTGTAAAATTGAAAGAGCAAAAATAATAAATAGTTATTATTTTAATATTAAGATAATATATATTATTGTCAAAAAGAGTTAACTTAAGGCAAAGTAATTTAATAAATTCAATGCAATATAAAAGTTAGATGATACTTCAAGTTACATATTAATATAACAAAATAAAAAAAAATTCTAGAAATGAGTTAAATTGTACAAATAGATATATGTACAAAATATGGAAAAACAATATAATTAGATAGCACTCATCAAGACTATTACAATAAAATGCCTTGTAAAGCATTTAAAAACTATAGAAAATAAGTTTTTTAAAAAAGATATTAAAATGGATGTTGTTTGGATAAACATAATTAAAAAATTTCTAGTAATACTTTTTTCTTTTCGATTTGAGCACATTTCAAGTAATTTGGAATTATAAAAGTAATTGAGAAAAATAATAAAAATATTATTATTTAAATCATAAATAAATATATTTTAAATCTAAAATAATATAAATTGAAACAATATAATACAACCATGTTAAAGCGATTTAAAGGTCACACAAAGGGAGCTTTGGATGCACTTAAGAATATATTGAATTTATAGTTAAATATTTTAAAAAATGAGATAAATTATAAAGGAAATTTGTTGTCTAATACACTAAGGTAATTGATTATAGTGTCCTTGATAATGGAATATCATATAATAAAAATGAGTTGTTGGTAATAAAGATTAGGAATAAATATAAATATATTATTATTTTCTTAATATCAAGTAAATATATATTAAATAAAAAATATGATAAATTGAAGTAATTTAGTTAATCCAAATCAAGGTGATGTGGAACTCAGATTATAAAATTTAGAGTTACATAATAATAAAAGTATGTGAAAGAAAAAACTTATAACAATTAATAGAAATTATATAGAAATATTGCATTTGAAGGTCATAAATAAATCGGGTGTAACAGGCTCACTCTTCAAATCAAGTAATGATAAAAATTTCTTGTAATGATTGCCAACATAATATATTATAAAATATTTAAAAATAGTAAACTTGATATTTAAAGGATTGACAACATAGAGAAGCATATAATGACATTGATTTCATCTTAACGAAACCACATTTAAAATTACTGCAAATTACAAAAGTAAATATACAAAAAAATACAAATCAATGTTGAAATGGGACAAATTAAAGATAACAAATACAACTAAATAAAATTAATATAGAGTTGACATGAGAGGAGATTAAGAGTTATATTTTAATATAGAAAAATAAAGGGAAAAATTGGAAGAAATAAGAACAATTGGGTGAGAAAGTTGCAATCCAAGTAAGTAATGAGATCAGGTGTAATATCCTCATTTGTTAAGTAAGCCACAAATCTAAACAACTGATAAAGTAAGTAAAAAAAGAATAAAATATTTAAAATATAAAAATAAACATTTAATTAATAAAGCTTATGAAGATGAGTCAAATGAGATGTTTTCATCTCTTGTTTCTTATTGTAATAGTCTTATACTATAAAATACATTAACATCATATTGCATTAAGCTTGTATCATTTAGTTATCAACTTTGTTCTATTGCACTCACATAGATCATACTGATACAATGCCATAGCATCATATTGTATAAACATTTCTATTTGTCTTCATAATCACCTTGAATAGCGTTATAATAAGGTCATATAATTGGGTGAAATGATCATGATAAATTGAAGTAAATGTCATACTATATGATAAGCTTGACACTACTTTTTGGTGAGTAGACTATGGTCTCCAATCGTTAACCTAACTTGTTATGTGAAATGATCACATAATATGATGATGATGTTATACACATGATTAATCTTTCATTGTTTTAGCACTTTCTGTATCTTTATTTCAATTTCAACTTTTTGGAGCATGAATCATATTAGTTTTTGGTGCATTTCAGATAATGCAAAAATTAAATCCACTTATTATGTTGCACAATCTCATGAGATATATAGAAAGCTAAAAAGGCATGCATGAAAAACATCATGAAATGTGTAGAAGAGTAGGTTATGTTTGAACATATGTGCTACATTACTAATTGTGTAACTTTTAACATTCTATTAGATTAACATTAGTGATAATGTGTCAAATAGATTCAATCCACTAAAAACAACCTCCAAAGGGCTATAGTATTGTGAAAGATAAGCCAAACGTCTTGTGTGATAATAAACATTGCATGCTAATCACATTTTCACAACACAATAGTAAAAAAATGTATATCATTTTCTTATCATGAAATCACCACACATTGTTATAAGGATAACTTGTTCAAAATTGAATTTATTTTTAACACACATTTTGAAGATCTTAGGAAAGATAATGATTAGTTATCATAAAATTTACCTTTCACATCAAATGAATTATTTTATTAGAAAAAACTTAAATTATAATTCCCTCATAAATGTTGGATTAGTAGAATGTTACCATAGTTTTAAGCTACAAAATTCTTTTAATGAAAATCTTGATTAGAATTGTGGTGAACTTGGAAAGGGGAATAGGTAATTATCGCTTATTTCTTGATTGCTTGAATTAAAAATTAGATCAACTTAAGGGAATTTCAATTGAGTGTAGTTGTCATATTTTTACTTTGAATGTTTAAAATTAGTTAGTCAATGTTAAAAATTGGAGATTGATGCTTATACAAGTTGTGCGATGACTTGTAAGAATTTGAATCTAAATGTAAATAATTGAATGTAATAGAAGTATGTTAACATTCTTAATTCCTTGATAATTTAAATAAAAACTCTTAGTAACTTTGAAACCATATATATAAGGGTTGCAGCTAAATAAATGCATAAGTGATTTGTAGATGGTTTGAGCCAAAGCTAGTTCTATGCCCATTATCAACTAAAGGGAAGAAAACAAGAACTCATATTTTGCAAAAGTGGACACACCACACTAGTAATGAGTAGCCCACAAAAATTTGCAAAGATGACATACAAATGAAAAGTATAAAGTTCCCCTAGACACTCTATAACATTGTTCTAAACAATCTTAGAACCATTGGGTGATTAGAACTAAAATCTTGTCTAAATAACCAATTAACGAAAATAGATAACGTTCCAAAAATGGGTCAAAGATATAAAAGAATTCTCCCAATCACAAAGTCATATAACCCATAAATAATTTGATCAAGAGGCCCACTACATTTATGTTAGATAATAAAAGAAGATACTTAACCTAATTCTATGTAATTCCTCCCTTGAAAGGATGAAAAAATTAAGAAGGTACATCATGTTCTAATGGCCTATCTTATGTTTCACTAATCTTTCATATAAATGATGATCTTTAAAAGTTAAATTTTTTTAAAATGAAATTATATCTAAACTTAGAAGAGCTTAAATCATTAGGGTTACATTAAATTAGAGCCAACAAATGATTTTGTAAATGCATTACATTGCTTTATAAAAATCTATTGATGGTATTGCCTTTTCCATGTATTTGTTTCTTAAATTGGGAAACAAAATGTAATCAAGTTTAGTGAGAGATTTACAATTGCTTTGTAGTGTTGTAATTGAAAGTTTAAGATTACAAGTTTTTTCCTACCACTTGCATGACAAGAATAACACTTCATTGCCCACTCCAACAATTTTCTAAAATTAAATGATTTAAAATTCCATTATTTACTCTTTTTGTTGAAAGATTTTGAGCATCTTCCAACAAATAGTTGCCTTTCCTGAAACAAGTTTAGAACTTGTTTCCGTAATTTTGCTTAAATCTCATACATGTTAACATAATTGCAACCAATTTGCAAAAGAAAGTAGGTTAGCTTCTTCATTTGACTAAAAATCAATAAATGTTAAGAAACTACTCAACAAATTGTTTGCACAATCATGATTATCTTCATCTCATCCTATAAGTCTTCAATGATGTGCAAATGTTTATTAGCATTTTCCCAAAGTTGGGAAACTTATATAGCTTTCTACAATTCTTAAGATGCAAATTATGTCGATATAATAATTGTATTGGGATATTCTAAAATCTAGTGAAAATAGTTATTACTCAATAAATATATAAATAATCATTTATTTGAAGGTCCATACAGTAATTGAACAACAATATATAAAAAGCATTGTATTTAGTTTGTACTAATATGCCTTAATCCTCAAATTTTAGTCTATTCTTTAGTACTTAGCAAAAATAATCTAGATGTGCTATGTGCAAAATAATTACATACCATATGCAATCCTCAAACATCAGCATAAGCACATAATCCACTATCTATTTCCTTACAAGCATTAGTCTGTTGAACTAAATGTATCACACATTAATATAATGTACTATGGAATGCTATGTTTACCTTTTTGGACTCTTATTTTTTTCTCATTCTATGCACATACTAATTTAAACAAAATTTTAATTATACCTTTATAACAAAATACCATCAATTATATTCAATTTTGAATGTTTCTATTACTTTACATTCTTAGTTTTTTTTTTACTTCATTATTAATGCAAACACATATTTCTAATCTTTAATAAGGGATTTCTGAAGATAAATAATCTTATGTGAATGCCTGTCTTCTCAAACCAATATAAGTTATAAGGTAGTTTGAAATTTTTTTTCTAGCACTTAAAACCTCGTCATTTTTTATAGCCTTAAAAATATTATCATATATATTAACAAGTTGAAAGAAAATTAGACAATCTAAAAAATTATTTTCAAGGTTTTTGCTCAAGTGTTTATCTATTGTTCTAATTATGTGCTCATTGCACACTAAACATTAATAAGTTAACACCATACTTTACAAATTGTCCACTTATAAAATCTTAAAGAAAGTGACCTAAAAGTTCCAATAGGAAAAGCTTTAGTATAACAACAAAGTGATCCTTTCATCATTTAGTACCCCTCTTAATTACGTCAAAGCCACTTAAAAGTGATGAAATAAATAGAAATTTACATGTGTGCATGCCTACAAATGCTCCACATAAATTTGCTCCGCTTATATTTATTTTATTAAAACAATATTAAACTAACCGTAAGGATTACATTAATTTTCTATTTTGAAGTATACGTCTCCCTTATTTCGCAATGCATTGCAAAAATTAATTTTTTGTTGATTTACTTGTTGAATATGAACTGTGTAAGAAGAAGTTGTCAAAGGATAATGAATTGTCTCACTCTAAGCTTATATATATATATATATATATATATACACCAATAGTTATATATGTTAAAGTATATTAGAGGTTCAATTCTTTCTATCTTTATTTATCTTCATGCCTAAGCATTTGAAAAAATTTAAAACTTATAAACATACTCAAATGTAGTCATTAAGACTTATTATCATGTCTCCAAATTGGTTCCTCCTAACTTTTAATTAATGTAAACAAAGTATGCATGTAGCCTTTAATTTTATTGTAACAATTCTCTTAAATGTGACCATTTAGGAGTAATAAATGTAGCAAATTATAAAATTAGCACATATTTAACATACCTAAATTTATTATTACAAACAACACTTCTATTAAGTGTGCACAAAAGCCAAAAAATTGTGCTTTAGATTTTGATTCATAAATAGATTTCGGTTTGGCCAACCAATAATCAGTACCAAAGACTTGGAACATTTTTTTTAATCTGATTGAAGAAGTTGCTCATTGGGTTAACATTATTTTTTATGTTACAATTCTTTTCAATGTGGCCTCTTTGTGTGATAATTCGAATAGATAATGCAAATAGCACAATCTCAATATGATCAAATTTTTTTATTGTATGAAACACCTCAATAAGGTAAGCACATATGATCAAAATCTATGCTTTAGATTGTGGTGCAAAATTAGATTGGGGTTTTGCCTAACAATAATCAATTAGTAGAATTTTACTAAGAATATATGTAAATGAGTGGTAATGTGATCTCACTTTACCTGTAATGTTGTGATTCGTTTGAGTGTGACATTTTTTGGTAATAATTAGAATTTACAACTAATGCCTTCTCAACATTAACATTTATAGTTATAAGCAACACATTATACATGTGATAACAAATATAATTTTAATTGAATTTGTTAAATTGGTAAATAAAATTTTTTGTGCTATGCTTTCATACTAATGGCTAGAGGAGGTTCATCTCCAGTTGATTCATGTTCATGTAGATATGTCCCTTTCTTCATCTAATTCTTGATAATAATCGAGTAAAACATAGTGTTCAATGTACATAGTTTGTTTGTCGGAAATCACTTAAAAGTATTCATTATGTCAATCACAATGCTTTCTAACATATTATATGAGACTTTTTTATCTCATCATCTTCAATCTAGGATGAAACATGTTGTACCTTGAAACAAATCATGTCTTCTACCTAACATTTTTGATGACTTAAGAATGTTGATGATGGTTCCCAATCACTCCATTTATGGCCTTCCCCATTTTATTTCCTTTTCTAAATTTTTCTTTGTTCGTCTTCACTTCTCTACCATGATTGAATATTTAAGATGGAACTGGTTAGTTCAATGCATTCTTGGAACCGTTCCTCTACTGTTCCCATTCCTTTGTTAGTGTGCCTTATGACCTTCTTTTTTATTTTCTTGCAACACATTTTTAAAATAATTCGTTTAAACTTTTAAATAAAAGCTTTAACTCACTATTGCATCAAGATTCATCTTTTGATGTAAGTAGATTACCCTGTATTGCCAAATTGTTCTATTCCTTGATTTTAGCTATGACACCTCCTCTTTTCTCATTTCCATCTTAAATTCATTAGCAATACAATCATGAAATGTCTCATCCATAGTGAGATAGTGTTGGTTTTAAAAAGAAATAATTTCTTTAAGTTTCTCATCTAAATTTAGATGGTATAAATTTTTTGAAAGAAATAATTTTTATAATAAACGTGTTAAACTTCGTGAGAATCACACTTAATACTTTCCACACTTGTTACCACCATTTTATGATTTCACTATTCATTCATTAAATAAAATGAAATAACCTTAATGGACTATAGACAATGTATATTGAAGTTGTCGAAATCATGCATATGAATGTTTCTGTTAAAAAAGTTTGCTTGACTGTTTCCATCATATCTAACCTCACACATAACCTAAATTTTTTGGGTGTTCCTAAGGTTAATTACCTTATTCAATTTTGTTGCTACGAGGATATTGAAGTTTTGTTGCCCTCTATGTTTTTCATATGATGGGAGTTCCCCTTGATACATTTTAACAACCTCGGTTTTTAATAGAAAACTACAAATGTATTCCCATTAATATCACAAATCACAATATCAATGAACTTAAGAAAGAAATGAAATTTGAGTTTTGAATGTAAACAACAATCCTATTTAAGTAATAGAGAACACATGGAAAACATACCTTGTTCTAACGTAGCACATCAATCAATAATAATGTGGTTCATTGCGACAATCTTCTCATACATGCTTAGCCAATAAAAATAATAAGCATTTGATAATTATTAGAAAATAAAAGTATGATGCTCACACAATAGATCTTAGTTGAATCCAAAAAATTGTAATATTGATGTAAAAAGGCTTTGTTGAATCCAACAATTACTTAGGTAAAAAGGCTTACATATCGCTGGGCTAAAATACAATGAAAATGGGTTATAGTACCCAATCACACTGATCCTATGATAACATTGATTCAATTAAATAATTATTTTTGGCTCCAAAAAAATGATTTAAGAAATTCACTAATTTCTACAAGACCTAAAATTCTTCCTACGTCATCATAGATATATTGAAATTTGGGCATACCATTAAGTAAATTTTGGCACGATTATTGTGTTAGAACTTATTCATGATTTTTTGAACTGAATTGGAAATTTTTTCATGTCATTCATATTAGTTAAAAAATTTCACTATATAGAGATACTCTCTACTGTCCATCCTAGCCTCTTTATTTCAAATGTGATGTGTGTAAGACTAAGAATGAGAAATTTAGGAACAATTGAGTAAATATTGAGTAAGAAGAGTTGAAATGGGAGATTAAAAGATAAAGGAAGCTAGAAGAATAACATGTCATTAGCTTGAGTCACAAAATTAGAAGAATAAGAAAAAAATTTAAAGTTAGTTTTCACAAAACGGACAAAGGTACGTTTCTATTGAAGCTAACTTTCAAAGAATGCTCTTAAGGTCCCTTATGAGCTACTTATGTTTTTGTTTTGGATATATTAGAAATTGGGTCAAGACTCTTATTTTATGTTTAACATCAAAGTGCCACATACTATAAAATTGGACCATTTGTGTCTTGTGATGTGAGCCATGAATGTTTGATATGTGAAGATTCTAAATCAACCCTTTCCAAGAGGGTTTGAGAAATACTATCAATTTGAACATTTTATCTTATTTGTTGAGCAATGTTAGACCTTGATTTTATCAGTAAATTGCATGGTATACAAATATTTGTTAACTATAACATAAGGACATGTGAAATAACTTTTGATGTTTTACTCATTCCATCAACTTATCAAGTGTTAGAGATCTTATTATTTAAAGCTAAATTGTATGGAGAAACTAGAGAATTCAACCATACGATGGAAACATGAAGTGCTATCATTGGTTTGGAGGATGCTAGTATTGAGTTTTATTCATTCGACATAGTGCACAAGGAATTACTTATTGTTGATGTATTGTATGAAATGAAGGATGAAACAATATGATAGGATGGTTTTGAATATTTAATTCAAACAATATTTGAGACATTTTATGCATTCCTTAGTAATGCTTGTTGAATAATGAATTTGAAAATATTGATAGAATGTAATAAGAATTACACAAGAGGTAAGAGAAAGAAATAAAAAGGAAGAAAAAAATAGAAGTGGCATTCTAAGCCCCTAAGTTTGTGGACTATATAATTGTGATGTAAGTACATTAAGTTATTAATTATGAAGAAATAATACTAATGAATGAGATGTAATCTGATGTCAGCAAAATGCATGTCAAGAATATCTTTTCAAATATTTTTATTTATGATCTAGTATTTTATTACAAGTTAAATATGTGTGTGCTAATATATTTTTTTATTATATGTATTACAAGTTAAATACAAAAGAAAGAAATTTTAATAAAATGAAAACAAAGGGAAAGATGATATTTGTTTTATTTCACGATAACTTATGGCTTCTTGATATGAGAAACATTACCACATACATTCATTACTTCTTAGATGTTGGGCTACAACATCATAGATACCTCTCCATAATGAGCATTATATTATGAGTAATGTGTGTGGTTGGTTCATAACATATGATCATCAAATTACTACCATATTATCCTTTGTACAAAGATTGGTGGGCCATGACATAGCATAAGGCACATCATTATCAGCTCACAATGCTGGACAATGTGGATTGGATGAATTTTAGATGATGACATGATAAAATTTTATGAAAATAAATGCCCTTGAAAGAGAAATCAAGAAAGGTGAAAATAAAATGAATATAAAAATAAGGAAAAGAAAAGAAGAAAACCAAATGATACGAAAAGATATAAGTATTATATGATATTTCTATAATGACATGACAATGTACTTAAATGTTAATTGTGCATGCAAGCATATATGTAGCAATTCAATATTTCATTTTTTTATAGATAGCATGTAATATTTAAGTCAAAGTTAAATCATATTTACAAGATTCTTGTTGGCATTTTGATAACATTTTATTAGTTATACCTTATTGTTTACCACTTAACACATGATGCTTATACCTTATATTATAGGTTAGTATATAGACTTGCATGAAGTTGGTGGTTTGTTTGCAGCCAATGGCCCATGTTCTTTTAAGTGTGTGCTCTATAAGAGATACATTGTATGTACTGACATTGTTATGCTTTGATAGTTGTTGCATCAACCTTACATGTTATCTAATGTTTTGAATGGTAGATCTATGATTTTGTGTGATGCTTATATTAAGCTATTCTTTATCAGATGGTAATGCATTAAGATTGTTTTCTTAGTCATTCTAGCTCAAATCTTAGTTCTGCCCCATGACAATAATACTCAGTCTATTATAACAAAGGTAATTGGGAGCTTTTTATTTTCTACTTGTATTTGCTAAGATTATGCCCAAAAATGCATGCCAATGATGTGTTAAACTCAAAGGCTTAGAATTTAGAATGGGATTGTAGTGTATGCAATCGAATGTTGTGCACAACAATATATTTGTTTAATAGAAGTGTTGTTATAACAAAATGAAAAGGTTCCTTAGCATTTAGGAAACTAATGCGAATCAACATGATGAGAGATGAGTTGGTAGAACTCTTGGGGCATAATGTTCGCTAGCCTAAGCACAATATTCTTCCTATAATCCCTAATAATTTGAAAAAGGAGCTCCTTTTCAAATAAAATACTTACAGAGCTTCATAGAATACAGCCACTATGTTTTTAAGAGGTACAAATTCTTTAGTAGTGATAACTAGATAATTTAGGAAAAGGAATATTTTGTTATATAGCTTATCAAGAAAGGACAAAACGTTCATTGTTCTTTTCTTAACTATGTTTAACATTGTTGTTAGAACTTTGCCACCATTCATGCTTCAAGAGTTGTCAAATTGTGGAAGTCTCATAAAAACACTTCATAAAGATCTTTGAAATAAGATTTGTGGTTTTATTCCACATAGAGAAGATGCAAGAGGAATTAAAGGTCCTAGTGAAACAACACATAATTGTGACAATGTAAGAGAAAGATTCTTTCCTTTCTTACTATGTGCTATATGAAGACATATTAAAAGATGAGTGTTTTTTTCTTTCAGAAAGAGTTTAAAGAATGTATATAAAGCTATAATAATCACCTTAAAAAGCTTCTTTTATATACCAGGACAAAAAAATTTTGTTGGTAGAGCAAGAATTAAAATCCTTAAATCCAATAACATTGCAAGTATGATAATGAAATAGGAACAATTATTAGCAAGGTGTTTTGAGATCCTTAAGAAATTTTATTATGAATTAAGAGAAGAAAAACATTACAAAAGCTACCTACTTAACTGATAGGATAGAGGGGTTAAAAAAATGGATATAAAACCTCATGGGAAGGCATTGAAATAATTAAAATGTTAACAATTCAAAAAAGGATTAATGTTTTGTAGTTGGGAGGCCAACCGAAATGCTTTGGTTGCATAGAGATAGGAAATTTTGTAAAGGTTGTGTCTATATGGTGTAAGAAATGGCATTTAGCCACTTTAAAGTGCACCACAGAGACTGTAAAGGTATTGGTAATGGTTAATTGAGTTCCTTAATGATGGCCTAAGTGAGCAAAAGTTGATGATAAGCTATGTGAGCAAATGTCTTTGGTATATCTAAATTTGATGAAATTGCTTACATGGATTAGTTGTATAAACACTAAGAAATTAATTACTGCATTGAAAAATAGAATTATATTTATTTCTCTATAACTACTAAAAGTAGACTTCTTTAGTAAGGGAAAAATAGTCCCACTTATTTTTTTTTATAAGGCAAGCACAGCATTGGGAAAGGTGTTTGAATACTTTTATTTATCTATTATGTGTCTTGATGATCCAAAATTATTTGTATCTCTTCCTCAAGGAACAGCATGGTTTACCTCGTAATAGGGAAATTGAGTTTGAAGTTTAGATGATATATGAAGTTTAGCACATATTTGGAGATTTTTAAAAAATGGCACCTCTGGAATTCAAAAAGAAGAAATTGCAAGTATGAGGTCTACTAGAAAAGTTTTTATTTGCTGTATTACATATTCATAAGGAGCACCGATTATTTTTACTAAATGAAATATAGTAGTTTGAGAATATAGTAGTTTGATAAATTTGAGATCAAGTTATCACAAGTTGGAAATCATTGAAGCCAATGTGGGATAAGGTGACTTTCAGGGTAGAACATATATAATAAGAGTTATTTGTGCTACATTTTTTATTGTTGTGTGCACCAACAGACAATATGGAATTGATAAAAAAATTAAGTGAATTATTAAAGATCTTACAATCATCTTTATTGATGATATTATTATATTTTATAAACTCCCAAAAGATCAAGTTTTCTTTTTGCATTTATATTGTAGATGTTGATGGAATTAAGCATATGTGTGATTTTAGAATTGTAAATTTTGATTACCTTAGGCAGTCTTTCTCAAATATTTGATTAGTGTTGTATAGATATCAATCTGTCCTTTCAAATATTTGACAGTGTATTTGTTTTATGTCTTCTTTTACTTTAGTAATTTAGAGTTGCATATGTTTAAAGTAATCCTATTTAGAATTGACATAAGAATTTTTCCATAGAGCATTATTAGTAATATAACTGACTTAGAAAACATAAAAATTTTATTCAGATGTTGATTGTGCTAAAAGAATTTTAATGTTGAAAACAAATTGACTAGTATTGTGGTAATAGCCATTCTAGAAGGATTTGATGGATGTTAGATCATTAGTGATGTTTCACCATATGGATTAGGATGTGTGCTAATGAAGATAGAATTATTGTTTACTATACGTCTAATAAATTCTTGTCTCATTATATGAACTATGCTAAACATGATCTAGAATTAGTTGTCATAGGCTTTGCCCTAAATAATTAGAAGCATTATCTTTACATTAAAGAAATATAACATTTTAATTAATAACAAAGCCTTGAAGTTCCATCTCACTTAGAGGGAATTTAATATGAGATAGAGTATTTAGCTAGAATTGGTTAAAGAGTTTGCCTTAATCATAAATGATTTTAAATAAAATAGTTGATGTGGCATGTGTGCTGAGTAAAACGTTAATGAAATGTTCTCATGTGAGTTAGCCTAATTAAATAAAACCTCTCTTGAAATTGATGGATTGCACAAGGAAGGAATACTGTTACGAATGTTGGTCTACTTAATGGACCGAAGGCATGGTTATATTAGCTTGATTCTAATAGAAAAGATAAAACTTTAGGATGAAACCATTGGTGCTAGTATAGGTTGATGATAACAATTGTAGCATAATGCAACATTTGGCCTTATTTTAAGGATGATGTCCTTCATGAATTTTAACACCTGTGGAAAGAACTACTTGTAAAAAAACATTAAAGTTAATTAATGAATGGATGGATGGCTTCTCACTCACATTCATATGCTCTCTTGACAGTAGGTAGGTTCAACGTGACCTTGTTGATGGGCACCCAAATAATATGCTAGCTCCTACAAAAAAGATTTCATCTCACTTATTAACATGTCTAGAACATTTAAGGATTTCTACCAAATCTAAGTAGCTATTTTCCTAAGGGATTTGGATCTACCATTACAAATAACTATGTGCTTACATAGCTTTATAACTTCAACTACAATACAAACTTGAGGAATTACTCCTCATTGCATCGATATAAGTGACAAAGAAAACACAAAAGCATTCCTTTCTAGATGCCCTAAGTGAGACTTTGAACCACTCACTAAAAAAATTGAAACTATCACATCATTAAAAGAAGAATTAAAATTGGTGCTTGACAAGGATGAAATTAATTAATTTCAATCACTAGTTAATGTTTGTCTTATTTCTATATTCTCCCACAGAAAGAGGACTACCCATTTCACGAGACAATTGAAATATGCACTATTGCTAATTTTTTGTTTTTTGTATTTAAGTGGCCCCCTGATTTGAAATACAATGTTGATCTCTCAATTGTTTCAGTATGGATAGCTTTTGAATAGCTATCATTACGTTTTTTCAAAAAAACAATCAATTTCCTTGCTAACATAGCTAGAACTCCACTAAAACTTGGCATAGTAAACACCATAGCCTAAAGTCCATATATTACTAAGGTATTTGTTGAAGTGTGCCTTGACAAAGAACTTACTTCAACAAATAGAATATCCAAAAGACAGTGACACAAGTGAGAATTTAGAAAAATTCAATATGAAAACTTATCTTGAAATAATTTACATTGCTAGAAATAAGGTCATGCAAAACAATATTGCAACTTTATTAAAAAAACTTAACTACAAATCCAAGAGCACAATGCTTCAAGGAAATCATATGTCCAAACCAACCAATAAAAAAAAAGCACAAGGCTTAAAAGGAAAGTTGGTAATACAAAAAGAAGAGGCCCAAACATCTGAGGTTTTTGCACACTAAGTTATGAAGAAAATGAGAGAACAACTCTCTTATTCTATGGAGTAACAAACTAATAGCACAACAAACAATAAGAAAAAAAACCCAAGGTGAAACATCATAGACACAATGTGTAAGGGAACTGAATGCTACATGAAATAAAACTCAATAGAACAATAGAACATCCTCAATATTTGATTCGAAATTCCTTTTAAAGGCAATAAGAAAACTCCTTATGGGGACATAGTTGAATTAGTTATGAAAAATATTAGAAGAGATTAGATGGCCACCCCATGGGAATTAACATGTTTGATGAATTTATATAAGGAAAAAAGTTCATCAAAGAAAACAAAAAACATAATAAACCACTCATCCAGTTGTAAGGAAGAACTCTAAAGCAATACATAAATTAGACTTAAATAAAAAAAGATGATTAAAACTACTAAATGGAGCATTTTGGGCTTGGTAGAACTTGACTAACTCAAAAGGCCAAACATACTGATATAATACTAAAAATAGTATACTTCTAGATCTACTCGACAAACTAATAGGTGCATCAAAGCTATCACTTTTTAATTCAAAATGGGTTTGCATAATAGCATGCATAACTAATAGAATAAGATATCGTTTATGTGGTGTGACTAACTAGTTGTTGCTATTATCTACAATGATAATCAATTACTACACGTTTGGGTAAATGTGCGGAACATTTATCGGAAAAATAATTTTTCTATTTATAAGCAAATCATACAAGAAACCAAAGGAAATCATTATGGTTAGAATAGGAAGATGACCAACACAACAAAAAATCCTTGTTTAATTTGTGGTGAGTTCAATGACATTTCAATCAAAGGAAAATACTTCAGCCATGCCAAGCAAGATGCCCAAGTTGCTTTTAAACTTTCAATCATTTATTGAAAACTGACAATAATTTAGGCACATGTAAATTAATGCTTATTATTTGTGATTATATAAACTACTATACTACAAAAAATCACTTTTATTATTTGTTCTTCTTTTAACACACCATCAAAGAATGGCAACATCTAATAATCCACAAATTTTTTACAAATCCACTATGTAACCTAAGAAAAACACAAATTTAGACGATTATAGTTCTTGTTTTTTGCCATGCATTCAATGAAAAGTACACGATTAGGAACTTCCTATAGAAGCTTTGGGCATGCACAGTTGTGGTGCTAAACAAAGAAGAATAAAAGTTACCCAAAAATGGAATAAGGACATCATTGAAAATATCTTTGAAATTAATATAATAGAAAAAGTTTCACATCATAAGTAGAATTAATCTCATACTAGGTTCAAGTGGTACTATATCAAAAATAAAAAGAAAATGTTAAGTGGTACTATATCATAAGTAAAAAATTTTCTTTTAAAAAAGT
This sequence comes from Vanilla planifolia, assembly GCA_023846275.1. NCBI lineage: Eukaryota > Viridiplantae > Streptophyta > Magnoliopsida > Asparagales > Orchidaceae > Vanilla > Vanilla planifolia. The sequence goes on along the minus strand of CM043875.1, from coordinate 15,360,184 downwards.
TTTTCTTACTCATTAAGGAATATATTAGTTTTGTGAAATGACCTTTACCATTCAAATATCTTTAAATAAGATCATTAGTAGGACAAAAAAATAATAACATACAAAAACATCATTGAATAAATATTAAAAACAATTTTTAATGGAATAAGATATGGCTATTGTGTGGTCGAAATCTAGTAGTGATAAAGATGGTGTAAAAGTTTATACCATTCACCTTTTAATTGTGTTGGACTCAGCAAAATCACTTATTAAAAGGGCCAAATAACCCTTTTTCTTTTCATTTGACCTCTTTGATGCCCATGTCTAAGCTTGTTTCGAAAAACATCTTAAGCTTTAATAATAACACCAATAAGATGAAGATTCTTATTAATAAACTGTGGTGGTCATTCCACAATTCATAATGGCCAAGATTAATGACAAAAAGTTACAAATGCATCATCAAAAATTGGCACTTTATGACAATGATAGTGATCACAAAGTTAATGGCACTATCGACCTAGTAATGAATACTAAACTTATGGACTATTCAACAAGAAGCTTATAAGCTAGGTCCATGTAGCATGTAAGGCATTATCAAATATTTTCTTACTGTAGGGTGATTTAGGTCAAGTAAGTTCTATGTTAGGTCCTATCGAAAGAGAACATCAAATTAAAACCATTTAAATTTCGATAATAAATTCTTCCTAAGAGATATATCAATACTGCAATTGCACATAATCAATCAAACTCTTACATCTACATCAATGCTTCAAATATTTTGTTTCCAACTGCCATTGAAATGCTTATTGTATGATCATCAGGATGAGCATGTACATTTTGTTTTGCAATATATAATTGTAGAAAAATTTCAAAATTTTTTTCATAGATGTCTCGATTCACCACAAAAAAATTAAATGAGGGAGTTTAGTTTCATATAATCAAGGTAGATCATATAAAAATTTCAGCTAGGTGAAAAGGCCAAGAATATTCATACAACCATTTGTTGGATGTTATAGAAACATTGGAGAATGGTACATTTTTGATGCAAACTAGGGACTGACTTACAAATAATAAACTCCAATTTTTTAATGCTTGTATAGGATGTTTTAGGCTTTTCCAACACAAGTTAATAGCAAGGAAATAGCTATAATTTTCATGCTACTACCTAAGTTTCCATGAGCAACAATAATCCACAGGATAACGATGTTGGCTATGCCCACTAGCTAATTACTATCCTTAGTTTAACCCTCACTAATTTACTTGGAGGTGGCATTGATATATACAATATGTTGAGGGACATTAAACATTGGTAGGTTTCTTGGTTTTATTTCAACTTCCGTTACCACTTCACAAATCGATATTGCAAAGTTTAGTTAATTGGTAAATGATTGGCAAAAAGTTTTCTCCCATCAATTGTTCAGTGCTACATTTAATGGATGCTTTATAAAATAAAATGCAAGTTTTGCAATACATTCATCGTTGTTATTGGTTTTTATTTGCAATGGTTGTCATACACAATGCAAACATAAGTTTGTTCATTTCTAAAACAGCATTACAATGATGTTAGCAACATACAATCTAGATGTACGGGTTCAAATTAAAATAAACTATTTCTTCACACCAACCAAACAGTCATATACTATGTTACATTTCTTCATCTAGTGTGTAAGGCGATTACATACATCACTCTCAAACTGCATAAGAACATTACTTGATATAACAAGTCCTAGATGAGAAGCTTTCCTTAATCATAAATCCATGAGTGTGGCAATAAGATTTTAAAAACAATTAAAACTCACACTAGACCACATAAAATCCTTATGCCTCAAGTAAATCATTATAAGTCAATAACAAAATCTATGTTGCTATATATGATAAATAATTTATTTCTTATGCACTCCCGTGGTTTATAATTAAACTTTTAGTTGTTTAAATACATTTATAATAATAGATTTTGTCATTATATGAAAATGTTTATGTATATGAAAACATTGATAAGAGTTATCCAATTGTAAATTCTTTTATTTTTTTAAATATTTTATTGCTTAGTGCTTTTGTACCTTCATAAGAAATTTCAATTCATTCTTGTTTTAATGTTTGATGATGTTACCCTTAGTCTTTTAGGCAAGTTATAATGCAATATTTCTAGACTATTTGCCTCATTGTTTTTAATTTGTTTCTTTCAATAGGAGATATTACTATGCAACTCTAAATCTCTAATTATATGTTTTTTATAATGCTTTTACTAAGTCATATTACATCAATTCAATTTACCTTATTTTATCATAAATATATATTTTTGTGATTTTAAAGTATAATTTTTTATTAAGTTTTCTTAAATTTTTGTTAATTAATAATAATAATTTTAGACAAGCTTCACTAGAGACAAAACAATTTCATTTGGATTCATCTCAAAGACTTTATCAAATTAAATATTAATTTTATTATTTTCAAAAACAATTTAAAAAGTTTTTGCATGGTTGAATAGAAATTTTTATTTGTACAAGATTTGATAATTGAGAATCTTACACCCACTCTTCTTAGTATCTCAGAATAAAATTTTCTCTTAAGATTTATATTATTTATTAAAATTTCTTACTTTATTTGCTTATACTATTATGTAACTCTAAATCTCCTCTCAGATGTCATTTACATCTTTTTAATTTGGTTATATTATCTTTCTTTAATTAATCTCGTTTTAGATTTATGATATTTTAATTTATTTATTAAAAAAATGATTTGTTGTTATTCATGACATTTTTAATTTTAATAATTTATGGTAATTTAAAATAAATTTCAATCAAGGTGAAAGAAATGTCATTTGACACATCTTATTGATCTTTATCTTTTTTCATTTCTTTCATTTTAGATTTTTGAATAAATTATGTTTTATTCGTATGCACTCATTGTAACTTATTTTGATTTGTTCCTAATTTGACAATTAAGGACGTAAATTCAATCTTCTTTTTTGAAGTAAAATGGCCGAAGCCTACAAGTTGCACTCCCTAAGGGGGCTCATACACAAAATCAGAAAACAAAATGTTTTTAAAAACCAAGGGGAGGGGCATACCCCAGTCCCATACAAAATGTGAATGCTCAGAAATAACAAAATTTGCCACCCAGTCAGCAGCTGCATTTGCTTCTCGCCTGCAATGTGAGATGCGAAATGACGGGAAGGTCTTCATCAACTCCGCCAAGCCCCTTCCGTTAGGCCTTTTAGTGGACGATGTGGACTGAAGAAGACTTATGACAGTTTGTAACGAATCACTTTCAAGCCAAATGGCAAGCTTGCCTTGGAGCCATTGATGTGCAATTTGCAGAGCCTTAATTGCTGCAAAATATTCAGCTGCAAAGGAATTTGACACATGAATAAAATTACCAATCACCTTGACTGGTCTGCCATCCTCATCCCTGAAAATAATACCAACAGCAGCACTGTCATCCTTCTTCCAAGCCGCATCACAGTTAATCTTTATCCATCCTTTGGGGGGTGGGGACCACGAAGACGAGGAGATTAAATCCAACCCCATGGGGTTGGCGTGGCACCGCTGGTCCAAAGGTTGGACAAGAGATGTAGCATGCATAATCAAGCGAGCAACATTGCGGGCAGAATTGACACCTTCACCATGCACTTTGCAATTGCGATTTGTCCATATAGCATGAAGCATATAGGCGCACATACCAATGAAGTTCACTGCCTTCAAATTCCTGTAATTACTAATAATCCAATCAATCAATTTCACAATAGAATCAATGCCCAAATGCTGAAAATAATCAAACTTCAATTCAGCCTGCATAAGAACCTCCAACCGAACAGCTGTAGCATATGAACAATCCCAGAAAACATGCTGAATAGATTCATCATCCACACAACCAAACGGGCAGCTACGAACACTCCCAATTCCACGGTTTACAAGCCAAAGTCTGGTTGGTACCGCAGCCCAATAGATACGCCAAAGGAAGGTTTGTACTTTCGGCTGCACCATCAGCTTCCAAATTCGCCCAACATTCACGCTGCAGCAAGAGTTATCCGCTTCCCCCTCGATCAGACGTGTATAAACTTGCTTTGCAAAGCTTTTGGCCTTCTCACAAGGTTTACAAATGAGCCTATCCTCCTCCTCCAAGCTATCAATAGGCAGATTCAAAATTCGGTTGGACAGAATAGGAGCAAATAATTCCTGCAATGCATTAACATCCCACTGTGCTGACTCACCAATTAAGCAATTAACTTTCTGAGGAAAAACAACATCCATATTAATAAAGGTTGGCCAACGGTTTAGTGAATGCGGTCCAATCCAATTGTTCTCATAAAAAGAGCAATTATTTCCATTCGCAATACGCCATTCAGAATTTTCCACCACCCATCCCGCAGCTAGTCGCATTAATTTGCAGGTGTTAGAATCTATTCTGTTATAAGATGGGTCACCCAGACGTGTCCGGTACCTGGACATGAAGCTTTTACACCAAAGAATATCCTTCTCAATCAAGAGCCGCATGCAGTGCTTTGCAGCCAAGGCCCTTTGCCATAGGGAGAGGCGCCGTATGCCAAGACCACCCAACTCATACGGAAGAGTTACCAACTGCCAATTCACATAATGGATTGAATTATTCTTTGCAACACCACTCCATAAAAAATGTCTTATAGTCTTCTCAAGATCAGCAATGATACTTGCGGGAACAATACAGTGTGAAAGGATATAAACTGGAATGTTGGCCAATACTGATTTAATGAGCAAAAGTCTACCTGCAAAAGATAGCATACGTGCTGACCAAGTCACAATCTTGTCCTTAACTTTCTGGATGATGAAAGAAAAGTCCTTCCTTTGAGGCATAGCTGAAATGATTGGAATCCCCAAATACGAACATTCTTTCCCCTGCATAATTTGAAATTTACTGGCTATCATTTTCCTTCGTTTTTTGGACATGTTGCGGCTAAAGAAAATCTTGGATTTTTCATAGTTTACAACCTGTCCAGATACTGTACCATACTGATGAAGAACAGCTCTGATAGAAGAGACAGCAGAGTGGGAGGCAGGTGCATACAACATGATATCATCTGCAAACATCAAGTGAGAGACCAAGGGGGCACCTCGCCCGATACTAAACCCAATAGCACTACCAGCGGCTCTATGTTGATAAATCAAGTGAGATAGGTACTCAGAAACAATCACAAAGAGATACGGGGATAGGGGGCACCCCTGTCTCAATCCTCTGTTCGCCTCAATCCATGGTAGCTTGACTCCATTAAAAAGAATACCAAACCTGGGATTAGAAATGCAATTCATAACCCAATTGCACCATAAATCAGGAAACCCCATCATCTGCAAAATGTGTTTCAAAAAATTCCAGTTCACCCGATCATACGCTTGATCCATATCCAATTTAACTGCCATGAGCCCATCAGTAGCAGAAGACCTGTGCATTCTACATGCCATTTCTTGTGCCAAAAATATGTTATCAGAGCTTGTTCTGCCAGGAATGAATGCAACTTGCTCCTGTGCAATAATGTCAGGAAGTACAGGTTGAAGTCTAGAAACCATAATCTTTGCCACAACTTTATATATTGAGTTGCATAAACTGATTGGCCTAAATTGACTTGGTTTGCATGCTCCATGCATTTTCGGTATAAGTGTAACAAGTGTGTCTTTCCATCTTGTAGGCATGCAACCTTCCTGAAAAAAATATTGTACTGCTGCAATAACATCAGTTTGCGTAATTTGCCAGTATCCTGTCAAAAATTCAATAGATATCCCGTCATTTCCTGTTGCTTTATTCCTCTTGAGAGTATATACCGCTTTCCTTATCTCCTCCTCCGAAACAGGTCTAATAAGGGTGACAGCTTGGTCCCTTGATAAGCACCTGCTAGGTGTGAATGAAGGGAACACTTCCTGTCCATGCTGGGCACACCACTTATGTTTGAAGAATTCTAACACACAATCATGTATCTCTCCTTGGTTAGACAAGACCTGTCCTTGATCATTTTTCAATTGGTATATTGTATTGTTTCTCAATCGTGAAGTTGCAGCCGCATGAAAATATTTAGTATTTCTATCTCCCAATCTTGCCCAATGCACCTTGGCCCTCTGACACCACCAGTTTTCCTCAAGTTTCAGTGCAGTATGGTACTCAGTTATATTCTTTGAAAGAGTGTCGTTCTCCTCAGTAGACAAGCCCGAATCCACCTCTTTCAGCTGCAGTTGTCTAATAGCACTTTCTAGCTTTTTCGGTTTGCCCACAATATTCCCCAGTTCATTCCTGCTCCATACCTTTAGTGCCTTCAATGCACGTTGAAATTTTGTAGATAAAACATCCATAGGAGACCCCCTAGTCCTTCTAAGCCATGCTGTTGCCACCACACCCTGGGTTTGGGGGCAGTGCAGCCATGCATTCTCAAATTGAGTCCGGCGGGATATACAACCAAGCTCAAGCTTACTAAACTGTATCAGAAGAGGACAATGGTCAGAACCAAGCCTTGTAAGATGATACACCGTAGCACCAGTAAATTCTGACACCCCATCAACATTCAAAAAAACCCTATCCAGCCTCTCATAAATTCTGGCCAGACCATCCTTATTGTTACACCAGGTATACCTATTGCCAATAAAGCCCAAATCACACAACTGCAGCTCCTGTATGAAGTCACTAAACTCATCCTGAGCCGGCCCATAGGAAAATTTCTTCCCTCCCTTTTTTTCCTCCTGACTCATAACTACATTAAAGTCACCTGCCACAAGCAGCGGACCACCCAATTCAGCAATCTTCCTTGCCTGTTGCAGTACTATCCTCCTTGTTGCAGTCTCCTTTGATGCATATATGCAGCAACAGTGCCAAATTTTTCCACCCATCTGTTCCAGCTGAAGCCCAACCATCTGTCTTGAAGAGTGTACCACCTTAACTTTAACCCAATCTCTCCAAAGAACAATAATTCCACCAGACAAGCCAACTGACGGCTGAACAAAAAAATTTCAATTTCTCCCAAGAAGTCGATCCACATCCTTCCTATCAAATTTCATCACTCTGGTTTCCAGCAGTGCAACAACAAAAATTTTATGCTCCCTTACCAGTCGCTGAAGATAGGTTCTGGATTTTGAAGACTTTATTCCGCGCACATTCCACACTATCAGTGCCGGCTTATTACCTGTTGCTGTATTCATTATAAATGATTTTACAATGTGTCCCTGCATTCCGAGCGACAATGCTCGCACCACACCAAGCAATTGGTTGACCCCCACTCAACCCCGCAGCAATCTGCATCAAAGGTGCTATGATGCAATGGTAAATAGCCTCATTTTCACACATCACCGCTGCAATTTGCTTCCAAATCCTGCGCCCAATCCCATCCACAGGTTTGCTGCAGCAATTATTATCCCATATGGTGATGCTGTTCATCCTCCAGTGCGTGAGCTGCACTGCAACATGGAAATACCGTTCATCACCTGCCACACCAATCCAGCCGACACTGATCAATCCAGCCGACGAGCAGCCATACCAATCCAGCCGACGAGCAGCCCCATCAAGGTGAACCAGAGGACAGAGCATGCCCGATCGAGGCAAAGCGTCTTCAGCAATCAGAAATCTGGTGGTAGTGGAGTTGAGCCAAAGCTCCATTTTCTTTATAAACAGCAACAACAGATATAGAAGAGGGCACTGCATGATTAACCCGCGAGCAATCACCCACAAACCGAGGGGCGTGGAACAAAACAGCATGCCGACCAACAGAGTGGGACCATCATCCGACCAAACCCACGGGTCATCAACCAGCTGCTCCAATTGAACAATAGATCTGTTTCCATCCATTCCCATTCCAAATATCAACCAATCCAGCACCCTCAACCAGCCAAAGAGCAACCACATGCCAATCCCAAACCAGCACAGGGGGAATTGCATACACAAAGCCATCACAGCAGATTCATACACACATCCAAACAACAGCAAATAAGCAAAGCGTGGCACACCGTCGGCCAGAATCACTCGACAAAATCGGGAAAACGAGGTTTGGCACACCTTCGGCCAGCATAAAACCAAGGAAAAACAACTCAAAGCTCCGCCACGCAGGCGAGAGAAAGACAGACCTGCGTGCCGCCCCGGCATGTTAATTTTGTGCTTCATTAATAAGAGTAAGAGGGGGATGAAGCTCAATCAGCCGTCCCGGCCGTTCCGCACCCTGCCGACTCACCTCGGTTGCAATTGCCTTCCCCACAGTCACATTCGGCACAGCTGTGCTAAGTCTCTCGTGCTCCAGAACACGCCCCGCAGGCTGCAAATTCGCCTCCGAATTACGAGTCACCCGAGTACCATTTGTCAGCGTCACGTTCTGCCGCTGCCGGTCATACGGAATCCATTTCGTTCCCGTCATCGGCCTCGTCTCCGGAAATCTACGGCCCGGTAGCGAACCCGACCGGTTAGCTGGCCCGGATTGCCCATTCCTGCGCAAAGGCCTGCGCGACCTGCCCCTGGTTCGGCTTTTGCTATGGACCACCATCCATGGACCGAACCCGGTTCGGTCCAATTCCTTCTCCTGCGCCTCCACCGGGATGTTAAAACTGAGCGGGTCCGGTTTAATTGCTTGGGCGGACCGGTCCACCGGTCCAGGAATTTCCCCAACCTGCTGCTGCCTCCCTTCTTCCAGCCGGTCCACCGGTCCAGGAATTTCCCCAACCTGATGCTGCTGCTGCCTCCCATCTTCCAGCCGCACCTCACTTTGTTTTTCCGGCTGAACCGGCTTGCACGCACCAGTGATATGACCTGCCCTTCCGCAGTCAAAACAGATCCTGGGCAAACCTTCATACTCAAATCTCTGAAATATTCTCCCATTACTGCTATTAAGCCAAATTCCAGGACGAAGAGGTTTAGCCAAGTTTGCCCTAATGCAAATACGGGCAAAAGAAGTTCTCTCCATTCCCGAGGTCCATCCATCAATTTGTAATGGTTCTCCAATAGTTGAAGCAACCCGAATCAAGTTGACAGAGTCCCAGTACACAAAAGGTAAATCAGGCAGGCGCACCCAAATTGGCGCCGACATAATAACAGATGGGCTCGGAACAAAATCCGAGGTCCATTTGTCCAAACCAAAGAGTTGATCATTCACAAACCAGGGACCGCCGTGCCAAACAAAGTCCCTATCCGCCTGGTTGGTGAAATGTAAAGCGATACAACCTTTTCCCATATCCAGTACGCGGAACCCCTGAAAGTGTCCCCAGCGCCTCTGCAACTCGCGAGCGAGCCACAAAAAAGAAAACCTTCCTCCATAAAGCCGCCCAACTAAGTCATACTGGTGGTAGACAACTCGTCGCTGCATAGCATGTTCACACATTTGGACCTCCTGCCCATCAAAATACTCGTCAACAGATTTTGGTGCCAAATGTGCTATATTCATATTGGGAGGCCTAGCCAAGGTATTAATGCCTGGCTGCGAGAGCACGGGCACAACAGATGGAATACCAATACGACCCGGCGACCCAGCCGGCGACCCAGCCAATACTTCTTTGAATGATTTTTTCCCCGTCCCAGGGCTGGAAACACCTTCCTCAGCAACTAATCTGCCCGACACAACATGCTGCAGGTCATTCTTACCCTCTGTGGCATTATGCCGAACAGGTGAAATGCATCCTTCCTGCTGCAGTGAATAGGCAACCCCATGGCTGCATTGACCTTCGTCCCTACCCCCAAGCACGGCTAACGGCTGTGCAAAGTTGTCGGCGTGAACAGCCGGCACTCCGTCCCGATCCCCCACCGGACTGACGTCATCCACCGTAGTGATCACTGCCTTCCCTTTCTCCGTCAAACGCGCCTTCTGGATTGAACCCAGCGCTTCACCAGCAAGAATAATGGAGTCTGGGGCCAACGGAGACATTTGAGACTCAATTTCATCGTCCGCCATACCCGTTTCCGATTGAACATCTAACGCCCCTGAACTGCCCTCAATCGCTGGCGAAACAGTCGAGGAAGTCTTCCCTTTCACCACAATACCCGTTGGACGGACCTTCTTAACCTTAGCCCCTGCCATCCCGTCGCTGGCAGCACGTCGCTCCCGGGGACGACGATCGAACGCGCACCAACGCGGTTCGAACCGCGTTCGCAGACGCGCCCCACCGCAGGCGCGGGCGGGCGAATTGCTTTTGCGAAAAATTCCAATTGTTTTCTTCTAGGGTTGATCTCCTGAAGGCGCATCCACAAGGAATATTGCTCTGGTCGTGCGGTGGTTGTTGGGGTGTGTCTTTTTAGTCAATTATGCCTTGTAAGTTTCATGTATCAAGTTCATGTTTTAGTTACTGCTATGATTAAGTGGAGGCCGCAAGTCACTACTGTAGATTCATGAGACAAATATTAAAAGACTCATCTCGATCAACTCTATAAAATTAAATAATCATTTTTATACCTTAAAATATTTCTTTTTCTAAGTTCCTCTTATGCTTCATGAGACAATTTTCTTCGTACATTTTTTTATGAAAATGATGTTACACTCAACATCTTTAATAACTATGAAGGTATATTTCCTAAATTATTTCTCTTTTTTTAAAAATTTTCCACATTGATCTTGTTACATTGTCATTTATTTCTAAATTTACTCCCATGAAACCTCGATATCATGTTGAATCTGTTGTATTAAATTTCTTTAATTTTTTCATTTAAACTTATATATAAACTTAGTATCGATATAATACTTTATTATTATTTTTTTTTGTTTACATTCTAAATTCAAAGTAATTCTATGTGAGTTCTAATGGAGTTGAAGCAAATGTAATTGGATTTGACTGAATAAGCTCTACCCAATAAAACATTCCATTTTTATTTTTAAATATTATTTCTTGCGGGTTTTTGAATGCATTATGAGGAATTTTAATTCATCCTCAATTTGATAATCGAAAATGTTACACTCAATCTTCCCAATTTTTTTGAATGCACCCCTCCCACACATTTCACCTCATTTGTTTTAGTTTTTCTATTGATTTGGTTATATAACTATATATCTCTAAGTCTTATGTCATTTGACTTTTACAATAGATTAACTTATATTCCATCAACTATAATTTTTACTTAATTTTAAAATAATAATTTCTTACAATTTATTCCATTTTACTTTGGTAAGTTTTAGTAATTTCGAACAAGTTTTGATAGATACAGAAAAAGTTTTTGACATGTCTCAATGAGTTTTATACCATTACATGTCCCTTTTTTATTTTTAGACATCTTATATTGTATGTCGTTTAACCCTTTATGGTACATTTTTTATTTCATCTTTATTTGATAACTAAGGAAATCACGCTCGATCTCCTTAGTATCTTAAAATTCAATTATCCCATTAATTTATTTAACTTCATCAAAATTTTTACTTTTATTTTTTTTTAATAATTTGTGTCTCTCAATCTCATCTCGAGTGAGCATTACATCAAAATTTTTGTATTACATTACAGTAATTTTTCTCCTTTAAGCTTTAATATAAATTTTCATTGTATTACATTAAAACTTATTTATTATTTATTCATTCATTTTGGTAATTTATAGAAATATATAATTAGATTTCCTCAAGATTAAACAAACTTTAGTGGACACATCAATGAGAGCTATACTAAATTAAAAATTAATTTTTTAAATTTAAAAATACTTTATTGTCTTTATAGTATCTTCAAATTCAACTTTCTTGTATAATTTGTCCTCTTTCTTCAAATGTTTTGCTTTGATTTGGTTATGTGATATGTAACTCGAAATCTTCTCTCATGTGACCTTGACATTACTTCGACTTGGTTATGTTACACTACATAAACTTATTTCATTTAACTTTAATATCAATTTACTTAGTTTGAAAATATTGATTTATTGTTACTATTCCATATTTTCTTGGTTGTTTTTTTGTAATTCCAAATGAAGTGTGATTGAGATGAAATAAATTCTTTTGTACTCAACTTTGCAAGCATTACTCAATTAAATTTTTTTTGCTTTAAAAATATTTTATTTTTAAATTTTTGACATGCTTTATAAGCAATTTTATTTACTACCTTAATTGGTAATCGATTATGGTCAACTAGCTAGGAATTTTGGTATGCAACATTCCCCTAAAGTTCATCCCATTTTGTTGAACATTTTTATATTTTTATTTTATTACTTTATTATGTAACACTAGATCTCAATACTTTTAATGTTCACATCTCTCTGATTTGAGAAAATTACTTTTTTTAAATTTATCTTTTTTTGGACAATAAAATATTTTACTAAAATAAAGATAATAAGTTTTTATTGTTTATGTATACTTATGTTATTAATTCAATGTGATCCCAAGCAACTTTAAATTGAGAATAAACAAATGCTATTGATCTCGTCTTGGTGAGCTCTACCAAATTCAATATTTTTTTTAATTTTTAAATGTTTAATTTTATAAGATTTTTGTGAGCTTTAAGGGATAATTTGAATCAAATCTAACTTATTGATTGAAGATTCTACATTAGATCTTGTTGTATCTTGGAATGCAATTTTCTCATATAATTTATCTTATTTCATTAAACATTTACTTTAATTTGGCTATATTATAATGAAAGTGCAAATATCCTCTGATGTGACCTTAACATCTTATTAATTTGACTATATTACATAGAATTAATTTATCCAATTTTAGATATAATACATAATTATTTAATATAGAATTAATGTTTTTTATTTTTTACACTTAGTTACTTTCCTAATTTTCAATAATTTAAAAATTAAGTAGAATCAAGATGAAACAAAAATCATTTTACACATTTCAATTAGCCTTATCAAATAACACATTTCTCTATATATTTTACAATATTTTATTTATAGTCATGGCATGCTTTATGGGATATTTCAATTCATAAGTTCACTTAATGTCCCTTATATCTTGAAATGTAACTTTCTTATAAAAAAATTAATTTATTTATTTAAATATTTTTTTATTTTCTACAATTTTATAATGTTTTATGAGACACTTCAATTCCACATGATTTGATTATCAAGGATGTTATACTTGGGCTCCTCGTTACATTGGAGTTCAACTTTCATTGGAAATTTATCTCATTTGTTTAACGTTTTTACTTTTTCTGTTGTATTATATAACACTAAGTAACTTCCCTTGTGACTTTTAGATGACTTTGATTTTTTTTTAACATTACATTTCTTTAATGTGTCTTATTTTTAACTATAATATATTTTTAATTATTATTAAAATAGTTATTTCAAATTATTTAAACTTATATACTTTTTCAATCACAGTAATTCTAAATGTGGTATGGATAAGTTGAAACAAAAGTCAACAAAATCTTCTTTATGGGCTTTATCAAATTAAATATTTGTTTTGTATATTTTCTTATATATTTTATTTTATTTTGGTTTAATATATATTCTTTTCTAGGGTTTTGACATATTTTATGAGATAGTTTAATTCGTAACTAATTTTATGGTTTGGTATGCTACAATTTATATCATTAGTATATTGGAATGCAATGTTTCCATTAAATTTATCTTATTTATTCAAATTTTCATTTTGAGTTACTTATATTATAATGTCACTCGAAATCCCTGAGAGATAATTACTTTACTCTGATTTGTTAATGTTACACTACTTCAATTTTCTTCATCTTAATTTAACAAATGTTTACTTCATGTCAAAATAATAATTTATTGTTATTGATGCTTCTTTAATGGCTTAATTCTTACTCAAAACTATATTCGATTACGATGAAACAAACATCACTTAGATCTTAACTATGATCTTTAAAAAATTAGATGTCCACTTTTATATTTAAATATTTTTTTCCATGGATTAGAGATATTCTTCGAATATTATTTATTTGTACATGATTTAATGATGGAAGATGTGACACTTGAACACCTTAGTGTCTTTGAAATAAACTACCCTTGTGATATAGCTAACTTCTTCAAAGGTTTTGCTTTTGGATTATTATGTATTATTAATCTCTTTATCTCATCTCATGTGACCATTATATTAATTTTATTTTAATATGTTACATTATCTCAATTTATCAAATTGAAGCATTAACATATGTTTTCATAATTTTATAGTAATAATTTTTTATTATTTATGTATATTCACTTTGATAATTTGCTCTCATTCAAAATGAAACAAAAAAATCATCATTGGACATGTCTAAATAAGTTATATCAAATTAAATATCTTTTTAAATATTTGTCAAATTTATTTTTTAGTGTTTTAACATTCCTTAAGAAACACATTAATTTATACTTAATTTTATAATTGAGTATGTAACAATGGAACACCATAGCATCTTGGAATGCAATTTTTCTATATAATTTACATCAATTCTTAAAAGTTTTCCCATTCATTTGTATATATTACTAAATAACTATAAGTATCATCTCATGTGACCTTTATATCCTTTTGACTTGTTCACACTTCATTGCTTCAATTTACCTAATTTTAACTTCAATATACATTCACATAATATCAAAGTAAGAATTTATTATTATTTATGCGTCTTTAATTTGGTAATTGATAGTATTTTCAAAGGTTTCCTATTCAAGATAGTGTCGACTTCATGTGAGATGTCTTCATGAGCTCCACGTAATATATATCCATTTTTATATTTCCAAATATGTAATTTTCAGGTTTTCGGCAAGCTTTATGGGACATTTTGAATCATAAAAAATTTGGAACTTAATAGTTCTACTCTTCATGTCCTGATTATCTTAGATTGCCACATTTCAATTTAATTTATCTTATTTTTTAATAATTTTACATTAATTATGTTTTATTCTTCTGTAAAGCAAAATCTCCTCTCATGTAACTATTTCATTTCTTTGATTTGGTTAATACATTAATTCCATTCACCTCAATCTCGCATTATTAAATATTTAGTTAATATTAAAGTAAAAATTTATTATAATTTGCACTTCTTTTAATTCCATTGGAACGAAAAAATGTTGTTGGACACTTCTTGACTATCTTTATGTTATTAAATATTAGTTTTATATTCTTAAACATTTGTTCAAAATTTTTTCATTATTTTTAAGATGTTTTTATTTATACTTGATGTGATGATCGAGCAGATTATGCACAAATAGTTTAGCGTAATGGAATGCAAATACACTATGCAATTCGTTCTATTTTTTTTCAAATTTTGGGCTTTTATTTGCCTATATTCCAATGTAACTCGTCATCTTTTACTAGGTGCCCTTGATAGGTCTTTAGTTTGGTTAAAATAATAATTGTTTAATTTTTATATATATATTTATATTGATAATTTGCAATGATAACAAATAAAAATTGATTAAGATTAAAAAAAATTTGGTTGGACTTATCCTAAAGAGTTATGTCTAATTAAATATTAGCTTTTTTATTCATAAATTTTTTTTTTATTTTTTTGGAAACGTTTATTGGATATTTTCAATTCATATCATTTTTAACAATTAAGGATGTTACACTCAAACTCCTTAATTCTTAAAATGCAACTTTCAAAAATAAATCATCTCATTTCTTCGAATTTTTTCCTTTAATTTTAATATATTATTATGTTATTCTAATTCTCGTCTCAAGTGACCCTTATCATACTATGATGTTATTATTATTTTTGCATATCTTGTTTGTCAATTCCTAGTAATTTCATGCAAGATCCTATTAATATGATATTAATATCATTGCACATGTTTGTATGACCTTTACCTAATTAAAACAAGTTTCTATAATTTTAATTTTTTTAATTTTCTATGGTTTTAAGTTACTTTAAAAGAAACTTTAACACATACCTGATTTCATATTCGAATATGTTATTTTTGATCTTTTTAATTTCTTGAATGCATCTTTTGCAAAAAAATTTATCTTCACTTTTCAAAATTTTCACTTTCACTTTGTCATATTACTATGAAACTGTAATACTCGAATAATAAGATATTAACGTTATTTTTATTTTGGCACAATAATTACTTTAATTTATCTCCATTGTACTTTATTCTAGTTATACTTATTATTAAAATAGTGACTAACTATGAGTAAAGATTATTTAATTTATTAATTTGTACTAATTTTTAACAAGATCCAATTGAAATGAAAAAATTGTCATCGAAACTATTTAAACTAGCTATCTGTAATTAAATATTCACTTGAAAGTTTCTCAAATATTTTATTTTCTATGATTTTTAATTACTTTGTGAAATTTTGATTTATATTTTATTTTATGATATAGGATGTTAAACTCAATATTCCTAGTATCTTGGAATGCATCTTTTTTATACAATTTGTCAATTCCTCCAATATTTAAAATTGAATCGGATATATTATAATGAAACTCTAAATCACATCTCATTTGACAATTACATCACTTTGATTTATTTATATTAAAATGCATCAATTCATCCCTTTTCAACTTTGTTATAAATTTAATTCGATAGAGCTAATCAAGATGTATCTAATGACATTTATTTCTTCTTGGTTACACCTTATTGTGAATTACTACAAATTATGAGACTGAAAAGTATAAATAATAATAAAATGCTATTTTTGTTTTAAAAAGTAAACAATGAAAATTAAAGCAAAATAATTTTAAGTGATTTAATCAAACCAAATCAAATTGATGTATAAGTCACACTACAGATGATTCAGAGTTATATGGAAATATAATCAAAATAAAATAAAACATTTGAAGAAATAAATTGAATCAAGAAAAACGTTTAAGTTCATAAATATTAAGGTGATCAAGTGTGACATGTTTCATTGATTAATTGGCTAAAATGCAAAAAATGTCTTAAAAATATAAAAATAAATGCAGTGTTGGATAGAGCTTATCGCGATAAGACCAGTGATGTTTCTTTAGTCATGTTGGGCCCCCATTCGAAATAACTCTAACTACAATAAATAGGAAAAAAATATCAAAAAATATTTTTTAAATTTAATTAAATATATATATGAATGTTGAAGAAGGTTAAAAAATGAAGGAATGTAATATAAATAAATTAAAGACTTGTAATGGTCACATGAGTAGAGATTTAGAGTTATAGGACAATAAAACACTATAAAAATAATTGAAAGAAATTAGATAAATTGTTCAAAAAACATGAACTCAAATGCCCCAAGGTGATTGGCTGTAGCATCAATGGTGATCAAATAAGGTAAGAATTGAAATAGCTCATAAAACATAAAAAAATCTTAATAAATAAATATATTTAAAAAAAGAAAATTTAATATTTTAATGGATAGATCTCACAATAAAGAGTCCAATAAAACTTATTTCATACTGATCAAACTTCTTTTCAAATTAGTACGAAGTACCAAATAAAGTAATCATGAAAAATAACAAGTTATTATTTTAATAATAATTAGACATATAATAAAGCTCAAACAAGCTAAATTAAAGTAATATAAGATAGCAAAATAAAAATGATTTAATGATCACATGAGAGAAGAGTTAGAGTGACATTAAGTAAAATCAAACCAAAGCAAAAAAATTTAAGAAAGAACATAAATTGTAGGAAGAAGTTATATTACCAGATATTAGGGAGATTGAGTTCAATATATTGAATCATTACATCTCCGGTAATAATTGAAATGTCTCATAAAGTCATTTAAAATAGGAAATCAAATATTTAAAAAAAGTAAAACTTCACTGGATAGAGCCCATTGAGATGAGTCCATTGAGATTTCTTTCATATTGATCGAGCCTTGCCTAAAATAATAATCGAATAATAAATAAATAATAAAAAATTATTATTTTTAATATAAAGTAAATATATATATATATGAAAGTTGGAATAAGGTAAATTAAATAAATATAATAATCTTGAATCACAGCCATGTAATGGCTAAGCGAGAAGAGATTTAGAGTTACGAAGTAATCTAACCATATTTATTAAAAAAAAAGAAGAAATGAGATAAATTCTTCAAGAAAGTTGGACTCCATCGTACTAATGAGATTAAGCATAATTTCCTTAATCATCAAATGATGTGTCAAAGAAAATGTCTTCTAAAGCATATAAAAATTTTAAAAAATAAAATATTAGAAAATATTAAATTAATATTCTATTGGATAAAGAACAACATGAAGAGTCCATTGACATTTTTTTATATTGATCAAAGCTTATTTCAAATTATTGAGAATTAAGAAATTAAGTAATTATAAATAATACTAAATTATTATTTTTAAAATATATAATAAAGTAAAATTAAGATATTTTAAAGTAATATAATATCAAGAAATGAAAGAAATATCTAAGAAAAATCACTAAAACAAAAGAAAAGTTTTAAAAAAATGAAATAAAATATACAACAAAGCTACATTCAAAGATGCAAAGTTGACCAGTACAACATAATCTATTCTAAAAAATTATACAAATTGAAATGCAACATCATTCTTTCCATGCACCAAAAAAAATTAAAAATAAGAAAATCATAATTTATTTGGACAATGGTTGCGAAGATGAGTCCAATGACGTTTGTTTCAACTTGATTAGTCATTTATTGAAAATATTATAAATTATTAAAATAAATAAATGCAAATAATAATACATTATTATTTTACATTAAACAAATATATTTAAATCTAAATTTAGATAAATTAAACCAAGGTAATATAAAAATAATGAAAGCATTATGAAGGTAAATGGGAGGAGAATTAAAGTTTCAAAGAAATGAAACCAAATTATTGTAAACAATTTGTGGAAACATGTTAAATTTTAAGCAAAAGCGACATTCAAAATTAAAAAGGAGATCGAATTTGAATACTTAATTGTCAAATCAGGTTTGAAGGTAAATGACTCAAAAGGCATATGAAAATTGAAGAATATAAAATATTTAAAAATATAAAAATAAATACTTAATTAGATAGATCACATTGACAAGAGTCTAGAAACATCTATCCATAGTCAATAGTTTTTTGTTTAGAATTATTATGAATTAATGAAGATCATAAGAACAAATAATAACAAATTATTATTTTAAAATTAAACAAATGTAAAGAGTTGTTGAAATGAGGTAAATTATACAATTAAATATAACAAAATAAAAATAATGTAAAGGTCATCAGAGACGAGAAAAAGAGCTTCATAACAATATAACCAAATTATAGGGAAGTATCTGAGGAAATTAAAAAAGTTATGCAAGGAAGCTGTATTCCATTACATTAAGGAGATCAAATGCAAATCTTTGATTACAAAATAAGGAACAAAAAAATTGCCTTATATTGTATCTAAAAACTCTGCAAAATAAATAGTTTTGAAATTTAAAATATATATTTAACTTGGTTGAGCTCTTCAAGTGAGTCCAACAAACTTTATTTTGGAAATTACCGAAACAAAATAAGCATATATAAGACTAAATTATTATTTCAACATTAAGTATATAACATACCTAAAATGAGGCATATTAAATAAATGAATAAAAAAAGGAAGCAATATGATGGACACACAAGAGGAGAATGATAGTTTGGTTAAATAGAAGAAAATCAATGAAAACAAATTAAGGATGTGAGAAATTATTAGAGAAAGTAGTATTTCAAGAAACCAAACAATTATGGGTAAATTTCTTCATTATAAAATCAAGTACGAATAGAAATGTTTCATAATTGACACAAAAAGTTAAAAATGAAATATTAAAAAATGCATAAATATGTCATTAACTTGATGGAACTCATGGAGACGTCTCTGACGATGTTTAATTCATCTTGATTTGAACCTTCTTTGCAATGAATACAAACTAGCCGAGTAAATTATCACAAATAATAATAAACTATTAATTTACTATTGAGCAAAATATATAATGCAACAAAAATTAGATAAACAAAAAAATACAGTATGACCAAATTGAAACAATGTAATTATTATTCAAGAAGCGATTTAGTGTTAAATGTAATACTATAAAATGAATGCAAAGCATTTAAAAAATGACATATATATTATGAAAAATTTTCATTTCATGATACCAAGGTGTTCTAGTATAACATGCTTGATCATAAAAAAATTGAAAATTAAAGGACTTTTAAAATGTGCTAAAGCCTTAGAAAATGAAATATTTAATAATTTTAAAAAAATGAATCATTAATTGGATAGTGATAATTAAAAAAAGTAAAATGATGTTTTTCTAATTATAAAAAAAGTGAATAATAATAAATAATTAGTGTAATAAAAGGTTTACTTTTACTGAAGTTGAAATAAAATTAATTGAAGCATTGCAAGATTTTCAAGTCAAAGACATAAAAGGTAAACGACAGGTGATTTATAGTGAAATAATAATATAACCAAATCAAAGTAAATAAATTTTAAAAAATAGATAAGTTATCTATTAACATTTCACTTTAATGGATCTTATTGATCATTCATTTCAGGACCCCAATAGTTGTGCATAGGGCATTTTGCAATAGTTGATGATTTTATGAAACATACAAGTGCATTATGACTAATTTCTCTTATAAAGACCACAGTCTTAACTCCTTGATTAACATCCATTATAATTTATTTCTAAAGACGTGAAGCATAATACTATCAATATTTATCTGATCGATGACTAGAGCCATCTTCTTCTTTACATTTTTTACCTTCATCCTTATTTATGTCTAAGTTCTCCAAAGGCTTATATCATAACCTTAACTTTTGTTATTTACGTTTTAAATAGACTCATCAAACACCATATGAATTATTTACTCTACAATTGAAGCATCTATGTTGTAAACTCTAAAAAACTTTTTAATGTGGTGTATACTAAATTAACCCTTATGATTGCTTTTTTATTAAAAATTTTCAAATTAGCCATTTCATTATTAATAATGGTGCATTTACACCTAGAAACTTAAAAGTTGCTAACAAATTAATTCTTATTTTTAAATAAATCATAAGGAATTTTCTTATGTTATATTTTTGAATTCATTTTTTATTTAATATGTTATTTTAATTACATATGTCAAAAAGTAGTATGGTAGGTTTGCATTTTAAAAACATAGATCTGCCTATGTCTACCAACGTCTACCAATGTCTACCAATGTCACATTACTTCTTTATATGATCCTTATTTTTGAGGGGTATAAGAACATGTAAGTTGATGCCTCGCACTTATTCATTTGTAATAGTAAAAAACTCATCATTCTTAAAATCAATGTCATTATCACTATAAATACAAATTAGTTTATGATTAGTTTACCTTTCTAGCACTCTTATCAAATTAAAAAAAATTTAAAGTGTCTCACTCTAACACTTAAAAGGTACACCCCAAATATATCAATAAAAAACCATTAATAATCTTAAATCCATAATTCTTTTCACCAAAACACAAGGGTTGTATGGCTCCAAAAACGTCTAAATAAATTATATTCAAAGGTCTACCAAAGTTTTCATCATTTTTAGCTTTTAATAAACATGCAGCTTTCCATTTTTATATGATTTGCACATTTTCCAACTAGCCCATTTGACTTAGGAAGACCTCCAGCTACATGTAGTACGTTTGTGTTTTTCAAAAAACATAATTTACATGACCAAAACTTTTACAACATAAATTATTCTCACTTGAATTTGCAATTCGACATTCTAATTTTCTAATATCTATTTGATCAAGCTTAATAAGAGTCACATTTTCTTCTACTATCTAATAACACTTGATCATCTTTTATTATTTTGTAACAAAGAGTATGAAAACAAACAACATACTCATTATCAAAAAATTTGTTAATACTAATTAAATTAAATTCTAATCAATCAACAAAAAATGTAATTAAAAGTGTAAAATTAGGCATACCTCCAGTAGTAATTCTAATTATCTTATTCTTAGAGTTATCTCCAAGTGGTTCCCTGCTTTTGGGATCATATCTTCTTCATGTTATTTTTTGTCAGTCTTCAATCATATGTCATGAGCATCCATTATCTAATACTGAATAGCTAAGTGTTGATTTTCTCTTTACATATGGCTACATAAATTGTAAATTTTAACGTAATAGTAAAAAATGTGATTTTTATTTTCTTACCTTGTATACTTATATCTACAAAACCTTCCTTAGTATGCCAATTCTAATATATGAATACACTAAATTATCTATTCTCTAATATTAAGATGTGAAGCAAGATTGGGTTCACACTAACATTCATTAAAGGAGTATCACCCTTTTAAAAGAAGGTTTTGAACTAAAATTTTTTTTCTTAATTTTATAATCCGATATTGCATGTTCATTTCTACAAGCCTAAAAACATTTAATGTTTGAAACATTAAACATATGGTCAAAAGATGACATATATTTATGTTAAGAAAAATAACATGTGAAGTATTAGAAACTTTTGCATGTTTAAGACAATAAATCATTCTTTCTAAATGAGTGATTTCCTTTCTCAAAAAGCATTCTCAATAATCAAGGAGGTTTTCACAAAATTTCAATTATTTCTATTTTAGTTTCTCACTTCCTTTCATGACAAAATCTAGAAGTTAAATTTTTCTATATAACTATTTAATTTTTTGTGTGTGGATATTAAATAAGTTAAAGCACTAATAACATCCAAGTAGTTATTCTCAACAACTTCACAAGACCAATAAGTTACGTCATTGTCTTCCTGTTCATTAGATGTACATAATTCATCATCAATTTCCTTAATTCTTATCTTTGCTTCCTCCATAACACTTGAAGTTGTAAACAAGAATCTTTCAATGCAGTCCAAATAGCCTAAAAAGCTTTATTATTTTTATTCTTTTCCTTTTCTCTTACTTCCTTTTTGTGTCACAAACTCACATACTTTCTTATCTAAGATAGCCACCATTGCGACATTATTAGCATTCTGGTGCAATTGTACTCTCCCTTCTTTTCATCTTCTTTGAATGGCTAGCTATTTATAAATGTTATGCAAAATTTTTATGTAAACCTTTAATGTAAAAGTTGAACTCTTATTCTCGAATAGTGGAAGAGATAAATGTCATGTCCAAATTGTCTTTTCTTGGATTAATTGCCAACAATCCTTCATTCTATGGTCCATACTTTGGCTTACTTATGGTAGCCACGTCTTCAACAATCCTATTAATCTAAATCATGGTCATAAATAATTCTTCAAGTAACTCATCCATTGTGAGCATGTATATGTCTTTAGCTATTTTATTGCCATGGTAAGAGCATCATATTCCTTGGGTAGAATCCTCATACTTTTCTCACAAAATCTAGAAAACAAAAAACATTTCAAAGATTTTTAATATATTATTAATATTTCTAAATCATATAAATATGTTCATATTTTCCCCTAAATTCGTTGTAAAGTTCTCATAATCAAGAGTAAGAATATTTATTTCTGTTCCTTTAACGTGTTTAGTACCTTTATAAGTTACTTCTAACTTCTTCCAAACATTATATATGATATGGAACTTCCTAAGTTGATAAAAATTATAAGTATTTAATTAATATAAATATGATTCAATCTTAAATAAAAATTTGCAAAACATGTAAAGACATATACTCAATATTGCACTAATATCTATTGTAGATAAAGTTACAAAAAAAGGATAACTGAACAAACAAATTAACAACCACATGTATTTTGGTAAGCATACAAAAATATATAATAGAAATTAAAATTAATATGTAGGAAAACTATAAATCAGGAAAGCATAACAAAATAAGTAAAACATATAAACATATCTCCCATGTCACTTCACTTACTATTTGTAAGGAACACACACTAAGACCAACTCAAGTAAAATGAGTGTGCATGAATCCCACAAGAGAGAAGCAAACTATTTGTTTTAGAACATTTTTACTACTTTTGGATTGTTTTTATTTTTCAAAAATCCCCTTGTAGATATAGTTCTACTTTTTAGAAGAACTTATTATTCAAATTGATATATAGGCATTTTAAGTTTTATGATTAAAATTAAAAAAAATTAAAAGTACAAATAAATATTTAGATTGTTCAAACAAGAGTCAATGTTGACCACCAACTAAGATTGGGAAAATGCCGTTTTAAAAAAAATTACAACTTAGCATTTTTATTTTTGGCTGACTTCCAACTTTGCTTTTGCGGCTTCAACCATATCCCATGATTTTGTGAGCTTAATCCCAACTTTGTTCTTTAATGAGATCAAACTAGACTCAGACTTTAATAAATGTAAAAGGACACATTCTAAAAGAAAAAGAAACTTATCATATGAAAAAAACATCTAATAACAACATTTAATTTTTGATGACTTTTTATGAATAGAATGAGGCACAATGAGCTGAAAATTATTAAAGTGACAAAACTACTTGGTGATAGGCTTAGGTGGAAGCATTTGGAAGTTTAAGCAATATTAGGCTAGAGTAGGTTGTCAAAAGATGTTACAATAGTAAAATATTATGTGAACTCCATTGAGATGTCAAAGCTTTGTTCATGTCTCTCATCATTTCATTCATAATGAATGGATTTTTATTGAAAACGTTTTCTCATTAGAGTTAGAAACTAAAGAAAATGTGATTTTATAAGTTGCTACCAAATAGCTTGTGAAATTCTCAAAGAAGGCTTTTACAATGACAAAACTAACAAGTGAATTTGTTGTTTGATGGATTCAAATAGAGCCATTGGATGCAATAGGAGATGATCTAGTCCTTCAATTCAATGAATGTAAAATAAAAACAAATATGACAGGTAAAATTATAGAGGATGTGATCATGATTGGACCTCAATTAGCAGAACTACGAATTCTAAAGTAAAAAACATGTGTTGTTAATTTAATTTTAAGGAAATATATACTAAATACTGAAATGATATAAAATATACAAGAATGTCATACTTAAAGATATTCAAAAGATCAAGTGTAACATCATGAATTCTCAAACAAAGTATGAATAAAAATTTCCCATAAAATAAGCTAAAACCCTAGCAGAAAAAAAATTTAAAAATATTAAACAAATATCTAATCTATTGGAGTTTGTGAAGACTTGTCTAGTGACATTTGTTCAATCTTGATGGATTTGACTGCATTTCCAATTACAGTGAGTTACAAATTTAAATAAACATAAATAATAATAAATTAATTTTTTAACATGAAGTAATTGCCTATTAAAACTAAAATAATATTAATTGGAGTAATGTAACATAACAAAATGAAACTAACTTAAATGTTAGAAGATAGAAGAACTAAACTTTACATAGCGATATAACAATTTCAATGCAAAACATTTGAGAAAATGACATAAACTACACAAGAAGTCAAATTCCACTACATTGAAGAGATTTATATTAATATCCTTGATCATGAAATCTTGTATGAATAAAATATCTTACAAAATACGAAAAATTAAAATTATAAAAATGAATATCTAGTTATATAAAACTCATTAACTATCCAACTTTGTTCATTTTCTCTTAAATAGAAGAAGGTTTTAATTATTATGAATTACAAAAGTAAATTAGAATAAATAATAAAAAATTATTATTTAAATATTCAGCAAAGTTATATTAAACTTGGAATGAGATAAAATAAACATTTGTAAAGTAATGAAATCAATGCGATGTAAAGGTCACAATAAAATAGAATTATAGAAATATTACAATACAACAAAAATAATGGTAACAAATTTTAAGGAATGAGATGAATTATACAGGAAAGTTGTATCCTAAGATACTAAGGCGATGGATTGCAACATCATTAAGAGAAAAATTAGGTAGGAATATAAATTTCACATAAATCATATAGAAAATGTATAAAATATAATATTTTCTATTTTTAAAAATTTATTTAATTGAGTATGGCATGTCAAGATGAGTCCAATGACATTTGTCTTGTCTTCGTAACAGTTCATTCAGAATTTCTTGAAACTAGCATAACAAATAGGCATTAAAAAGAATAAATTATTACTTTAATTTTTATTAAAAAATTTAAAAATTACATAAATTTAAATGTTATAATATAAGTTTGTCGAAGCGATGTAAATGTCATGTGATAGGACAAATAGAGTTGAAATAAGAGCATATCTAAGTAAAATTAAACTATTAAAAGAAATGATTTAAATTATTTAGAATTAAATTGAATTATATTTATTTTGTTTTAAAATTAAAATAAATAACTATTATTTCTTCTTATTTAGCTTCTTAACTTATAGTAAACGGAAAGACTGTCTAATTGAGATGAAACAAAGTTCATTTTGATTTTCTTAATTAATTGTGTCCAAGTAAATAGTGATTTTATTATTTTAAAATATTTTAATTTATATGGGTTTTGGAAACTTTACAAAGTATTTTTATTCATACATGATTGAGGATTGAGAATGCTGTGCTCTACCTCCTTAGCAAATTGGACTACAACTTTCTAAATTAATTTACTTCATTTTTTATCATTTTCCATTTATTAATTTGTATTAAGATTTAGAAATTTATGTAATTTCAAATATAATATATATTAAATTAATATTAAGTAAATATTTAATTATTATTATTTTTTTATGTTTGTAATTCGTAATACTTTCGGAAAAAGTTCGATGTAGATGACAAAAACGTTTGTCTACTTGTATAATCTAGCTATCTCAAATTAAATGTTCAATTGTTTTATAATTTTAGTAATTTTACATCTATTATTTTTATTTTTTATTATTCATTTACGAATTTTATTATAATTCTGTAGAGGCTATGATGAAGACAAACAAATGTTGTTGGACTAATCACAATGACCTTTATTGAATTAAATGTTCATTTTTATATTTTTGACAATTTTATTTCTTATGCTTTTTAAATGTCGATGGAATATTTCGATTTCTATGCGAGTTAATAGTGCCGATGTTACACTAGAACCCAAAATTACCAATTAAATGAAATTTGTGGTAAACTTTATCTCACCTTTTTTTTTTACAAATTGTTGACTTTGAAAATGTACTACATTGAAAAAGTAATCATCCTCTCCCATGACCTATACATTGGCTTCAGTTTGTGATATTACATAGCTTCAATTTTTCTCATTTCAACTTTGGTATAGATTTAGCTAAAATAAAAATAATAATTTATTGTTTTTTACGCTTATTTATTTTATTAATTTGAAATAATTATTAATACGGTCCAACCTTGATGAAACAAATGTAATGGAATTACCTTTACTATCTCTATCAAATTAAAAATAATTTAAATATTTTCAAATATTTTAGTTAATAGGTCTTTTTTTTATTCTACAAGATATATCAATTTATACTTGATTTTATGATCAATGTTGCTACACTATATCATTTTAATATCTTGGAATGCAACTTTCTTATAAAATTTGTCTCTTTCATTTAATTTCTTTTCTGAAGATTTTGCAATATTAGATAGGACCTCAAATTCTCTTCTCATGTTATCTTTTTTATAGTCTAATTTGGTTTTATGGCTACAAAATTCTTGTTATCCTATCGTGTAACCTTCACATTGCTTTAATTTTGTTAAATCACATTGCTTCAACTTATCTTACTTTGGGTTTAATATTTATTAAATAAAAAAATAATTTATTTTTACTAACGCATATTTAGTTTGGTAATTTGTAGTGTTCCAAATAAGGTTTGTTTGTGATGAAACAAATGTCGAGGACCCTGCTCAATGGGAGTTACCTAAGTAAATGTTTTTTAATATATTTTCAAATATATTACTTTTACAAATTTGGCATGCTTTACATGACATATTGATGTATACTTTACTTCATAAACAAGGTTGTTACACTCTATTTGCATAGTTTTATAGAATACAAATGTTCTTTATAATTAATCTAAGTTTTTAAATTTTTTGGCTTTTATTTTGTAATATTACAATTTAACTATAATTAAATTTGGTAAATATATCTCATTTTAACTTTAATATAAATTTAATAAGTATAAAATAAAGAAATATTATTATTTATCATTATTTTATTTTTAAATTGCCTATTATTAAAAAAGGTCAAATCAAGAGATTACAAATGTCATTCAAATCATCTCACGAGCCATATCTACTTAAAAGTTTATTTTTATATTTCTAACATTTATTTTGTAATGTTTTTGTATGCTTTATAAAAAAAATTTTATTATTAATTTTTTGGATCATCGATGATATTACATTTGAACTCCGTAGTATATTTGAATGCAACTTTCATATATAATTTATCCTATTTTTTCAATTTCCTTGACTTACTTTTGGTTCAATTTTTATGAAACACTAATTATCCTCTAAATTAATATTTAAATTACTTTGATTTGGCTAATTTATATAGCTTTACTTTATCACATTTTTCCTTTAATACACATTCATTTAATATTAGAACTATAATTTTTTATTTATGCTCATTTTAGTAACTAGTAGTAATTCAAAACAAGTTTGTATCACTGGTAGACAACAACAGACTCTCCTAGACGAGCCTTTTCCAATAATAATATTAAATTTTAATTTTTTTCAAAATATTAATATTTTTGGGCTTTCATTTACTTTATAAGGTATTTAAATTCTAATTTTATTAGATGATTGGCCTTAACATAGTTAATATTCATAATATCTTGGAATACAAATATCCCATAAAATTTATCTTTGATTTTAGAATTTTTTGCTTTGATTAAATTCTCTCACATTACATCAATTTTTATCATTTTAGATATAATATATAATTAATACATAAAAAATATTAATTTATTATAATTTAATCATATTTATTTTAAAAAGTCGAATTCCAAAGTAGTTTTAACAGAGGTGACAAAAATATGATGAGACATTCTTGATGGGCTTTGTTTAACAAAATATTTAACTTTTATGTTTTTTAAATCTTTATTTTTCAGATTTTGGTAGGTCTTATAAGTCATTTCTACTTATACATGATTTGATGGTTAAGGACATCATGCTTGATCTACTAGCTATCTTGAAAAAATTTGTTTTGTAATTTATTTAATTTGATTAAATATTTCATTATATTTAGCCGTATTAATCTCTTATTGTAAATCATTTCTCTTATGACTATCATATTACTTTGAGTTTATGATATTAGATTGCATCAATTCCTCTCATTTTAACTTTCATATATATATATTTACTTTGTTCAAAACTTATAATCAATTATTATTTATTCATATCTAGCTTGTTAATTCAAAGTAATTTGGCATAATGTGTGATTGAGATAAGAAAAAGGTTTTTTGAACATTAAATTAAATTCTATCCAATTAAACATAATTTTTTTAAACTTTTAAATATTTTGTTTTCTAGGGTTTTGGAATATTATATAAAAAGTTTTAAATTATCTTTATTTAAAGATAAACAATGTTGTGCTCATTCTATATAGTATTTTAGAATACAACATTCTCGTATAATTTTTCTTATTTATTCAAATATATCACTTTGATTTAATAATATTACTATGACACTCTAATTCTTCTCTCGTGTGACCTTTCTATGAATTTGATTTGATTGTTTTACTTTAGTTGAACTTATCGCTTTTCAACTTAAATATATATTTACTTAATATTTGAATTATAATTTATTATTATTTAGTGTTATTAAGTTGGGCATTTAGTATAAGTTCTAAATGAGGTCTAATGTAAATAAAATAGATGTCATTAGACTCACTTCGATGAGCTCTAAAAAAAGCTTAATTTTGATTTAAACTTTTTAAATTTTTTAGGATATCTTTAAAGGCATTTTAGTTTGTATCAAATTATGTGATCAATAATGTTGCACTCGATCTTCATAGTAAGTTAGAATGTAATTTTCTTATATAATTTATCTCATTTTATCAAATTATTTCCTTTCATTTGGTTATATTACAATGGAACTATAATTCTCTTTTCATGTGACCATAACAATACTTTCATTTTTTATATTATGATATTTATCTAAACAATTTTCAATATTTCACATATATTATCTTAATATTAAAATAATAATTTATTTTATTTAGTTACTTTTTAAGTTTTTGATTCATAATGACTACAAAATAAGTCCAATTGAGACAAAATAATATTGTTAGACTAATCACGACATGTACTATTAATTTAGATATTAATTTTTACATTTTAAAATTTTTTCTATGGTTTAAGTATTTATTATTAAGTACTTTAATCTATACATAATTTGATGATTGAGAATTTATACTCCATGCCCTTCGTTTGTGGGAAAGCAACTGTTTTATAAAATTTACCTCGTTTGCTGAAAATTTTAATTTTTATTTGGCTATATTTTATTGCACTCTTTTATGTCATTTTAACATTAAAATAGTTTTTGTTAATATATAATAAAATTTTGTTATGACATTTGCTTATTTACTTAATTAATTATAAATAATTTCAAATGTCGCCTAATGGATATGTTCAAGTGTTTTACTCGTCATGAAGAGCTCTATTAAACAAAATATTAGTTAATAAATTTTTAAATATTTTACTTTCAAGGGATTTATATACTTTACAAGATATTTCATTATGTACCTCACTTGTCAATTAAGAATGCCACACTATACCCTTCTAAGTTTCTTGAAATGCAATTTTTTCATGTAATTTGTCTTATTTCTACAAATTTTTTTCTTTTATGTATTTATATTAATATGTAACTCTAAATCTCAACTAATGTCAGATTTACATCGATTTGATTTTGTTATGTTAAACTGTATCAGTTTATCTCATTTAAATTTTAGAATATATTAGCAATATATTGATAAGATAATTTGCTATGAATACTTTTTTCTACTAAGTCATAATATTTTCGAACAATGTCCTATTGAGATATAACAAAAAAGTTTGTACACATCTTTTTGAGGTTGATTAAATTTAATATTCTCAATATTTAACATTTGATCTACTAAGTTACTTGGAGTACAAGTTTCTTATACAATTTATCTCATTTTTTTCAAGATTTTACTTTTATTTTTGTTTTAATTTATCTTTTATCAATAAATCTTTTTTAAACTTAATTAAAAATTTATTTAACATTAAAATAATAACCTGTTGCTATTTATTATTATTTTTTGTAATTCGTAGTAATTCTGAATTGTATTCAATCGAGATGAAACATAAATGGTTGCACTCCCATTAAAGAGCTATACCCATCTAAAAATTCCTTTCTGTTATTTTCATTCACTTTACAAGCCATTTTGATCTATAAGTGTATTTGTGATAGAGAATGTCACACTCTATATCATTAATATTTTGGAATATAATTTATCTATATGATGTATCTTTTTTATTCAAATTGTTTGCTCTGACTTGGTACTAGTTTATAACTCTAAATCTTTTTTCGTGTGACCTTTCCAAAGCTTTAAATAGTAAAATAAAATTACTTTAACTAATTTTATTTTAGCTTTAATATAAATTTGCTTAATACAAAAATAATAATTTCTTTTTTATACATTTTTTTATATAATTCATAATAATTCCATATGATCTTTGATTAATATGTAACAAATATCATTAGACTCTTCTTGTTAAGCTCTATAAAGTTAAATATTCATTATTCTAATTTTTTTAAAACATATTTTTAAAATATTTCGTTCTAACTTTTTGGAATTATTTTTGAGGCATCTCAATTTATAGTTGATTTTATGGTAGAAAATGTTTACTTGATCTCCTTTGTATAACAATATCTAATTTCTTTTAATTTTTAATTTTTTGTTTTTGTTATATTAATTGGTAACTCTAAATGTCAACTAGTGCAACCTTTACATTAATTTTTTTTTATATTATGTTAATTTTTTTTTATTATTTTAATTTTAATATATCGTTGCATAACATCAGTATGCCAAATTATTTTGGTAATTGATAGTAATTTTGGGGAATGTTTGATAGAGATGAAACAAATGTCATTGCATTGTACCCAAAAAGCTCCAATAAATTGAAGTTTTATTTTATACATTTTATGTCTTTAGGGTGTTCGCACGTTTTGTAAGACAATTGATTTATACATGATTTGCTCAATCTCTTGAGTAACTTTCGACACAGCTTTCTCATATAATTTTTCTCACTTCATTAAATTTTATATTTTAGTTTTATTATATTACTTTGAAACTTTAATTCTCCTTTCATGTAACATTAACAATGCTTTGTTTTTCTAATGTTACATTACTTTCATTTATCTTACTCAAGATTAGTATTATATTTACATATTATTAATGCAGTAAGATATTGTTATTTTATTTATTTAATTTTGTAAAGAAATTTATAAGATAAAATATTCATTTCTAAAATTCTAAAATATTTTCCTAAGGTTTTAGGATATTTTAAGATAAATTTAGAATTTGATATGGTAATATTATTTTCAAAGTCTAATTATTCTTTAGTGTGAGATTTATATTGCTTCAATTAAGCTAGTTTACATTGCTTCCAGTTTTCTCCTATTGTATTTCATATATATATATATATATTTTCTTAATATTTAAAAATTAATTTAGGATTATTTAGGATTACTTACACTAACAATGTTTAGAATTCAAAATGAAGGTTTATAGAGATGGAGTAAATGTTGCTAAACACATGTCATTTAGATTTGTGAAATAAATGAAAATTCAATTATTTTATTCTATGATGTTTTGACATACCTTTTAAGACATTTTTGTTTGCACATGATTATATGATCAAAAATGTTATACTCAATCACTTGAATATCTTTGAATGCCTTTTTTTGAAAATTTATCTCATTTTTTCAAATAATTCACTTTGTTTTGGTTATGTTATCATGAAACTCTGATTCTTTTCTTATATTAACAAAGCTTGACATGAACTTTTCTATAATAATTTTTTTACAATCACCTCATTGTAGTTTTATTATATGTTTACTTACTATGAAAATAATAATTTGTTATTTATTTTACTCATTGAATGTTTGTAATTCATGGTTATTTAAAACTCAGTATCATTTAGAAAAAACAAACTTTGTTAGCCTCATCGTCTCGAGCCCTAACAAATTAAATATTAATTTTAGTGTTTTAAAATATATTATTCCCTAAGATTATTATATGGTTTATAAGATATTTTTATTTGTACATCACTTGACTACTAAAACCTTACACTCCATCTACTTAACATCTTGGAATGCAACTTTTCCATACAATGTTTGTTATTTCTTTAAATTGTTCTCTTTGATTTGGTTGTATTATATTCATTTAATTTATATTATTTCATAAATAATAAATATTTTCTTGATTTTAAAAAATAAATTTTGTTATTATTATTGATTATTTACTTTGGTAATTCTAAAAACATCAAATGGGGTTTGATGATGATGAAAAAAATGCCAAAAGACTAAATCTCTATGAACTCTATTAAATTAAAATTAGGTTTTTTTTGTTTTAAATATTTTATTTTACAGTTCTTTCATAATATTTATGAAACATTTGTATTTGTAACAAATTAAATGGTAAAAATATTGCACTTTATCTCGTTAGTATATTTGAATGCAAACTTGTTACATCGATTCAATTTACATTGATTTTGTCGAGTCCTCTCTATGATCACTATCTACTTCAATTTTAATTTATATATTTTAAAATTTTCATTTTGTTTTTGCGTTCTTTAAAATAAATATTCTTTAGAACTTATTTTTATACTTAAGGATGTTAAACTTGATCTAGTCAGTAACTTGCAATGTAACTTTCTTATAAAATTTATATCATTTTCCCAAATTATTTTGTTTAATTTAGTTAAATTACATTCTTTCAATTAATCTTAGTTCAACTTTGATTTATATTTACTTAATTTTAAAATAATAATCAGTTATTATTTATGCTGATTCACTTTTTTAATTAATAATAGTTCTAATGAGGTCTAATACCAAACATCATTAGACTGAACTTTTAATTCCTTTCTTGTGTAACCTTAATAATGAGATGCAAAAAAATGTCGTCAATGTCATCTCAACAATCTTTATCAAATAAATTATTCATTTTTACTTTTGTAAATATTTTATTTCCTAATATTTTCCTGCAATATATAAGGAATTTTTATTTGTTTCTAATTTAGTAATTTATGTTATTATGAACTATTTTTATTGTAATGGAATGCAATAATTTCCTTCAATTTATCACATTTTTATAAACATTTCACAATGATTTCATTATATTGCTATGAAACTCAAAATCCCCCCTCATATGGTCATTACATCACATTGATTACTTTTATTGTATTGGATAAATATATCTCATTTAAACTAAAATATTATTTTTCTTAATATTGAAATAATAATTATTTTAATATGTTTTAATATTTGAGTTTGTAAATCTATGTAATTTCAAAAGGGGCTCCATAGAGAACTAAAACATCATTGGACTCCTCTATACAAACTCTATCAAAATAAATAGCCATTTGTATTTTTAATTTTAATTTTATTATTTAGAATATTGTTATCATTTTTGAGACATATCCATTGATACCTCATTTGGTAATAAAAAATATAGCACTCAATCTTCTTAGTATCATGATATGCAACATTCTTGTGTAATTTGTCTTATTTTTTGAATTGTTTTCTTCGATATGATTATTTTAATATGCAACTTTAATTCTCCACAAATGGAACGATCATGGAAACTTTTCTTTATGTTGATATATTGACATATTTGCATAATATTTAAATAGTAATTTATTATTATTTATTCTTATTACTTTCTTTTTTTTATATTTTTGACTTTTTTGCATTTTTGAAACTTTATAAGACATTTGATTGATAACTCATTTAAATATTGAGTTTGTTACTCTTTATCTCATTATTTTCTTGGAATGAAACTTTCTAACAAACTTTATGTCATTTCCTTAAAAGTTTTTATTTGATTTAGTTATATTTTTTTTCTTTAATTAAACTCATTTTAGCCTTATTATATATTCATATTTTATTTTTAATTAATAGACATTCTAAATTAGATTTGATAAAAAAACTCCTTGGGCTCATCTCAACATGTACTATCCAATAAATTTTTTATTTTAAAATTATTAATTATTTTATTTTCTAAGGTTTTTGTATTTTTTATAGATTATTTTATTGGCACCTCATTTGTTGATTGTGTAACACTCAATGTCCATAAAGTCTTCAAATACAACTTTCCTTTATATAATATGTATATATATATATATATATATAATTTCCTAAAAAGTGTTAAATTCACTTGGTTTTTCCACTGTATAATCAAAAATCTTGTCTCACGTTACACTTACATGTCAATGATTTAGTTATAATATATTTTATCAAGTTACCACTTTTAATTTTTAATACCAATTTACTTAATACAAAAATAATAACTTGTTAGTATTTATGCTTCCTTACTTTGGTAAATCACAGTAATTTGAAAAGATGTGTCATCAAGATGAAAAAATTATCATTTCTAATATCAATAAGCCTTTGGAAATTAAATATCTATTTTCATATAATTAAATATTTATTTATATTATTTTGAAAAAATATATTTTTATAGATTTTTTTGCATGCTTGGTGAGGATGTTATTGTTGAACTCTTTAGTATCTTTGAATACAATGTTCTCAAATAATTTTCTTTGATTTATCTCTCTGGTACTGTTATAATGCTTCGATTTTGTTATATTACTTCAGTTTGATTTATCTTATTTCTTGTTTATTATAAATTTATCTAATATTTAAAATATAATTATTATTATTTAGGCTTATTTTGTTTGGTAGTTTAATCTATCCAAAATGAGATCTAATTTAGTTGATGTAGACATGGATAGAGTTATCTTGACAAGCTCTACCAAATTAATTATTCTTTTTTATATATATTTTTCAATATTTTATTTTCTTATCTTTTCGCATACTTTACAAGTCATTTCAATTTCTATTTGATTAGATGACTAAGAATATACAATAGATCCACTTAATATTTAGGAATGTTTTCCTATATAATTAATTTTTTTTACAAACTTTTTAGTTTGATTTTGTTATATTACTTTGTAACTCTAAATCTCTTCTTATGTGAGCTCTATATTATTTTTGTTATATTATATTACTTTAATATTCCTTTTTTTAGTTATATTATATATACTTTGCATTAAAAGAATATTTTATAATTTTTCAAGGGTTATTACATTAATAATTAGTTGTAATTAAAAATTATACTTGACTAAGATGAGACAAACTTCATTAGAATAATCTCAACAAGCATTATTCAATTGAATTTATATTTTTTATCATTTTCCATACAATTTCAAATAGTTTTTCACATTTTATAAGGTTTTATGAATTTGACCAAATTTGAGGATTAAAGCTTCATGCTTGATCTCTATAGTATCATATAATTCAACTTTCTTAAAAAAGTATCTCATTTTTCAAAGTTTTTGCTTTAATTTGTTAATATTGTTATGTAACCCTAAATCTTCACTCATGTGACTAATTAATGTCATTTCAATTTTAATTAATGTTTTCTTAATATTAAAAGTTTAATATACTATTATTAATGATTACGTAATGTTATAACTGGTAGTAGTTATAAATGAATGCCATTGGAGATGAAATAAAAGTTATTAGTTTGGTCTCAACAAGTTCTACAGAATTAAATATTTTTAATGTTTCTAAATATTTTATTTTTAGAAGTTTTTCTAACTTTAAAAGTGATTTGTATTTTTTCTTCATTTCATGGCAGAGATCTTGCACTCAATTTAAGTAGTCTCTTGGAATAAGACGTTGAACTATCTTAGGATGAAACTTTCACTAATAATTTCTCATTTCTTAAATATTTTTCCTTAATTTCATTGCTTTAGTTATTTTATATGAAATATCATTAATGTTTTCTTTCATTTAAGCTTTATTATATATTTACTTAATATTCAAATGATAATTTACTATCATTTATGCTTATTTTTTTGGTAATTCATAGTTATTCAAAACGAGGTTATGTTAAGGCAAAATAAACATTATTATACATGTTTCCGTGAACCCTATACAATAAATATTTATTTATATATTTTCAAATATAATATTTTTTTTGTAGTTTTGGCTTGCTTTACTAGGCATTTTCATTCAAACATAATTTGATGATCAAGAATGTTACACTTGATCTCTATAATATCATCAAAAATAGTTTCTCAAATAATTTATATCATTTATTAAAATTATTTACCTTTATTTTTTTAATATTCATATATAACTCTAATTCTCCTCAAATGTGAGTTTGACATTAATATGGCATTGATTTTGTTAGGTTATGTTGCTATAGTTTATCTCATATAGAATTTATTATATTTTTTACTTTATATAAAAAATTTAATTTATTATTATTTATTTTTATTCAATTTGGCAATTAATATTAATTCTAAATAAGATACAATTAGGATGAAATAAAATTATTAGACTAGTATTGATTAGATTTATCAATTAAAATTTTATTTTTTGTGTTATTTAATATTTTATTTTTTATAGTTTTGGAATGCTTTGCTAATTACTTTGATTCATGCCTAATTTGATGATTGAGGCAGTTAGAATTGATCTCTTTAGTATTTTGGAATCCATATTTCCCAAATAATATGTCTTTTGTTTGAATGTTTCACATTGATTCTGTTGTCTGATAATGTAAGTCAAAATCTTCTCTTTCAAACCTTTACATCGATTTGAATTTGTTTAATTACATTACATAAATTTCTCCCATTTTAGACTTAGTAATTATAAGAAACATCTCAATTTGAGTTTAATATTTATTTTCATAGTGTTAAAATAATATTTTATTAATAATTTTGTAGATTTGCTTTAGCAGATAGTGTTTCCAAATGAGGTCTAATCAAAGTGAAACAAGCATCGTTCTACTTATCTTAAAAAGCACTATTCAATTAAATATTAGTTTTTATAGTTTTTTGAAATTTTTTTAATGAGTTTACATTCATTATGAAGCAATGTTTCCTAAATTTATTTCAAAAGTGTGTTCATTCACTTGATCGTGCCAGTTTCTTGGAATTTAACTTTATCATATAATATATCTTGCTTCTTCAAATATTTTTTCTTTAATTTTTTATATTACTTGAAACACTAATTCTCTTTATGTGTGACTTTTGCATCGACTTAATTTGGGCTTTTAATATTTCTTGAATTTATCTAATTTTTTTAATACATTTTTAATCAATATTGAAATAAACATTTGTTTATATTTAACTTATTTTCTATGATAAATTGTAAAAGGTTAGAAATATATTCAAATGGTGATGAAAAATATGTTGTTGCACATATATTGATAAGCTCTAACAAACTAAATTGCCATTTTTATATTTTTAAATATTTGTGTCAAAAAATTTGGTAGACTTTATTTGGCTTTTTAATTCATGTCAAAATTGATGATAAAAGATATTACATTCTATGTCCTTAGAATCTTGGAATGAAACTTTCTTGTATAATTGATCATTATTTCAAAGTTTTAAGTTTGAATTGGTCTTATTACTCTAAAACTCTAAATATCTTCTAGTGTGACCTTTGAATTGCTTTTAATTAGCCATGTTATATTGCTTCAATTTATGTTATTTTAGCTTTTACCTTAATGTTAAAATTATATTTTATTAATCATTTTCTTATTCAATTTAGCAATTATCAGTAATTTCAAAGGAATTTCATTGTGATCAGACAGACGACATAGAATTAGACTCAATGAGCGTAATCTCATTAAATGTTCATTTTTTAAAGTATTTTTTCTAGAGTTTGTTCATTCTTTTAGTTGCTTTCATTGATTACATTATTTTACTATGAAGGATTTTTACTTGAGCTCCTTAGTATCTTTGAACGTATGTTTCTGATACAATATGAAACATTTCTTCAAAATCTTTGTTTTATTGTCGTGTTATTACAAAATATTTGTTCCCATCTCCGGTGGCCATTGGAATAAATTAATTTTGTTAATTTTTGATACTATAATTTTTCCTACTTTTGCTTTAACATGTGTGCTCTTAAGATAAAAATATCATTTTTTATTATGTTTGGATTTTTTGTTTTGTAATTCTATGTAATCTCAAACGATGTGTTATAATGACAAAACAATTGTCATTAGACTTACCATATTGACCTCCATCCATTTAAATTTTTATTTTTGTGATTTTAAATGTCTTTTTAGGTTTTTGGAATGTTTGACATCATATTTTTATTTACATTTGATTTGATGATAGATTATGTTGCATTCCATCTCCTTAATCAATTGGTATGTAAATTTCTACTATAGTCTATTTATTCTATTAAAAATTCTAACTTTGATTTAGATATGTTACCATGAATGTCAAATTAAGCATATGTAAGACATTTAAATTACATTTATTTTGTTATGTTATGTTGTCATTATTTATCTTTATTATATTTTCCTTGATATAAAAAAAACAATTTATTATTTTTTGTACTTGTTTACTTTGGTAATTAAAAATATAAACAAGATCTAATCAAGTTTAAACAAATCTCTTTGAATAAGTGCTAAAGAGCTCTTTCAAATCAAATATTAACTTTAATATATTAAATATATTACATTCCAAGGTTTTGTCCCATTTTACCTACATTTCAATTTGTTCCTTATTTCACAATTGGGAGTACCATGCTCAACCTCTTTATTATATTATAACAAAAATCTTCCATATAATTTATTATTTCTTAAATATTTTTAATCTGATTTGTTTGTAACACTTATTTTCTTGATGTAATTCTTTTACATCACATTGATTTGATTATATTACAATAGTTTAAAGTTTTTTATTTTAGTTTTAATAAATATTTGATTGATTTTAAAATTTAAATTTATTATTATTTTTTTCTTTTGTAATTTGTTTTAATTCAAAACGTGGCCCATTTGAGATGAAACAAATATTGTTGCTCTCATCTCAAAGAGCTCTATCAAATAAATTACTTTTTTTATATCTTTAAAAATTTTTATTTCTATAATTTTGGCATGCTTTACAAAAAATTTCAATTCATAACTGATTTAGAGATCAGCGATGTTATGTCCAATTTTTCTCATGTAAATTCTCCTCAAAATTGACATGTACAATTTTTTAATTTATTTAATTACATTACTTGAATTTATCCTTTTTTAGCTTTGAAAAATTTCAACTTTGCACTAAAAAAGTAAAATAATGTAAAATAGTAAAAATTTCAACTTGAATCTATGATATTTTTGTCATTTTTTATTTAATATATATTTAATTTATTTTTAAATTATCATTTATTATTTTTTATTATTATTTACATTAATAATTCTTTTGAATTCTAAATGATGTCCAATTGAGATGAGACAATTGTAGGTAGACTTGCCATAAGAATCTCTATTTAATTAAATATTCATTTTTAGATATCTTATTTGTTCTAATTTTGAATTTTTTTACAATTTATTTTGATTTGTAACAAATTTTATTATCTAGGATGCTACATATGATGTCCTAAGTATTTGAAAAATTAACTTTCTTATATAATTAATCTCATTTTTTGAATGTTTTCCCTTCCTCTGGTTATAGTGTTATGAAAGTCTAATTCCCAGGAAATTTGATAGTTAATTTTGTTATATTATATTACCTTAATCTATCTTATTTTCCCATAAATATAATTTTTTTAATACCAAAACAATAATTTATTTTTATTTAAAATTATTTACTTTGTATTTCATAGAAATTCCAAACAACATCTCATGGAGGAAGAAATGTCTTTTGGTAGATCTTGATGAACTCTTATCAATTAAGAATTCTCCTTTATATTTCTAAATATTATTTTTGATTTTGGCATACTTTATGAGCCATTTTGACTTGTAACTAATTTTAATATTATTGATGTTAAGCTCTTTTAACATAGTGTCATTGAATGTATTTTTTTCGCACAAGTTATCTTACTTTTTTAAGTTTTTCTCCTTGATTTGTTTACATTACTATAAACTTCTAAATCTCTACTCATGTGATTAGATTTATCACTTTCATTTAGATATAGTACGTTACCTTAATTTTTATTAGTTTTACTTTAATATTTATTTGTTTCATGTTAAAAGAGTAATTCATAATAATTTATGCTTATTTACTATTAGACTATAATTCGCCTCTCATGTGACCTATTCATGACATTGATTTTGCCAAATTGCATTGCTTCAATTTATTTCGTTTGAATTTTAATATTTGTTTTCTTACTATAACAATAATTTTTTAACTATAATTTTTGAAACTTTTTTACTTTAGTAAATCTAAGTTATTTTAAACGAGGTCTAATTGAGATGAACAATTGTTGTTTTACTCATCTGGATGACCCTAAAAAAATTAAATATTTATTTTTATTATTTTGAATATTTTTAATCTAGGATAATGGCATGTCTTTTATGTCCTTTTGATTTGTACCTCAATTATCGATTTATGATGTTGCACTAAATCTTATTAGTATCATGGAATACAACTTTCTCATGCAATTTGTCTGATTTCTACAGATGCTTTTTTTGCATTGGGTAAGTTACTATCAAACTTAAGTTGAGAACTTAACCTTTGTATTACATTGAATTAGTTGCATTGAATCTATCTCATATCAACATTATTGTATTTCTTATGATATAGAAATAGTAATTTTAAATTATTTCATATATTTTATTTCGTAAATCATGGTAATTCTAAATGTGGCTTGATTAAGAAGAAATAAAGGTCATTAGACCCACTGTATGAGCTTTACCTAACTAAACTTCTATTTTTACATTAATAAATATTTAATTGTGTAAGGTTTTGTAATTCTTTACAATTCATTTTTATTCATACCAAAATTAACATTGTAAAAGATTATGCTTATTTACTACAGTATCTTAGAATGCAACTTTTTCATAAAATTTGTTTCATTTCTTCATATTTATCATGTTTATTTAGTTATACTACAATAAACTACAAATGCACTCCCTCGATTCA
The DNA here is from genome assembly GCA_023846275.1 of Vanilla planifolia. Lineage (NCBI taxonomy): Eukaryota > Viridiplantae > Streptophyta > Magnoliopsida > Asparagales > Orchidaceae > Vanilla > Vanilla planifolia. The sequence continues at coordinate 15,318,524 of CM043875.1, read as the reverse complement.
TTCACATCGCATTGATTTGGTGGTAGTGCTTTACTTCAATTATCTCATTTTAACTTTAATATGTCTTTTTCTTGATTTTAACACATGAATTTGTTATTAATTGTTATGTTTTATTTGAAAATTTTTAATAACTCCAAAAAGAGGTTTGAGGGAGATGAGACAAACATTGTTGGACACATCTTATCAAGCTCTATCATATTAAATATTAATTTGTATATTTCAAAATATTTAATTTTTGATATTGACATACATAATTTAGTATTATTTGTACCTTTTTACATTTGTAATTTGAAGAAATTCCAAATGTGGATTGATGGAGGTGAAAAACAACATTAGACTAGTCCGAGTGAGCTCCATCAAATTAATTTTCGCCTTTACGTTTTTAAATGTTTTATTTGCTTAACTTTTAACATATTTTACTAGATATTTTCAATCATACAAGATTTAACCATCAATGATTTTACACTGTATCAACTAATTATCATTTAATGAAAAATCCCAAAACAACGTATCTTATTTCTTTAATTTTTCACTTTAGATTTTCTGATATTATAACGTGACTATAAGTCCTCTATATTATGACCTTTATGTCTCTATGATTTGTTTGTATTACATTAGTTTAATTTATTTTGTTTTTGCACTAATATATATTTTCTTAATGTTAAAATTTTAATTTATTTTTGTTTATTCTTCTTTATTTTTTTATTTTGTAGCCATTGCAATTGATGTCTCCCAAAGACAAAAAAAGCTAGTTAAGAAACATCTCAATGTGCTATTTGCCATTAAGTAATAATTTTTCTACTTTTCGAAATTTTACATTCTTGAATTTAGGCATATTTTAATAGATAATTTTTACAAATACCTTTTAATTCTAGAGGATGCTACACCAGATCAACTTAATAAATTGGATTGTAACTTTCCTATATAATTGAAGTCATTTATTCAAAAGAAATTTTGTTTTGTTACTATGACACAATATTATCCTTAAATGAGGTTTGTTGTACAATATACGAACATTATTTGAGTAATCTTAATGAGCTCCTTCAAATTTTATATTCATTCTATACTTTTAAAAATATTTTTTTGCTGAAGCTTTCAATTTTTTATGGGCCATTTTTTATTTTAACAAAATGATCGGGGATGCTATGCTTTTAATCTCCCAAAAATCTTATATGCAACCTATATATCTTGTATCATTTCTTTAACTTTTTTTACTTAGATTTGTTCATGTCACTTTGTAACTCTACAAATCATGTCATGTGACCTCTATATCACTTTTAATTTGCTACATTACATTAAGTCAACTTATCTCTTTTGTAGGGATTTGACACAATTTGTGCTGTTCTTTGATTCATGCTAGATTTCACTATGGAGGATAATATAATCAAACTAATGTTATACTCATTTTTTTTTAATGTTTCACTACAATTTGGTTATATTTATTTACTTTAAACTTTTCTAATTTTTTTAATTTATATTTACTCAATATTAAGATAATATGTTATTATAATTTATTATATTTTTTGTTTATTTGTAATAATTCCAAAAGATCTCGCATCGATAGGAAAAAACTATCACTGAACAGCTATCAACCTACTCCTTCAAATTCAATATTAATTTTTATTTATTTAAATATTTTTATATATTTGGATATTCTCCTTTGTTTATGATATTTTCATTCTTTCCTTATTTGAACATCAAATATTTTTCAATCGATCCCCTTAATTTTTTATACTATTTTCTTATATAATTTATTTTGTTTCATCAAATGATTATTTTGATTTCCTTATATTACTTTGCAAATATAAATCTTCTCTTATGTGTTTATTACATCATTGTTATTTACTTATTTTATATTGCTTTAAATTGTTTGCTTATTATTACTTTTGCTTATCTAATTTTGTAGTGCGCAACAATTCTATTTGAGATTCAATGTAGATGAAATTGAAGTTATTTGTTCCATCACAATTAGATCCATATAATGGAATATTCATTTTTATATTTTTTTTAAAAGAAAATATTTTTTGGTACACATTTTGTCATATTTTGAATAGTATATAAAGTAACATTAAGGATATTATTATCAATCTCCTTAATATCTTGGAATGTGGCACTATTTTATAATTTATCTCATTTTTTTCATTTTGCTTTGTTAAATGGCTATGCAACACTAAATCTTTTCTTATGTTATATTTAAATGACTTTCATATTGTTATACTACGTTGATTTAATTTGGCTAATTTATGCTTAAATTAATATATACATTATATAAAAATAGTTATTTATTATTACTTTGGCTTATTTATTATGGTAATTCCCAACTATTCAAAAACGAGATGCAACTAAAACAAAACAAATCTCATCAATGTCTATTTAATTAGTTTGATCTAATTAAATGTTACTTTTTATATTTCAAAATTTTTTATTTTCTTGGTGTTTTATCATATTTTATGAGACATTTTTATTTTGACATGATTTAATGTTTAGGGATGTTGCAGTTAATCTCTTTATTATCTTGGGAAAAATCTCCTTTACTAAGCATCTCATTTCTTCAAATTTGTAACTTTGATTTGGCTATATTACGATACAACCCAAAGATGTCTCTCATTTGACATTTACTATACTTTGATTTTTTACACTATATTCCTCCAAGTTATCTCATTTCACCTTTAATTTATATGTATTTTAAAATTTACATATCTATTTTGTTAATTCACAAAAATTTTAAATAACATTTGATAGAGATGAAATAAATGACCATGGACTCATCTTGAAAAACTCTATATAATTAAAAATTAATTGATATACTTTCAAATATTTTATTTTTAGTGTTATGACTTGCCTTATAGGTCTTTTTGATTCAAAAAAGACATGTTGATGAAGTTTGCCACACTTGATGTGATTAGTATCTTAGACAGAAATTTTCTTGAATCAAAGTTTTTGAATTTATTTTTTGTATTACTATATAACTCCAAATATATACTTTCATGACCTTTATACACTTTTATTTTATTATATTACATTACTTAAAGTTATCTTATTTTAGGTGAAATTTATATATAGTTAAAATGAAAGCAACTATTTGTTATTACTAGCACTTATTTGTTTTTGTTATTTGTAGTAACTCAAAATAATATATGTTCGACATTTAACAAACGTTCTTGCTGTGTACTTGACAAGTTTTGTGCTACCAAATTTTTACTTTTATATCTTTTAAATATTTAATTTTCTATGGTTTTGGAATCTTTTATGTGACATTTAGATCCATTCTTGATTAAATGACCAAGAATGTTACTTTCCTACAATTGGTCACTTTTATTTTGTAGTATTAATACGTATTTAAAGGAACTCTTATGTAACATTTTCATTGCATTGATTTTGATATGTTACATTACTTCAATTTATCCTCTTTTTTTGTTTTTAATATATTTAATTGATATTAAAATAATAATTTTTTATTATTTATGCTTCTTAATTTTAGTAATTTGTTTTACTTTGAAATAAGGTTCAGTATCGACAACACATACATTGCTGGATTCTCCTCGATGAGTCTATAAAAAAAAAAATTAATTATTATTTTTTGAATAGTTTTTTATAGAGATTTTGAATATTTTATGTGGTATTTTAATTTATACTTGATTTGATGATTGAGCAAGCTACTCTCGAACTCCTCAATGTCTTATAATGTAGCTTTCTAATGCACTTTATCTCATTTATTTAGATTTTTTACTTAGATTTGTTTGTATTACGATAAAACTGTAATTCTTATCTTTTGTAAGCTTTATATCACTTTGATTTAGTTATATTACGTTACATGCAGTTATATAACTTTAACTTTATTATAAAATTAAAAAATTATAAAATTAAAATGTATTACAATTTATGATTATTTATTTCCATAATTTGTAGGAAATTGAAATGAGTTCTGATCAAGGAAAAAACATTGTATGACTCATCTCGACAAGCTCGACTAAGTAAATACATATTTTTATATTTTTCAAAAGTTTTAATTTCGAGGGCTTCTTCATCCTTGGTGAGATATTTTGATTCTTACCTTATTTGCCGATTAAGTTGTTATGCTAAAACTCCTTCGTATCATGAAATTAAATTTTTTCATATAATTTATCTCATTTCTTGAAAAGTTTCACTTTTTTTTAGTCTACAACTTTAAATCAAATTCTTATGTCACATGACTTATACAAGTATTTGATTTTGCAACATTATGTTGTTTATATTTAACAAGTTTTAGCTTTAACATTCGTTTTCTTAATACTTAAATAATATTTTTATATTTTCTTATATTTCTAAATTTGATAAATTGTTGTAATTCTAAACAACATATAATCAAGATGAAGTAAATATCATTGGACTCTCCTAAATGAGCTTTGTTAATTAGATATACATTTTTATTTTAAAATATTTTATTTAATAATATTTTGTTAAGAAATATGAGACATTTGAATTCATAACCAATTTGATGATCAATCATGTTACCATTGATCTTCCTAATATCTTGGTATGCTACTTTCCCATAATTTTTTTAAATGTTTTCAAATTTCTTACATTCATTTGGTTTTCTTCTTGTTTAAGTCTAAATCACCTGTAGCATCAAGTTTACTTCAAGTTAAGTAATAGTGCAATGTTTTAATTTATATCATTTCAATTTTATTATATAATTAGAAAATTTTAAAGTATTAATTTATTATTATTTATACTGCTTATTTATTTTCATAATTCATAGTAATTTCAAATGATATCTCATCAAGATGGCGCAAACATTATTGGACATGTTCTTATATGTTTTTAAATGTTTTATTTACTATTGTTTTACAATGCTTTATAAGACATTTTGATTCACTCCAAATTTTGGGAAAAAAAGATGTTGCACTATGATCTTAATCTCTTGGAATGAAACATTTCTACGCAATTTAATTCATTTCGGGTAATATTTACTTCAATTTGGTTATATTAAAATTCTAAATCCCCTCTCTTGTTGTCTATCTATTGCTTTTTTTTGTTATATTACACTTGACCTTCTTACTATCTTTGAATGCATTTAGTTGTAAAACATACTCTATTCCATAAACCTTTTCACAATGATATATTTATATTACATGTAACTCTAAATCTATTATTTTCAAACTTTTGCAACACCTTGACAATTCTAAATGTTGTCGGGTTGAGATATAACAAATATCACTTAGACTTAGCTCAACTAATTCAATGTAATTAAATGTTCTATTTTATTTTTTTTAAAATAGTTTCTTTTTTATTGGGTTTTAACACCCATTATTAGAAATTTCAATTCATATCTTCCTTGATAATAGTGGATATTATACTCACTCTCCTTCAAATCCTAGAATCTAACTTTCTCATATAATCTAAGTCATTCCTTAAACATTTTTGCTTTGAATTTGTTAGATATTACTTTGTAACTCTAAATCTCCTCTCGTGCAAACTATGTAAATGCTTTATTTTGTTATATTAAATTATTTAAATTTATCTTTTTTCTTTAATATATTTTTGTTGATTATTAAAATAATAATTTACAATTATCTCTGCTCAAGTATTTTTATGTGAGATCTATTAGAGATGTAAAAATTGTCTTAAACTCATCACGAAGTATTTGATCCAATTAAATATTCATTTTTTTATATTTTCAAATAATTTTACGTTCCAAACATTTCATATGTTTTATGAGCTTTTTGATTCATACTTCATTTGCCGATCAAGTATGATACACTCGATCTTCTTAGTATTTGTGAAGGTGGCTTTCCATTACAATTTATTTCTTTTTTTGATGTATTTCTCTTTGATTATGGTATACTACTATATAACTCTAAGTCTCATAATATGTGACATTTAAAATAATTTTATTTTATTATAATACATTTCTCTAGTTTATTTTATTTCAATTTTAATATATACATGCTTAATATGAAAATAATCATTTTTCATTACTAGTCTTATTTATTTATTTTTAGTCAAAGTTAAACGAACAATGTGTCATCAACACAAAACAAAAATTTTTGACATGACTCAATTAGTTCTATCAAGGTAAATATTCATTTATATTATTTTTAAATTTACTATTTTTTAGGATCGTCTTATGTTTAATTTGATCTTTAAATTCATATGTGATTAAACATTGATGATATCACACTTTACATTTTTTCTATATTAGAAAATAATATTGCCAAAAAATTTTCTTCTTTATTTAATCCTTTTTGCAATACTATAGTACACAAATTTATCTTATTTGTGATTTAATACATATTTATCAATATTAATATAATATTTTATTATTTATATTTACTTATTTATGAAATTCAAAGTAATTTCAATTGAGCATCAGTGGAAATAAATGGGTTTGTTTCACACATCTTAATGAGATTTATCTAGATAAATATTTATTTTCATATTTTTTTAACATTTGTTTTCTTTTGTTCTAACATGTTTTTTGTGATATTATAATTCTTACTTAATTTAATGATGGAAGATATTACACTAGACTGTTATAATATCTTTGATTGTAGCTTTCACAAACAAACTATCCTTGAATCAAAATCTATTATCATGTGAAGTTTATAACACTTTCAGTTTTTAATAATATATCTCATCAATTTTGCTCATTTTTGTTGCAAGAAATATTTATTTAAGTGTAAAATAGTAATTTATTATATTTTTGCTTTTTTATTATTGTATTTCTCAATAATTCCAAATGAGGTTTGATTGAAGTGAATCGAATGTCGTTGGATGGGTTTGAATGGGTATTATACAACTACATATTTTATTATTTTTTAGATATCTTTTCTTATGGTATTCACATTCTTTTTGATACATTTTAATTTTTAGCTAGCATAACAATCAAGAATACTATACACGTTCCCCTATTTTCCCAGCATTCTTTTATTTTGTAAAAATTATCTCATTTGTACAAATGTTTCAATTTTGTTTAGTTAAATTACTATGTATCTCTCAATATTTTATCATGTTTCTTTTACATCACATTGACTTTTGTATGCTATATTCTTTTAATTTTCCTTATTTTAGCTTTAATAGGGATTTAGGTAATGTTAAAATAACAAATTATAATTATTTATTATTATTTACTATTACAATTTTTTATTATTAATAGTTGCTATTGAATCATCCTCAATGAGCATTATCAAATTAAAAGTTTATTTTTCAATAATTTAAATATTTGTTATGTAGTACTTTTAGTATGGTTTTTTGAAACTTTTTGACTGCTTTTTTATTTGATAGTTGACTATATTATACTTAATCTTCCTTGTATTTCTGAGTATAAATTTCTTGCATAATTTACATTTCCTTAATTTACATTGTAACCCAAAATCTCCCCTTATGTGTCTTATATATCTCACTAATTTTATTATGTTATATTTCTTCAATTTATCTTATTTTAGTGTTAAGAATATTTCGTATAAATGAAAATAATAACTTTTTATTATTTAAGATTATTTATGATCAATGAGCTCTATCTGATTAAATATATATATTTAAAATTTTTAGTTATTTTACTTGTGTTCTGGTACCCTTTATGAAAGATTTTGATTCATACTTATTTGATGATCAATGATGTTACACCTAAACTCATTACAATATTGGAATGCAACCTTCCCAAAAAATCTGTCTCTTTTTTCCATATACTTTGCAATATATGGTTATATTCCTATATATCACTAAATTTCTTCTTACATGAAACCAATACGTGCGTTATGATACATTTTTGTATTTTGAAATATATTATTTTCTGGTATTTTTATAAGTTTTGCAACATAGTTTTTATTTGTACCTGATTTTAAAATCATTGATGTTACACTCAATCTTCATTGTATCTTGGATTTCAACTTTCCTATACAATTTTTTTACATCTTCAAATTTTTTCATTTTATTCCAAGACATTATTATGAACTCTATTTTTTCTCACATGCGACTTTTACTTTGCTTAGAGTTAGTTATGTTGTAATGTGTTAATTTATCTTATTTCTAGTCTACTACGTTTTTACTTACAAAAAAAAAGTTTTTTTTTCTTATTTAATTGGTTAATTCATAATAATTCAAAGTTTTTTTTGCTTTATAAGATATTTTAATTTTTATCTCGTTGGAGTATCGATGATGATACAATTGATGATGCTAGAATAGGTGAATCTTAGAGTGGAATGTTTTCGAACAAATTATCTTATCTTTTTCAAATTTGTTAGTTTGATTTTGTTATATTATTACTATGTTACCTTAATTCTTCTTTTACTTGACCTTTACATCACCTTTTTTCATTACATTTTTTGCCTTCAATTTTTCTCATTCAACATTAAAATATTTTTAACAAAATCAAAAAATAAATTTTTTATGCATGTTTATTTTGATACTTAGTAGTCCTTGAAGAAATGATTTGTTCAGATGGAACAAATTTTATTGGAATCAAGTCAAGGAACTTCACAAAATTTAATACTTAATTTTATATTTTTAAATCTATTCTCTAAAGTTATGGAATGGTTTACATGATTTTTTAATTCAAACTAGATTTGGTGATCGAGAATGTTACACTCGTTCACCTTGATGTCACAGAATATAGCTTTCTTATTCAATTTATATCACCATCCCAAACCTTTTGTAGTTATTTTTTTTATATCACAATATAATTATAAATCTCCTCTCATTTAGCATTTAAATTTCTTTTGTTTTATTTAATTTGATTGCTTTAATTATTCTTATTTGAACTTTGACATGTATTTGCTTTACATTGAAATTATAATTTCTTATTATTTAAGCTTACTTAATTTTGCAATTCACTACAATTCCAAATATGGTAAAATGTAGACAAAAGGAATGCATTTAACTCAATTTAGTTAGCTCTACTAAACTTAATATTTATTGGTTACATTAAATTTATTTTCTTCCATGTTTTTGTCATATTTTATGAGGCATTTTGAGTTGCACTTCATTTGACTATCGAGGATGTTACATATGATCTCTTTAGTATTTTGAAAATGCAACTTCCTTATGTAATTTATCATATTTAAGCTTTTGGCATTTACTTACATAACATCAAATTGATAAATTAATATTATTTATGTTTTTTGCAATTAGCAATTCACTATAACTTCAAATAAGGTCTAATCGAGACATACAAACGTTGTTAGATTAGTGTTAAAGAGATCTACCCAAATAAATATGAAAGTTTATATTTTTTAATATATTAGTTTACATGCTTTTGCATAACTTTTAAGACATTTTAAATTGCAGATGATTTGATAATTTACAATTTTACACTTGATCTCCTTAGTTTCTGTGAATGCAACATTCCCTTACACTTCATCTCATTTATTTAAATTTTATTTCTTCATTTTATTATTATATTTAATAAATTTAAATATCGTCTCATGTGACCTCTACATCACATTAATTTTGTTATATTATTTTACTTAGATTATTCTTTTTTTAATAATAACATATATGCTCTTTATATAAAATAATATTTTATTATTACTTTTATTTTTTATTTTAGTTGTAAATAGTAATTCAATACTAAGGTTTGACTAAAATGAAAGAAATGCTATTGGACTCATCCAAACGAGACCAGTCCCATTAAAGATTAAGTTTTAAATTCTAACTGTTCTATTTTTAGGGAGCATTTAAGAGATAATTTGAATCATTTCTAATTTGATAGTCAAGGAAGTTACACTAGATCTTTTTAGTACTTTGTAATAATTATTTCTTGTGCAATTTTTCTCATTAATTCAAAGTTTTTTATTTGACTTGTCAATATTGTTATGTAACTCTAAATTCTTTCTTTTGTTGCCTTTACAATCAATAGATTTGGTTAAATTACTTTGGTTCAATTTATCTAATCTCAGCTATAATATATATTTACTTAGCATTTAAATTTTTTAATTATTTATGTTTATTTACCTTTTTAATTTGAAGCCATTCTAAACTAGGTATGTTTGAGATGAAAAAAACTCTATTAAATTTCTTAGATAGAAACTTTGGTTTTGAAATATTATTATTAGCACATAAATTATTTGATTCCTTTGGATTTTTTAACTACAAAAGTCAAGATAGTTACTTACTAGTTTCTTTTATTATTCTTTTATGTATAATTTACTTTCTTATTTTCTCAGCACTAGGTTCAACAACGATTCCTTCTATCATTAATTATTTTTATAATTCACTATTTTTCTCTTTCAAATTCTCAAAATTTTTAATTGTGAATTTTCTATTTATGAGAAAATGACTAATATAAATCTAAGAATAACAAAATAAAACTAAATTTGATATTTTTTTAAAAAGCAAATACATGTTGATAATCATGTCATGGTTTTCTCAATATCTTACATGAATGTTTCATATTTACATTTCCAATCTTCTACATGCTTTTCTGAGAAATGTAAATTGATTATTTTTTTCTTATTTCTTGCAATAATAATATAGATGTTTTTTTAAACTTTTTAACATTAATTTAAACTTATTTATTTTTCTAATCAATTTCAAAAAACCTATGAATATATACTTTTTAGGAAACTTAACATTGGTAAATTAAGAAAAACTTAATTTGAATCATAAGTTCATGTTTCTTTCAACCTAGAGAAGAGTTGTTTATGTTTAAATTAATTGAGATAAGCTATCTCTAAATATCTATAAATTCCTAGGTCATTTGTTTCTCAATGACTTAGATGACAGTTTTTTTGTAGAATTCTAAATAAAATTTGATTTATCTATGATGTTACAAACTATGCAATATTTTGATTCTGAATGATAAATCTTTGGAACATCTAATCAAATTTCTTGAAGAATTCTCAAGAATGTACCATGGAATTTACTTGCTCATAATATTTAAAGTTATGATGTAATAATTTTACCATTTACTAAAAAATTCTAAAAGATTGACACTGATAAGTAACTAAGTAAGTCTAGAATGATTTGATCTTCTAATGTAAGTTCAATAAGCTCAGGACTAAAAAAGTTTTTAATGTGAGTATTACAATCCTACAAAGCAATATTTGCCTCTATATGTCTTAGAATATGTAGGTACACATATAAAACTACATATGCTTTAAATTTTCGAATGAAAACTATCTTCGGTAATAAAGTGCAAGGGTGTGGATGTTATGGTTTTTCAAAATAAATTTTCAAATTATGTTCCGCTTACAATCCACTCATATCTTTTATGCATTGGATTTATGGAATTTTTTATAGGGCAATCAAAAGTAAGATATTCAAATCAAGGACAAAAATTGCTTGAAATGAGAGATTTAACTTGATAATTAGATTTATGTAGAGGAAGAATATGTAATGCCTTGAACTCAACAATATAACTCTTTTGTATTCTACACTTATCATGCAATGATAATTTGCTTCTTGCCACATGAATGTAAGATGAATCATGTTTCAACAATTCTAAAGCAATAAAGCAAGCATTTCTCTTTTTCACATGAGGGAATGAAGTATACCATGTGAAGGTATATGTTAACAATTGCAAGTATAGACAAGAGAAACAAAAAATAGTATACATTAACTTTAGATCACGCTTTGTTTTTACGAGTCATTCTTGTTTTCCTTTAAGCAAAGGATTTTTCTTGCTTAAATTATAATACTTTGACTTTAAGGCGTAATTGCATGTAATATATTTGGAAAATTAATTTTCAAATTCTTTATTTGAAGATTTTGGAGATGAAGTATTAGAAATATATGCATGAACATGATTAGTTAATGAAAGATATTTTTCTTTAAGTGCATCACATTGTTCATGCAATTGAACTATTCTAAATTCATGTTTTACAAAAAAATAGCATAAGATCATCATGTATGTTAATTAATTTTTTGTTCTTAACAACTAATTTACTAAAGAAATCTCATTTTTCTTCACTAGATTAAAAAGTGTACTTCTTAACATAAGTTTACATTAATGATTCATCTCTAAATTAAGTTTCTTCAACTTTCTCTACTTCTTGCCTTCTTTCTTTCTATGGCTTGTCACTTTCATGTCATGATCAACATCTTGAGCTTCATTCTCACCATGCATTATATCTAATCCCTGCATGGTCCCAAAGAAAATTATAGCCAAATAAAAGCTCACAGAAATTTCTTGCGGCAATCCACAAAATAAGTAATTATTTTTTATTGTTTAATTGAATTATCTTTCCAAATTTATTTGCTTCTCCCTTTAGCAATATAAAAAAATGAATAATGAGCTCCCTCAAATCTTTATCAATCTTTTGAATATAATTTCAAAAAAGTATTTTTTTTCCAAATACGAAGGTTTTCACACACAAATAAAAGAGGATGACATGATGAAGATCCTTCATTTGAAGCTTCACAAATATTAATCATTCTTTACGTACTTTTTTAAGCACTAAAATAAAATAAATACAAAAGCATGATCAAATGATTTGATAATAAAGTAAAATTAAAAGATTGTAATTTATATTAGTAAAGGAAAAAATAGTAAATAATTATAATTAATAACACATTTAAATTGCATACTTAGTAGAAGAATTACCCTATTGATTTTAGTGAACTAGTACAAGGAGCCATATTGATACCAATTAAAGTGAAAATGATTGTGAAAGTCACATAAGATTGAGATGATATATGAGTTTTAAAATGCTTTTTCTTGTTTTAGTAAAATTTTTCTTTTTATAAAATTCGTTATAAAAGAAATTTAATGTTTTTGGAAATTTTGATATATAAATATATTAATTTATAATATTAAGGATTAAAAAAAACACTAAAAGATAAAATGGTAACACAAATTGTTTAGTTGGTTTTCTTTTATTTAGAACCTAGATCCATCACCAAATGTTGCTTGAAAAAACAACACCAATAATAAAAGAGTTAAATCATTAGGCCTTTTCTTTTGGTTCACCAACAACCTACTTGAGATTTTTTCTTATAGTTCACCTCCAACCTATTAGCTTTCATGCATTAAACTATAACTTAGTCTTTTATGAGCTTAACACCAACTTGGTTTTCTATGAGAACTAATTAAACTTGATCTTTTGTATACGCAATGCTGCCCAGCTCAAAGCAAAAACAATTATACCATAAGAAATAAATTTCTTATAAAAATATAAAAATTTCCTTATGATTTTTGATTAATATAAAATGCCACAAGAAATTCAAAATTATGAATAGAATTGGGAATACGAAATCTTCGAGCGATTATGCTAAACCTAAAGAATTTCGAATTTTGAGTAATCATAAATAGTTGGTGCTGTCAAGGGAAACTTATGCTAATAGAATATCATGCAGTCCTTCATTAAGACGCTAAATTCTTGATCATGTTCATTGTTATTTCATTCTTACTGACTCAGTATTTATTCAAAACAGTTGGTAAAACCAATTGCAATGTTAAGATAATTATTTAAATAATTAGATGTAGTCTCTAAACTTTTTTCACAAAAACATCTGATTTGATAGTGTTAACACACTCTAACATTAGAAGCAACAACTACCAAAATTTTTTTCCTACATGGTTTAATTACTAAATTATTTTTTTTATAAGGATCGCATTGCACACATAAAATAATCTAATACCTAGATTAAGCTATCAACATGTGTGCTTACAAATACATAACTTAGGCTATTTGTGTACTTAGTAGTTTAGTTGATGGTTATGGCTCTAACATGACATATTTGCATATTTGATTCTAGATCAGCTTATTACCATTCTTTGCCTTACCTCAGCTAGGCTCATATTGCCCATTGATGAAGGTTTGGGTAAATCCAATTTCAATCTAGCAATCTCCTTTCCTATGATTTGTAAATGCCTATTCGGGCTTACTTGATCGGACATCATTGCAGTTGGGGATGCTTGGGATGTTCCTAAAGATATTATTTTTTCTTTTAAGATATGATACTTTTAACAAAATGATGTTTTTTGTAATTTAAGTAAACTTCATAATAGAATTTTGCAAAGAGATGTTGTAGGATATACTTGGAAAAGATTGATGCATTAAAAAATAGAATCTTATTCCTTTACTAAATTAAGTAGATGCTTGAACAATTAGATGTTCGAATAATATTTGAAATTGATACGAATGAAGTGTGCCATATAATAAGTTAATATTTTATTTCATAGTAAAACAAAAATTCTTATCATAGCTAATGTACATGTCTTCAATCCCTAAACCTTGCTAAACACCACAAGGTTCTTTAGTGAATACTTATTCATCGTTTTCCATAGTTCATGGCTTGTCTTTACAAATAATGTATTCCATTTTAAACAGTCCCTTTACAAAAATATTAAACATTTAATGCTTGACAAATAAAAAAAATAGGACCTAATGCTGTTAATGACAATAAGTATGTTTGAGGTTCTCATAAAAATTTTGCTTGATATTAAAAATTAATTAATTTTTTTAGCATTATTTTAATTAGTACTATTCAAACAAATAAATTTATATAATTATAACGTACTTTTTGAAAATTGTATTATGAAAATACTGAGATTTGATAAAAGGAATGACATGATTCTTAAGATAGTCAAGAAGAAAAGATTAAGCTTTTAATAACCAATTATTTTTTGAGACGAATAGTTTAATTCAATTTAATTTATATCTCTTATATTAAATATTATATCACGCTTAGCATTTTGTTCAAAGAAAATTCATAAATACTTAAGATTAAATTAAAATGTATGCATTACAGCTTTGCCACTCTAGCTAAGATGATCTTCATGAGATTTCATATTTATTCACTTCTTCTCTATGTTCTCTCATGAACACAAGGATTAACTATTGTAAATCTAAAAAATTTTCTTAAGTAAATTCATTGGAAATACTTAGGGTGTCTTATCATCAAATATCACATAATGGCTATACATCAACAATATAACATAATTGTGATTAAACAAACTTCGTTGGCCTTGTTTAACAACCTATACCAAATTAAATATTATTTTTTAATATTTTAAATGTTTTTTCTAAATGTTTTGCACATTTTATGGGAACTTTTTAATCTTTACTTGATTATTAAGGATGTTACACTCAATTTCCTCAGCACCTTCAAATAAAACTATCACTTATAAATTATCTTAGTTTTTCAAATATTTTTCTTTGAATTTAATATATCATAATGTAACTCCAAATCTCCCATCATGCACCAATTAAAATACTTTTAATTCGACTTATTATATTGCTTCGTTTATATTAGTTCGCATTTAACATATTTTTTATTTAATGTTAAAATAGTCATTTATTATTAGTTGTGATTCTTTTTTTGATAAATTATTGTAACTCCAAATGTGGTATGATCAAGATGAAGAAAATGTCATTGGAGTTGTCTAATTGTGCTCCATCCAGATATAGTTCATTTTTATATTTCAAAAAAATTATTTTGTAATTTTTGCATGTTTTATAAGATATTTGTATTTTTACAATATTTCTCAATAAAAGACATTACACTTAAACTCCACAGTATCTGGTACTACAACATTCTCATATAATTTGTCTCATTTCTTCAAAATATTAGCTTTAGTTTTATTATATTGCAATTAAGCACCAATTCTCCTTTGCTTTTATATCACTTTCATTTGATATATATTATTACTTCAAATTATTTTATTTCACATTTAATACTTATTTATTTAAAAGTAAAATAAAGGTCTATAATTATTTCTACTTATTTATTTTAGTCATTCATAGTAATTTCCAACGTGGCCTCATTAAGAAGAAACAATTGTTCTTAGACTAATCTCACCAAATTATCCCCACTAAAATATTTACATTTTATATTTTAAAATATTTTATTTTCTAAATTTTTTTTCATGTTTTATGAGCTATTTTAATTCATGCCATAGATGAAAATCAAAGATGTTGTACTCTTAACTCTTCTATCTTTTCAATCTTTACTTTCCAATGAAGTTTATATAATTTTTTAAAATTTTTGCTTTCATTTTTTATATCATTATTTAACTCAAAATCACATTTCATGTTGGCATTACATTGCTTTGATTTTGTTAGAATACATTGTCTGAATTTAAATTTTTTCAACATTAATATATATTTATATAGTATAAGAAAGTATTATTATTTATTCTCATTTATTTTTGTAATTCTTAGCAATTGCGAACGAGGTTATGTAAAGAGTAAGCAAAAAATCATTGGAATAATCTCGACCACTTTTATGAAATTAATTAAATATTTTTATACTTTTGTATATTTTATTTTCAATTGTTTTTCATTTTTTATAATGTATTTTAGTTTGTACCTGAGATAATTTTCATGTGTTGTACAAGTTACCTCCTTAGTATCACAGAATGCAAGTTTCTCACATAATAGATATCACTTCATTAGATTATATTTTTATTTTTTATATTATTTTGTCTTAATTTATTTTATTTCAACTTTAAAAAATATCTAATATTAATATAATAATTCTACTTTTATCCTCATTTGTTTTGATAATTAATAATCATTCCAAACGTGATCTAAATGAGATGAAATAGACATCATTACACTAAAACAATATTTGGTGATTGAGAAATTGTTATTGGATCACCTTAGTGTCTTGAAATACCAATTTCTCAAAACATTTATCAAACATTTTAAAAAAATTTTATATGTATCTAACATCACAATGATTTTCTTATATTACATTGTTTCAATTAGTTCTAAATGAAGTCCAATTGAGATAAGAAAAGTGTTGTTGGACTAGTCTTATTAAGCTCTATTTTAATAAATATATTTTTTCTATATTTTAAAACATTTTTTAGGGTTTTGGTGTTCTTTAGTAGAAATTTTTATCATTGATTTTATGATCTAAGATGTTACATTTCATCCCCATATTATCTTATGACTTAACATACATGTGTAATTTATCTTATTTTTAAAACTTTTTTATTGTGATTTGATTATAATAAGTTTTATCTCTTATTCTCCTCTCATGTGACCATACAGAATATTAATTTTGTAATGTTAATTTTTTTCAAATTATCTCATTCTAGATCCAATATACATTTAAATATTAATAAAAATATAGTTTATTATTATTTATACTACTTTAGTAATACATAAAAATTTCAAATGATGTCTAACTGAGATAAAAAACTGCCACTAAATTCTGCTTGACTAGATGTACCAAATTAAATTTTCATTTCTATTTTCTTAAAAATTTTACTCTTTATAGTTTTGGCTTATTTTACAAGGAATTTTTTAATTTCTAATTAATTTAATGATTTAAGATAACTAGAGCCTTTTTGTATGTTTCAGTGCAACTTCAACTAAATTTATTTTATTTAATAATTTTTTTCTTTTATTTGGTTATATTAAATTGCATTATTCATTTTTGAATTTTGAAGAATTTTAATCTCTAGTATTTGAACACCTTTTACGAGATGTTTGCATTTGGAATTTATTTAATGATTTTTTATGTTTCGTCATTCCCTTTACTTCTTCAAATATGGCTTTTCCGTATAATTTGTCTCTCATTCTCAAAAGTTTCACCTTCACTTGTTTATATTATTATTAGACTTTGTTATGCGCCTTTTGAATCCTTTGATTTGCATATATTACACTTCTACCATTTGTCTAATTTTTTTAATGTATTCAAATAACATTAAAATAATAGTTTATTATTTGTTTTGATTTCTAACTCTGATATTTCGTGGTAATTCTAAACGAGGTTCGATCCTGATGGAGCAAGCATAGTCAATCTCATCTTGATGAATTATATCTAATTAAATAATAAATATTACATTTTTATAAAATTTCTTTCATTCGTTTAGTATGTTTTTAAGGAATTTTGATTCATATCTTATTTGATGATGGAGAATGTTACCCTCCATCACTTTAGTATATTAAAAGATGTTTTTCTAGTATAAAAATCTTATTTATTGAAATATTTAGAGTTGATTTACCATATTAAGTTTTGATACATATATTTAATTAATTTTAAATTAAAATAGAATATTATTAATGTTTACTTTAATTTGATAATTGGTAATAATTCCATCATTATTCGGTCAAGATGAAGAAAATGTCATTGGACTTATCGCTATTAGCTCTATCTAATTAAATATTTATTTTTTTATATGTTTTAAAATTTTATTCTTATGGTTTCCACATGCTTTATGAGCTATTGTGTCTCATACCTTATCTTATGGTTAAGGATGTTACATTATATTTATTTAGAATCATGGAATTCCGCTTTCCCTACATTATTAGTTGATTTTTTTCAATTTGTTTTCTTTATTTAGGTTATTATACTATGTAGCTCTAAATATTGTCTCATTTGACCTTCACATCACATTGATTTTGTTATGCTATATTGCTTAATTTATCTTATTAAAGTTTTATTATATGTACTTAGAAAATATTAAAATAATAATATATTATTATTAATATTTTTTTATTTTTGAAATTTGAAGTAATTGCCAATGAGGTTTGAACAAGACAGAACAAACAATGTTGGAATCATCTCGATGAGCTCCATCCATTTAAATAATAATTTTTAAATTGTTAACTTTTAGTGTTCTTTACAAGATGCTTTTATTCCTATTTGATTTAATGATTAGGTATGTTACACTAAATCATCATGGCTTCTCGAAATATAATTAACATTGTAGTATTTTTCTTATTTCATAAGCTTTTTTGCTTTCATTTGGATGTGTTACTATATAACTCTACATTTTTAAATATTTTTATTAAAGTTTTTACATTCCTTATGGGACAATTTGATTTGCACCAAATTTGTTCATTGTTGATATTACACTTGATCAACTTTTTATCATTGAACGTAACCTTGTAATGTAGGTTTTCTCATTTCTTAAATTTTTTTTCCTTGGAATGGCTAAATTACTATAAAAAATTAAATCTCCTATTATACAACATTTGTATCTATTTGAATTGGTTGTTTTACAATTAGGCAACTAATCATGTTTCCATATTAACGTATATTTAAATGATATTAGACTAATAATTTATTTTTGTTTACATATTTTAATTTTTTAATTCATTATAATTCAAAACATGGTAGGATTGAGAGGAAAAAAATGCAACTAGACTTCCTTTGATGAGTTCTATCACCTTAAATATTAATTTCAATACTTACAACTATTTTATTATTAAAGGCTTTACCACACTTTATGATACATTTAAATGTGTACACAATTTAAAGATGGAGATTGTCAAACTTGATATACCTAGTGTCCTCGAATGAAGCTTTATCATAAAATTTATTTCATTTCTATTGTTTTTACTTTAATTTGGTTATATATTTCTTTATAACTTTAAATCTCTTTTGAGGAGACATTATGTTGGCATGATTTGGTTATTTTACATTGTTGAAATTGGACTACTTTTGCTTTATTTTATACCTATTTAATGTTAAAATAAAATTTTTTCATTATTTATTCTTATTTATTTTGTAATTTGTGGAAGTACCAAATGAGGTCAGATTTAGACTAAATAAATGGTCATTGGAATCATCTAGGCAACATACATCTAGTTTAATTTTATTTATATATTATTTAATATTTTATTTGTTGTTATCTTTTCTCATTTTATGACACATTTTTATTTATATACCTAATTTGATGGTTGAGCTTGTTATTCTTTATCTCTTTAGTAAATTGCAAATATAATTTTTCTATTCAATTTATTTCATTTGTTAAAATTTTGTGCTTTCATTTCGCTATAACGCAATACAACTCTAAATTTTTCATTAGATGATCTACACTTTATTTATGTTATATTATAGTAATTCAATTAATCTTCTTTGACCTTTAATATATATCCACTTATTATTAAAGTAGTACTTTTTTTTTATTTTCGCTTATTTAATCGGGTCATTTGTAGTGTTTTAGAACAAAATCTAATTGAAGCAAAATAAACTTCATTGGACTTCTCTCGATAAGCTGATTACAAATAAATATTCATTTTTTTATTCTTTGAAATTTTTTACCATTTTACTAGACATTTCAAATTTACAGTATTTGATGATTATAGTTGTTAATATTGAACTCCTAAGAATATTGATATCAAACTTTTCAAAATAATTTATATGAAGTTTTCAAATGTTTTGCATTTCATCCATTATTTTACTTTGAAATAGTCTATCTTATATCATGTTCTATTTATATCAACTTGATATGGATATGTTACATTATTTCAATTCATCTAATTTCAACAATAATAAATATTTATTACAATTAAAATAATAATTTTTTTGTTAACTAAGTTTATTTATTATGGCAATTCAATGTTGTCAAGAATCTAGGTTCAATTGTCTTGAAACAAACATCATTAGTTAGGCAAGGAATAGCATAACTTCACAATTGAGAATGTTATACTCAATTTATTTAATATAATGGCAAGGACCTCTCGTGTAAAATTTATCTTGTTTTTTTAAACTATTTACATTCATTTCTTTGTTTACTATATAACTCTAAATATCTACTGAGGTGATTTTATGGTTACATTGATTCAGTTTAACTTATTTTAATTATGATATATATTTATTTAACATTAAAGGAATTCCATATTATTATTCTTTATTATTTTATTATTAGCTCACAGTATTTCAAAACTTGATGATTAATATGACGCAAACATGTTTCAACTCATCTTCATCTATTATATCCATATATATGTTCATTTATATTTTTTAAAATATTTTATTTTCTTAGGTTTTTGTGTGCTCTAAGACACAATTTGGTTTGAACATAAATTGATGATTGAGAAAATTACACT
Source organism: Vanilla planifolia (assembly GCA_023846275.1). Lineage (NCBI taxonomy): Eukaryota > Viridiplantae > Streptophyta > Magnoliopsida > Asparagales > Orchidaceae > Vanilla > Vanilla planifolia. Next base: position 15,297,810 of record CM043875.1, on the reverse strand, counting down.
CATTCCAATTAGTTTCTTGGAATTACATTTTCTCATCTAATTTATATCATTTTTTTTCATTTTTTCTTTTAGTTGGACATATTACTATATGACTATAAATCTATTATCATCCAACTACTATAGCTCTTTAGTATGGTCATATTACATTGATTACATTAATCTCCTTTAGCTCAAAACACATATTTAATTAATATTAAAATCAAAATTTACTATTATTTGTGCTTATTTAACATAATAATATATAGTAATAAAAAAGGTCAAATTAAGACAGAATAATTTTTTGACAGTCATATTAACAAGCTCTGTCATCTTACATGTTCACTTCTAAATTTTGTATATTTTATTTTCCAAATATTTTACACAATTTAAAAGCCATTTTAACTTGTATTCGATTTGTTGATGAAGTTGTTGCCCTTAATGATGTTATAATTTTACATTCATGATATGCGGTTATAAGATTAAAAATTAGCTGTGCCAACTAATTAAAGCATGTTGGGAGTTTCCTAAACTAGCCAAGGAGTTTTTTGACCAATGTTCCTTACCCATTAACATAGCCAAATGTTTTTAGGTGCTCTGAATACTTTTTACTCCCATTCTTAATAAGTTAATTCTCACTTTACCATTATTTTAATTAGTATTATTTTAATAATTAAATATTAAAACTATAACATCTTATTTTTAAAATTTATTAAGCAAATATAAAGCTACAATAAAAAACTAAACTGACTCTTGACATAATCAATGGTGACGTATTATGTTTTGGCAACCCACTATTTACCGAAGATGATTATTATAAATGAAATTTAATTTTTGTAACTAAAAACAAATATTAATATGAAGCATAATATTCTAATGAAAAAATTTAAAATACTTGAAATTAAATTCATAATTTGTCTTTTGGTGGTTTTTCATTCGATCCAAGATGAACTTAATGAGAATTGATATTTGGCCAGCCTCTTTCTTAAGTTCTCCTATGAACATGAGCATCAATGATCTCAAATTTTAAAATTTGTTTAAACAAGATCACTAAAAGTATTTTAGGTTTATTATCTTAAAAAATGCACCATAGCTTTGGGTTAAAAAGACAACACGATTGAAACAAAACAAATTTTGTTGGGCTCATCTTCTTGAGTTCTTTGATTTTAAAAAATATTTTTTCATATTTTTAAATATTTTATTTTGTTCAATTCTTGAAAGTTTTTTCTGATATTTTTATTAGTACATGATTCAATAATTAAAGATGTCTCAATGAATGTTTCAATTGACAATATTACAATGAAACGATAATTCTCCTCCACTTTACATCTCTTTTATTTAGTTACATTAGGATGCAGCAATTTATCTCATTCTATACTTCATATAAATTTAATTAATGTTAAAATAATTTGTTATTATTTTTCATGTCTCATTAATTTGGTAATTTACAATAATTGAACTTTAGGAATGATTGAGATGAAATAAATATTACAAGACTCATTAGGATAAGCTCAATTATTTGAATTTAATTCGAGTTCTTATTTTATATCAAAGGATCTCACTTTCCTGTTACCTTTGAATGCAACTATCAAGTACAATTTATTTCATTTCTTCAAATGTTTTGCTCATGCTTATATAATTTTGTAAATCAAAACTTTCTACTATGTTACAATTCATTACTTTGATTAGGTTGTATTCTTCAATTTGTTACATTTTAACTATAACTTTTTCTTAATTTATATCAAAAAATAATATTTTTGTTATTTATGTTTAAACTTTCTTTAATTACCATTAATTTCATATGAGGTTTAATCATGACGAAACAAATGTCATTGGACTTATCTCAACAAATTCTATGTAGTTAAGCATCTCCTTTTTATAATTTTTACTATTTCATATTTTAAGAGTTTGTGCACCTTTACCAAGTATTATCATTCTCACTAGATTTGATGATTGAGGTTAACACACTAAATCTCCTCATTATCTTGGAATCTATCTTTCTCATAAAACGTATCCCATTTTTTAAATTTTTTACATTAATTTCATTATATTAATGAAAAATCTACCTCTACTGTGGTGTATCATTTGCCACATTGTCATGATGTTTTATTACATTGTTTAACTTTATCTCATTTTTATTTCTTTATATGTTTACTTGTTATTAAGGTAACAATTTGTCATTTCCTAAGATTAGTTATTTTGTTACTAAGCAATAATTTCAAATGAGTTCTAATGGTAATCAAACAAACTATGTTGGACTCATTTCAGTATGCTCTATGAAATCTGAGATTATTTTTTATTTTAAATATTTTAATCATAAATGTTTTTGCATATTTTGGAGTCATTTTTACTTGTAATTAATTTAATGGTTGAGGGTGCTACACATGACATTTTTAGCATCTTAGAATGTAACTTTAATGTACAATTTATCTATGTTCATTTGAACCTTTATGACATGTGTCTTTAGTTTATCTCATTTTTTTAATATATATTTAATTAACATTAAAATAATAAGTTATTACTATTTATTATAAATTACTTATTTAATTCATCGTAAACCTAAGCAATGACTCATTAAGATGAAACAAATATTATTTGACTAGTCTCACTGAGCTCTATCCAATTAGTTATTCCATTTTTATAATATTTTAAATAGTTTATTTTTTAAGATTTCATCATAATTTATGAGTTATTTCAATTTGTACTTTGTTTGATATTTGAAGACATTACTCCCCATCACCTTAATATCGTGGAATGCATTATTGTTATATAATTCATGTCATTTTTTCAATTTTATGCTTTGATTTGGTTATATTGTTTTGCAACTTTGAGTCTTCTCTATTGTGTCCTTCATATCTCTTTGATCTTCATCATACTCATCTCAATGAGTGCTATCTATTTAAGAAATCATTTTTATAAACTTAGACATGTTATTTTTAGTTTTTGTCATGTTTTATGAGAAATTTCAAATTGTACCTATGTTTGTCATTAAGGATATTGTAAATGGTCTGTTACTTTTCTTGGAATGCAACTCTATAATACTAATTATCCCATTTCCTCTAATTTTTTTAATTTGGATACTTTACTATAAAACTCTAATTCTACTCTACCCTGACTATCACATAATTATCACCTAGTTATATTAAATTGGTTAAATGAATCTTATTTCTGTGTTAATATATATTTACTTAAAATTGAGATAACAATTTGGCATTTTTGGTTTAATTACTTTATGAAAAGTGGTCATTCCATATAAGGTTTGATGGAGAGAAACTAATGTTGCTACTAGATTTGTTTCAACTAGCTCCATCACAATAAACATTTTTTTCTATCTCAAAATATTACATTTTTGATGGTTTAGGTATAATTTTTGAGTCCTTTTGTTTCAAAATTAATTTGATGATCGAGGCTTTACATTTAATCTCCTTTGTTTCTTTGAATAAATTTTTCTATGACAATGTTTTGAGTTTTTTAAATTTTTTTATTTTGTTATATAACATTGGCTTAATGTTTCTAATTCCAACTATAATATGTTTTTTGTATAAAAGTAATTTTTAATTGTTTATGCTTAATTACTTTCTTCAATTGTGTTAATTCTTATAGCGATTCATTCTTTATATTTTTAAATATTTATTTACAATACTTTGGCGTAGTTTATTAAACATTTTTATTTGCAACTAATTTTAAAATTCTATATGTTATACTCAATCACCTTAATTTCTTCAAATAGCAGCATTCCCTCATAGCATATATAGTTCCTTAATATGTTTTGGTCTAATTTTTTTTATAATACAACATAACTATCGATCTTCTATGACGTGACAATTATATCACTTTTATTTTGTTATATTAAATTACTTTAATATAATTTATTTTTAATTTAATATATATTTAACTAGCTTTAAAATAATAATTTGTTATTACTTATTCTTATTTTATTTACAAATTTGTTGTATTTCAAAATAATAACTTATTAAGACTAAAGAATTGTTGTTCTTCACACCTCCATAATCTTTATCTAATTAAATATCATTTTTTTTAAACTTAAATATTTTACTATAGATACAGGATTTCATAATTGAGAATTTTGCACTCTTTCTCTTCATTCCTAATTTAATGATCAAGGTCGTTACACTCGATCTACATAGTATTTTGGAGCTAGGTTTTGTTATCTGATTTATCTCTTTTCTTTTATTTTTTTATTTTAATTTCTTGTATCACTAAGAAATTCTAATTCTCCTCTCATGTCATTTTTATATATCTTTAATTTTGTTATATTACAATGCATCAATTTGTCTAATTTTAAAATTAATATTGATTTATGTAATATCAAAATAATAATTCATAGTTATAATGTGTTTAATTACTTTTGTAATTCATAGAAAGTGCAGTCAAGGACTTTTCCAATCCAAAAAACAATCATCAAGCCATCTTTATGAGCTCTATCAAATTAGAAAATTATATTTTATATTTTTAAATATAAAATTTGTTTTTTTATCTATTTTATGAGATAATTTAATTTCTATATGATTTTAGAATTGAATATGTTATGCTTGATCTCCTTATTATATTGGAATGTAAATGTCTCATACAATTTCTTTTATTTATTAAAGTGTTTTTATTTCATTTGGATGCATTGTACCAAAACTATAGTTCTCCTATTGTGTTACCTTTAGGTTGGCCATATTACATTATATAACATTGTTTCAACTTATATCATTTATACTCTAATATATACATGTACATAATATTGAAAGAAAAATTATTTTTTATAATTCTTAATTAATTTGATATTCTAGAATAATTAAAAATGAGGTCAGATGGAGATGTAACAGATGTCATTTGACTTGATTTGATGAGTTTTATCCAATTAAATATTTATTTTCATATTTTATATTTTTTATTTTATTGACTTGACATGCTATACAATGGATTTCATCTTTTATTATAGCTGTCCATTGATTAAGGCACACTTAGACTCCTTAATATTTTGTAATGTACCTTTCCCGTGTAGTTAACCTAATTTTACAAACATTTTCTCTTTTAATTATATATATTACTACGTAATTGTAATTCTCCTCTTGTGTGATGTTAAAATTTTTTTAATTTTTTTATATTGTAAATCATCAAATTTTCTTATTTTAGATTTATTATTTATTTACTAATTATCAAAAAAATAACTTTTTATTATTTATGGTTATCTAAATTTTTAATTTGTAGTAATTACAAAGGGGATCTAACCAAGAAGAAAAATAAAATTAGTGGACTCATCTAATAAGCTCTATTAAGTTAAAACATCATTCTTATAATTTTTTAATTTTTTATTTTTGAATTGTTTTGGCATACTTCATAAGAAATTTCTATTCGTGCTTGACTTGAAGATTGAGAGAGGTACACTCAATCTCCTTAGAATCTTAGAAAAAAACTTTCTTCTATGATTTATCTTACTTCCTTAGATGTTTTGTTATTATTTAAATATATTGCTATATATCTCCAAATCCATTTATTGCTTCAGAGACATTTTTTATTCATATAGTATTTAAGAAATCATGATATTACTCTCATTCTAGTTAAGATCTTTCAATCAAAGTTCTATTATAAATTATGTTAGATGATAAATTGATTTTTTTCAATTTATCTTACTTTACCTTTATTAAACATGAGGTCCATCCTTAATTTGATATTCATTTTTACACTTTTAAATGCTTGATTTTCTATAGTTTTGGTACTTGACAAATAATTTTAACTCATGCAAAATTTGATTATCACGGATTTTAATGCATATTTTCTTAAAATTTAAATAATAATTTATTATAATTTATGATTATTAACTTTGATAAAACATAATTGTTCCAAACAAGGTCTGATAGAAATGGTACAACAGTCGTCCCAATGTGCTCTATAGAATTAAATTATTTTTTCTATATTTTTAAAAATTTTGTTTTCTTTTGATTTTCATAGGAGTCATTTCATTTTGAACCTTATTTGATGATTAGGTATTCTGCACTTGAGCCTTTTAGTATTTCTTAATGTAACTTTTTAGTATAATTTACCTAATTTTTTCAAAAGTTTCACATTAATTAAGTCATGTTTAGTTCAAAGTCTAAATCTGCTACCTTATGACTTTTACATTGATTTGATTTGCTCATATTGCATTCATTCAATCTATTTAATTTCGAAATTAATAAATATTTACTTAACACTAAAATAATAATTTATTGTTAGTTATTCTAATTTATTTGGTTGTGCAAAATAATTTTAAATAACATCTCATTGAGACGAAGCAAATGTAAATGGACACATCATGACAAGCTCTATCTAATAAAGTATTTGGTTTTATTTTTAAATATTTTCTTTTTTTGTGGATTTGGCATGCTTTATGATTAAATTTAACTCATCATATTTCTGAATAAGGAATGTTATACTTCACCTCTTTAATTTCTTCGAATGCGACCTTCTCATAAAACTTATCTTATATCACTGAATTTTTTTCTTTGATTCCTTTATATTTTAATGAAAGTAGAATTCTCCTCCCAAGAGACTTTTATGTTGTCTTTAATTGTGTATATTAAATTACAATAATTTATATCATTTTAGATAAAATATATAACTTCTTTTTATTAAAATAAGAATTTATTATTATTTATGTTTTTTAGTTTGTGACTTGTAATAATTCCGAACGAGGTCTGATCGAGATGAAATAAATGTCATTTGACTCAATTTGATGATCTCCATCAAATCAAATTTTTATTTCAGTATTTTATATATAATATTTTTTTATATTGAATTATACTTTAAAAAATATTTTGATTTATGCATTATTGGATCAATGAGGATGTCACACTCTGTTGTCTAATTATCTTGGATTACAAATTATACTATTTTGCCAAAAATATCATCTTCTATTACTTTTACAATGATTTGAAAAGATTATTTTGCATTGCTACAATTTATCTCAGTGAAGCTTTAATAAATGTTTGCCTAGTATTAAAATAAAAGTTTACTATTATTTTTGAGTATTTAATTTTGTAATTAAAAATAATTTAAAAAGACGAGACATTGTGATGAAACAAATTTCATTGGAACCTTATCGATGAACTTTATCCAATTATATATTCTTTTTTGTAAAAAATGCTTTTTATTTTCGTTGTTTTTTCATTATTTACAAGTTATTTTCACTCATACCATATTTGATTAGCAAGGATATTTCTCTTGATTTTCTTTCATTTTTTGGAAGAAAAGTTTCAGTATAATTTTTTTCTTTTAATTTATTTTCTTTCTTTTTGTTATATCATTATGTAAGTCTTAAGCTCCACTTGTGTGAATATTACCTGAATTTTTTATGGTTGCATGACAATGGCAGAAATTGTATCATTTGAGATTTCATATTTATTTACTTTATATTTATTCGATCGTGATGGAATAATCTTCATTTGTCTCATAATGATGAGCATTATGGAATTAAATAGTGATTTAAATAATTTAAAATATTTAATTTTCTAATAATTTTTCATATTTTATTAGATCATTCGATTTATGTAAAATTCCATGATTGACATCATTGCAATGCAACTTTGTACAACATTTTATCTCTTTCTTTCAAATTTTTCATTTTTAAATATTCTTTTTTAAATTTTAAATGTTTTATTTTATAACTTTTTTTCATAGTTTAGAAGATATTTTAAACAATAAGTTATTTAGCTATATATGATGACAGACTATATTTCCCTAGTATCTTAGAATACACTTTTCCAACACAATTTATGTAATTTTTTCAAATTTATCAATTTTGCTTTTGTTATAATATTTTGTAACTCTTAATATGCTTTTTAATAAACTTTTTATAGCACTATATTAATAAAATAATTATTTTTTATTTATGCTTATTCTCTTATACTTTATCCAAATGTGTTCTAAAAGAGAGGATGCAAATATCATTAGTCTTGTCTCAATGAGGCATGTCTAAGTAAACATTCTTTTAAATATTTAAAATATTTTATTTTCTAAATTTTTAGATGCTTTATGAGACAATTCAATCTGTACATGAATTCACGATCAAGAAAGTAACACTTGTTCTCCTTATTATTGTGAAATTCAACTTTCTTATATAATTTATCTTTTCCTCGAAACTTTTTGTTTTGATTTTTTTATAATGCTATGTAACTCTAAATCTCCTCTCATGTAGTAATTACATCATTTTTTATTTGTTCATAATTTTTTAATATATTTTACTTGTAGTTTAACATTTGCTTAATTATTATTCAAATAATATTTTTTATTATTTATGACTATTTAAATTTGTAATTTAAAGTAACTTCAAAGGATCTTTGATTGAGATGAAAGAGATGTTGTTATACTAATTTTGGTGTGCTCCAAGAAATTATTATTCTTGTTTGTATTTTTAAGAATTTTATTTTCTAGTATACTTGCTTGATTTTTCAAATATTTTTATTTTGACAACATTTGACTATATAAGATGTTACTCAAGTTCTCGTTAGTATCTTGGAATTCAGCTTTCCAAAATAATTTCTCATTTCTTAAAGTTTTTTACTTTGATTTTGTTATTATACTAAGTAAATCTAAATCTCCTCTTATGTCGACATTAGTTCTCTTTTATTTCTTAACAACGCATTACTTAAATTAATGTTGTTTTGACATTAACCTATATTTACTTATTATTAGTAAAATATATTTTTTATTTATTCATATCTCCTTTGGTGATTTGATGTAATTCCAAATAAGATTGGTCTAAGATGAAGAATATTTTTTTTACTCATCTCAACTAGCTATATTTGATTAAATATTTAATTTAATATTTTTAGATATTTTATATTGCAAAGTTTTGGCATATTTTATTAGTTATTTTTATTCATATATATTTGACAATTGAGTTTGTTACATTCGATATCTTTAGTGTAATATAATGATACTTAATCATACAATTTGTCATTCTCTTCACTTGTTCCACGTTAAATTGGTTATATTACCATGTAACTATAAATATCTTCTAATTTGACATTTTCATCACTTTTATTTAGTTAAATTATAGTGCTTGTTAGCATATTTAGTTGTAATACATGTTCACTAAACATTAAAATAGTAATTTTTATTATTTTCACTTATTCATTTTACTAATCCATAATAATTTCATGCAAGGTTCAATTGAGATGACACAAATTCTATTGAACTGGTCTACTTGGGTTGTATACAGGTAAGTATACATTTATAATTTTTTTTTCATTTTTAATATTTTTGTAATTTCTATGGTACAATTTTATTTTTAGATTATAGGGTGATTGAAGTTGTACACTCATTTTCTTGGGTATTTTCAAATGTAATGTTACCATATAATTTATGTCTATTTATGAAGCTTTTTGTCATGACTTGGTTATAGAACTATGAAACTATAATTCTCTCCAATTGTTAACTTTACATCACTTTTTTTCGTTATATTATATTATTTTAATTTATCTTATTTCAGCTTAAATATATATTTACTTAGTATTAAGAAAATACTTTGTTATTATACATGCTTACTTGATTTATTAATTCACAATAATTCCAAATGAGGTCTAATTGAGTTGAAAGAAAAATTATTGGACTTATTTGAGCAAAGAATATCTACTTAAATATTAATTTGCATATTTTTAATTAGCTTATATCCTTAATTTTTTGCATGCTTTATGTGGCATTTTTTTGTGCTTAATCGAATGATTGAGGATTATGCTTGACCTCCATTGTATCCTACAATAAAATATTCCCGACAAATAACCTCATTTCTTCAAAGTTTTCTCATTGATTTTGTTATATAATTGTGTACCATTGAAAATCCTCTTTTGTTGCATTTACATTGCTTCAATTTTATTGGTCTAGATTTTTTTTATTTTATGTCATTCTTGCTTTAATGTAGATTTACTTAATATTGAGATTATAATTTATTATTTTCTATGTTTATTTACGTCACTTTTTTCCATAATTCAAAAGGAGGTCCAATTGAGATGAGAAAAACATCATGGAAAATGACTTGATTTGTTTTATGTAATAATATATTAATTTCTAGATCTGAAATATTTTCTTTTTTTTTTAATGCATTATGAGACATGTCAACTTGCACCAAAATTCATGAATAAGAATGTTGTGCTTAAACTCCATGTGCATTGGATGCAATTTTCTAATTAAATTTATGTCATTTCAATTTTAGTATATTTTTACTTAATATTAAAACAACTATTTATTATTTTTTACACTTATTTACATTTGTAATTCATGTTTATATTTTCAAATATTTAAATTTTGAAAGTTTTGGTAGGCTTTACTTGACATATTATTTATTCATGGTTTGATGAAAGAGGATTGTATACTTGATCTCTTTAGTATCTTTGAATGTTACATTCCACATTAATTTGTCTAGTTCTTGAAACGATTCAATTTTGTTTGGACATATTGCTACGAAACACTAAATATCCTCTAATGTGACTTTATACCATTTCAACTTTTTTGCATTACGTTGTCTCAAAATTTTTTAATTCTATTTTAATTTAAGTTTACATCATAATAAATTAATAATTTAGTATTATTTACACTAATTTAATTTTTTTCATTCATAATAGGTTTTAATGATGTTTCATTATGATGAAATAAATGTCATTCTTCCTAACGAGTTGTGTCAAACTAAATATTAATTTCTATATTTTCGAATTTTTTTTACTTTCTTGGTACTTTATGTGAGATATGTCTCCTCATAGCTGATTTAATGTTCGAGGATACTATATGTAATATTTTTAATATATTGTAGTGAATCTTTGTCATACATTTTAACTCATTTATTCAATTTTTTTTTATTTTTGATATTATAATTTAACTCTATATCCACCTTAACTCAACATTTACTTCACTTTGGTTAAGTTATACTGCATTACTTTAATGTATCTCGCTTCAAGTTTAATATTATTTTATTTAATGTTAAATTAGTAATTTAGTATTTATTATGATTTTTTATCTTACAAATTTGGAGTAATTAAATGTGAGATACAATCTAAATAAAGAAAACATCATTGGACTAGTCTTGATAAACTTTATCTAATTAAATGATCCATTTAGCAATTTTTAATCTTTTATATTCAAAGGATTTTACATGCTTTACTTGTTCATTTGATTCATAATGACTTGATAATTTTGGACGTTGCATCCAATCTCCTTACCATCTTTGCATACAACTTTCCTATAATATTTATCACATTTCTAAAATTTATTTTCATTGATTTAGTAAATCATTATGCAACTTTGAATGTCCTCTTACGAGTGCTTCATGTTGTTTTTATTTTGTCATATTCGATTTTTTCAAATTTTTATTAGAACTTTATTACATATTTGTATAATATTAAAATAATCATTTGTTATTATTTTTTCTTCTTTACTTTGTTAGATCAACGTAATTCCAAATGTGGTCATTCGAGATGAAACAAATGTCTTTGAATCCACTTCAAGAGTTTTATACAATTAAATATTCATTTCTACATTTTAAATTATTTTCATTTGTGGTATTTTGCATTCATTACAATGCATTTCTCATTATACTTGATTTAATGATCAAGTACGCTGCACATTTAGTTCTTAATATGAACAAATAAAACTTTTGAGTATAATCTATTTCATTATTCATATTTCTTCAAACATTTTTTAGTTGTACATCGAAATTCTAATTCTCCTCTTGTGTGAGCTTTATAACTATCAGATTAGGTTATCTTATATTAACATGATTTATCTAATTTTATTGTCGTTGTATATATCATTGATATTAAATTATTTTTTTATGTTTCATAAACTTTTTTAAGTTATTGACTACAAGATGTCATTAAGATGACGTATAGTTTCCTAAGACTTTTGATTTGTACATGATCTGATGATCATGAATGCTAGCATCAATCTTTTTAGCATCTTGGAAAGATACATTCATATAAAATTTAGCTAATTTATTAAAATTGTGCACTTTGATTTTTTTATAATATGTTGCTCTATTTTATCTTATTTATGTTATAATATTTTTTAGTTAAAGTTAGAGTAATTTATTTTTTCTTTGTGCTTATTTACTTTGGTAACTTCTACTAATTCAAAAAGAGTCAAATCAAGAGAAAACAATTTTGTCAGACTAGTCTCGACAACCTAAATGCAATTAAATTTTAATACATATTGGATATGTGGTTTGATGATGTTGTAATAACTCTTCGTAAAATCTCGTAATGCTATGTTCCTATATAATTTAACTTATTTGCTCAATTTTATCTCTATTTCATTTCTATATAATTCCATGGTCTTATAAATATCCTTTCCTATGACATTTATAATGTGTAAATTTTGTTATTTTAGATATCTTTAATTTATATTTTTTATCTTAAATATTTATTATTTAAAATTTTAAATAATCTATTATTTTTTATTCTTATTTATCTTTGGGATTCAAAAAATTTCACAATGAGGGCAGATCGAAATTAACAGAAATTTTTTGGCTTCATCTCGATAACAACAATCACAATAAACATCCATTTTTATATTTTTTTAAAATTTTGATGTGTACCATATTTAATGGACAAAGATGTTTCAACTAGCCTTTGTTTCCTAGAATGCAACTTTCTATTATAATTTCAAAAAATTTTAAAAAATTATCGACTTTTAATTGTTATAATTGTAGGAAATTCTAAGTCTCCTCTCATATAACTTCCACATTGGACATATTTCATCATATTGTTCTTTCAAATTTATATCAATTTATGTTGAGCATATATTTTGTTAACATTAAAATATTAACTTATTCATATTTGAGCTTGCTTATTTGGTGATTCTAAGGCATTGTCATGCGTTATTAGATATTTTAATTCATAAAAGTTCCCATAAGTCAGAATGTATAGTCACCTGAGCAACTTTTAATGCACCATAACCATGTAATTTTTCTAATTTAAACAAATTATTAGCTTTGATTTTGTTATATTCACATGTAACTCCAAATCTCTTATTGTGTCACTATTAGTCCACTTTAATTTTATTTTATTATATTTCTTCAATTTATCTTATTTTATCTTCCATGTATATTTATACCAAGAATTCATTAAAATTTTTTCTTCTTGATTTTTGTAATTTGTAGTATTTTAAAAGAAATTTTATTAAAAAACAAAGATTGTTGTACTTATCTTAATGAGCTTTACCAAATTAAATAATCATATTTTTACTAATAAATATTTAAAATTTTAAATGTTTTACACACTTTGTGAGACATTTCAATTAATAGCTGATTTCATGATCGATAATGTTGCACTTCAGCACTTTAGTATATTTGAATGCAGCATTCCCATATAGTGAATATCAATTTTCCAATGGTTTTGCTTACAATTCTATATATTATGGCGAAATAATAGTTCTCTATTCATATTGACTTATATCACTTTGATTTTATTACATTATGCTACATAAATTTATGTCATTTTTGCTTAAATAAATATTTCCCTATTATTAACCAAATAACTTACTTTTATTTTCACTTTTTTACAATTTTTAATTTATATTAATTAAAAATTATGCTTGTTTCAGAAAAAAACATACGTAGTTGGACACATCTTATTAATCATTATTAAGTTAAAGATTTATTTCTATGTTTTCAAATATTTTTCCATTATTTACATGATTTTTTCATTCATATGCTTTCAATAATCAACATTGTTTGATATGATCTCCTTAGAGTCTTAGTGCCCTTCTTTTTAAGGTTATTTATTTTATTTGTTAAAAATTTTTGCTTTTTTTTATTTATATTGCTATGTAGCTCTAAACCTCCTCTGCTTTGATTTGTTCATTAATTTTATTTTGTTATATTATGATTGTTTAGTATATTTCATTTTAGCTCAATTGTCTATTTACTTACTTTTAAAATAACAATTTATTATTATTATTGTTTCTTTAGTCTGTTAATTTCTCTTAGTTCAATATGATGTTTGATTAAGAAGCCATAAATGTGAAAGTGCTCATTTAGATGAGCTCTATCAAATTGAACATTAATTATTATTCCTTTTAAGTATTTTATTTTCATAGGTTTTATTATTGTTTAGTAGTTATTTTTATTCAAATATTATATGAAATTTTGGATGTTAACATGATTTGCATAGTATCTCAAAATACAATTTTGTCTTCATGTTGTATGATATTTCCAATTTGTTTTGCTTTGATTTTGATATATTATTGTACAACTCAAAATCTCATTGCATATGACCTTTATAATGCTTTTTTTTTACTTTTTTTATTGCCTCAATTTATGTCATTTGAGTTTTAATATATATATTTAAAAAATAATAATATTATTTTAATTATTTATGCTTTTTAAAGTAATTTTAAATAATTCCATGCTAATTTTGATCATGATGAAATAAATATTATTAGAAAAATCTTCGCAAGCTTTATAAATTTAAGTATTCATTTTTAAATTTTGAAATATTTCCTTTTTTGTTTGATTTTTGCAATAATTATGAGATGTTTTGATTCAAATTTGATTTGATCATTAATGATTTTTGTTTGAATCTCTTTATGATGTTAGAATGTAATTTCGTAGTATAAATTATATCACCTATGTAACTCAAATTCTCTTAATGGATCACCCTTGCATCACTTAGATTTGGTAAATTTATAATGATTTAATTTATTTTGTTTCAACTTTATTACGTATTTACCTTATTTTTAAAAAATAGTGTGTCATCGCTTTTCTTTCTTTCTTCACAATTCAAAGAAATTCTTAAGTAAGTCACATAAAAAGCATCTAAATTTTAGTGGACTACTGTCAAAATGCTACTTCAAATTAAATATTTATTTTAGTTATTTTAAAAATTTTATTTTAAAATTTTTTTGCATTTTTTGTGAGATATTTTGATTCATGTCAAGTGTAGTGATTAAGGATATTAAACATGATCACTTTTGCATCTTGGAATGAAACTTTTCTGTTATAATTTATCTCCTTTTTCAACTTTTTTAATTTGATTTAGTTATATTATAATATAACTCTAGATATTATTCCATATGACCTTCCTGTCAATTTTTTTGGCTATATTACATTACTTTAAATTTTTTATTTTTTATTTTTATTATTTATTTACTTAATATTAAAATAATAACTTGTTATTATTTATGGTAATGTTTTATAATTCCAAATATGTTTTGACATCATTCAATTTATCTTCATGTGGTTTATCCAATTATTTATTCATTTTTATACTTCCAATTACTTTAATTTCAATAATTTATGGTTATTTTATTTAGTTATTATGTAACTAAAAGTTTCCTCATGTAATTTTTACATAACTTTTTTTTGTTAAATTACATTGCATTAATTAGTGTCATTTATGCTTTAATTATTTATTTTGTCAACTTGCATTAACTTCAAGAGACCTCTAATCCAAAAAAGCAAATGGCAATGGACTCATAATGATGACATCTATTAAATTAGATATTCATTTCATTATTTTTGAATATTTTAATTTTGATTCTTTTAGCTTATTTTACAAGACACTTTTTTACCCCTTTTAATAGTTGAGGATGTTATAATTGATCTTCCTAATATCTTGGAAGGTGGCATTGTCAACAATTTAACTCATTTGCCCAAATTTTTCTCTTTAATTTTTTTAATACAATTAAAGGCTAATTCTCTTCTCTATGGAACTCTTCACTACTTTAGTTTATCTCATTTGAATTTTATTGTGAATATATCGAAAATTAAATTAATAATTTATTATTATTTAGGCTCATTTTATTTTTAAATTTATAATAATTCTAAATGAGGTCCCATAGATATGAAATAAATATCATTGGAATCATTTAGAGGTGCCTTTTCTAATTAAATATTCAATTTTAGATTTTTAAAGTCTTATTTTCTACAACTTTGGCATCTTTATGAGCCATTTTGACTGACACATGATTCGATGATGAAGGATGTTATTGTAGATCTCCATAATGAATTGGATGTAATATTTAAATAAAATTTTTCTAATTTGTTCAAAATTTTCACTTTCATTTCAATAAAATACTTTGAAATTATAAATCTTTTATCGTGTAGAATATACATCTTTTAGGTGCCCTATAAAAAACACTAAAGCTCTAAAAAATTAAATATTCAAATTATTAAAATCAATATACAATTAGATAGAGCTCATTGAGATGAGTTTAACAATATTTCATTCGTCTCAATTGAGACTAATTTGGAGTTGCCATGAGTTGTCAAATAAACTTAAAAAATAATTACAAATTATTTTTTATTACTAAATTTATATTGAAATTGAAATGAGATAAATTCAAACCTTGTCATATAACCAAATCAAAGTGTAGCAGAGGATATAGGAGAGAAGGGTTACATTTCAATAGTAATGCAAGATATTATTGAGATCAAGTATAGCAATCATGATCCTAAAATAACCTCTAAATCCAATGTATCATAAAACTTGTCAAAGTGCATAGAGCTTTTTGTGTTAAGAGTAATAATACTTATTTTTTATTAAAAATATTTCTTTTTTAATTACTATAAATTGTAAAAATAAATAATTGTAAAAAATAAAAATACATTTTTTGTTTCAAGAAATATTTATTAAAATCTTGATTCACATGAATTGAAGTAATATAGTATAACTAAATTAAAGCAATGAGAGAAATAATATGGAGAAACTATATTTTCATGCACTTAAGAGATTGGATGTAATATCCTCAATAGTTAAGCGAAGTACCAATCAAATGTTCGACAAACTAGTGTCAAAACCTTAGAAAATATAATATCTAAAAAAATGAATTGAAAATATAAATACATAGATCTCATTGAGAAAGGCCCAACAACATTTTTTTCATCTCAATCAGACTTTATTCAAAATAAAATTGTATCACCAAGGTAAATAAAATAAATAATAAAAAAATTATTTTTTGATATTAAGCAAGTATATATACTAATGTGGAATAATATAAATTGAAATAATCTAACATAATCACATCAAAGTGGTGTATAAAATGACACTAGAGAAAAATCATATTTTTATTGTAGTATAACCAAATCAAAGCAAAAGCATCAAAGAAATAGGATATATAGTTCAACAAGGCAACACAACAAATTACAAAAAAAGGAGTGTAACATTGTCATTCATTTTATAAGTAAAGAATAAAAATATCTAACAAAATATGCCAAAAAACTAGAAAATAAATTATTTAAAAATATAAGAATCAATATTTAATTACATAGAGCACTAAGGGAAGATCCAATGTCATTGTTTTTCACTTTATTTGATCTTGTTTAGATTACTACAAGTTACAAAAGATACTAAGCATAAATAATAAAAAAATTATTATTTTTTTATTTAGTCAATATTTCTAAAATTTAAAATTAGACTAATTGAAATAATCAAATTGAACCAAATCAAAGTGATGAGAAGGTCATGTAATAGGGTAGCTATAGCTTCGATGTAATATTGCCAAATCGAGCAAAAAAAAACTAAAAAAGGATAAAATGCTTCGGAAAGTTACCTTCCTTGTTTTTGAGATGACTAAGCACGACATCGTCAACTATAATTTGTGAATAAGTAAAATATCTCATAAAAGATGTAAACTCCTTGTAAAATAAAATAATTAAAAATATAAACTTAAATATTTATTTTTATAGAATTCATTAAAGTGTGTCTAATGACTACTATTTTGTCTCTATTGGACCTCACAAAGAAAAATATCATTAAATATGAAGTAAATAAAAATAAATAATAATAAAGCATGATTTTAATAACAAGTACATTTAAATTGAAGCTAAAAATAAAAAATTACAGTAATATAGCTAAACCAATTGAAAGAAATGCAACGATCACATGAGAGAAGAATTATTATTTCTTAGCCATATAACCAAAATAGAAAATAGAATTGAAAAATAAGGTAAATTATAGTATATAAGTGCACTCTACGATACTAGAGAGTTAAAGTGTAACTTCCTCAATTATTAAATAAGATACAAATAAAAATGACATATTAAAAAAGCCAAAACACTTAAAAATAAAGATTTTTAAAATATTAAAAATAAAATATTTAACTTGATAGAGCTCCTCAAGGCAAGATTGTGTTTGTTTTTTCCATGAGAGTGTGAAAAATAAAAAATTATTATTTTAATATTAAATAAATATATTTATAGATAAAATAAGACAATTTGAAGCATTTTAATATAACCAAATCAAAGTAATTTAAAGTTAAAAAAGTAGGGAATTAGATTTTTCATAGTAATTTAACTAAATTAAAGATATAAAGAAAAGAGATAAATTATGTGGGAAAATTGAAGTTTAAAATATTAAAGGGATCGAATGTAGTATGGAAGATCATAGTGACAAAGGATTAAACAACTTTAGAAAAAGTAATTACAAATCTAAAAACAAATATTAAATTTTATTGAGCTCGTCGATGTGAGTCTAACAGGATTTGTTTCATCTCCATCAGATCACTTTTCAAATATTGTTATTTAATTTAATAGATAAACAAAAATTTTAAAAAATTAATATTTTAATATTAAATAGATATATATTAAAGATGAAGAAAGATGAATAGAAGCAATATAATTGAACTCATCAAAAGTAATATAATATAACTCTTTCAAAGCAATGTAATGATGGCACAAGAAAGAAATTTGAGTTTCATTGTAACCTAACAAACTTAAGGTAAAGGATTTGAAAAAAAATTAGATAAATTGTATAATAAAAATGCTTTACAAAATATTATGTAGTTTAGGGTAATATCTTTAATCTCTAAATAAGGTACAAATTAAAACATCTCATAAGATATTACAAAACCTTATAAAATAAAATATTTCCAAATGAATAACTGAAGATTTAATTTGATAGAGTTCATCAAAATGAGTGTGTCAAAATTTGCTTTTTCTCCATTGAAACTCATTTCATATTACTTAGAATAACAATATTAAGTAAACATAAATAATCATAAATTATCATTTTAATATAAAGAAGATATACGTGAATGATAAAATAATACAAATTGTAGTGACGTAATATACCAAAATCAAAGCATTACAAATGTCACATGAAATGAGATTTAGAGTTACATGGTAATAAACCCAATTAAAAGAAAAACATTTGAAAAAATAAGATAATATTTTTTTTTGGAACATTACATTCAAAGATAATAAAGAGACTAAGGGTAAGATCCTTGACAATCAAAATGAGGTGTGAAATGAAATATCTCACAATGCTAGCCAAAACCCAAAAAATTTAAACATTTAAAAATAAAATAATAAATATTTAATTTGATAGATTTATTATGGATGAGGCAATGACGTTAATATCATGTATGTTGGGCCTCAATGTGAATTATTTTTAATTACTAATGTAAATAAGCATATTTAATTATAGTAATTATATTATGTGAATATAGAATAAAGTTTTAATTAGATAAATTGTTGAAATGCAGCATAACAAAATCATAAGAAACTATTTACAGAAATGACAATTTTTTTTGGGAAGGGTTTTCAAAAATACTAATGAGATGAAGGGTAACATCCTAAATTGTCAAATTAGATATTAGTAGAATACCTTATGAGGCCTACCAAAATTATAGAAATGAAATTTCGTAAAATTAATAAGAATAAATATTTTATTTAACATAATAATATGAGACAATGAAACAAAAGCTTTTGAATAAAAAAATAAGTTTTATATGAGAATAGTACATTTAATGAAACAAGCTAATTTGTACGTAAAGTCCTTTGTCATTAATCATATCATAAAAAATATCTTATAAGCATGGCAACATTTTAGAAAATAAAATACTTAAAAATAATTATATAAATGAACATTTTTTGGATAGAGCTCACCTAGATGAGTATGACGACATTTGTTACTTACTCGATGAACCCTATTTGGAAAATCAATGAATTATAGAATTAAATAAACATAAATAATCATTAATATATATTTTAATATTCAGCAAGTATATATTAAAACTAATGTGGGATATATCAGAGAAATATATTATTTAAAAATTTGAGTGATATAACAGTCACATAGAAAGGGAGTTAGAGTTTCATGGTAATATAAAGATTCTTCACAAAAAAATATTAAAAGAGAAGCAAGATTTACGACAAACATGCATTCCAAGATATTAAGAAGATTAAGTGTAACATCCTCTAATGTAAAATAAAATTTGAATCAAAATATTTAATTAAGTATGTGAAACTCATAGAACATAAAAGTATATGAATTTTTAATTGATAGATATTTTCAGGTAATGACTAACAATTTTTTTGTCACTCGATCAAACCTCATTAAAAATTACTAATAATTTTTTATATTTAAGTAAAAATATATTATATGTAACATGATGTATATTGAAGTAATGTAATATATTGAAATAATTGGGATATAACTCTCACATAATGGAGATTTAGAGATACATAATAATATAAAGCAATCAAAGCGAAACATATGAACAAAAGAGAAATTATACAAGAAAGTTTGTTTGAGGAAACCAAGTTGATGGAGTGTAATCTCTTCGATCATAGATTAGGCATGATTCAAAATATGTCATAAAAAAATAAAACACTTAAAAATAAAAATATTTTTAAAAAATATAAAAATTAATAATTAATATGGTAGACCCCTTCAAGATAACGTTGATGATGATTGTTTAGTCTCTATGAAACCTCATTAGTGATTACATTGAATTCAAAAATAAATAATCATAAATAATAATAAATTATCACTTTAATATTAACCTAGTTTAATAAAAATAAAGCAAACTAAAGATCATAATAGAAAATGATTATTGCTACAAAATATCATAATAAAATAAAATAAAAAACAATAAAAATTTTAGTTTAACTATGTAAGATAGCTACATTCCTTGATATTGAGGAGGTTGAGTGTAACTTTCTAGATCATTAAATAAGGTACAAAATAAAATGCCGAAAAAGCCAGCCAAAACATTAAAAAATGAAATATTTATAAATATTAAAAAATACATAATTAGATAGTGCTCGTAGAAATATGTCGAACAACATTTACTTCATCTTTAATAGACCACAATAGAAGTCACTATGAATTAACAAATTAAATAGGAAAATATTTTAATAATTTTTTATATTATGTAAATATATCTAAAATCAAAAATCAAGAAAATTTAAGTAGTGTAACCAAATCAATTTGAAGTAATGGTCCCATGCCCAGAGAAATAGACTTATAATGTAATATGACCAAATAAAAGTGAATTATTGGAATAAATGATATAAATTACATTGTACAAGTGAGCTCCATGTACTTAGGGGATTGACTATGATATCCATAACAAGTAAATATTAACAAATTGTAGTGTCTCATAATTATGACAACCTTAGTCAAATATAATATTTTAAATAATAAAAAAAAAATTTAATTGAATAGTCCTAATTAGGGAGAGTCCAACAGTGTTTGTTTCAACTCAATATGACCTTATTTGGAGTAATGGCAAATTACTAAAATAAAAAAGAGAAAATATTAATTAATAAATATTTGAATATTATGTAAATAAATATTAAAATTAGAATGACACAAATTAAAGATAACATAGTAAAATCAAACAGATGTAGAAGTCCACTGAAAAAATAATGTAATTTTTATTTTAACATATAAAAAAACAAGAAAATTTTATGGAATAAGATAAATTATTTGGTAAAGTTGCATTCTAAAATAGTAACAAGATTGAGTGCAACATTCTTAATTTTCTAATTTGGTATAAATCAAACTTTCTTACTAGATATCTATAAACCATAAAAAAAATATTTGATTGATAGTGATCATTGAGATCGTAATAAATAAACATAAATAATCATAAATTATAATTTTAATATGAATGAAAGATATGTTAAATTTTAATTAATGTTTATTTAATCCATGAAATATAGCAAAATCAATACAATATAAAGGTCATGCGACCAATTACATAAAGTTTCCTTTCAATATAGTGAAATATAGACAAAAAATTTTAGGAAAAGAGAAATTATTTTTGAATACTGTAATCCAAGATACTATGTTGATTGAGTATATGATCCTCAACCAATATCTATTGTAGAAATTAAATTTTATTGTGAAGCATGCTAATGTCTTAGAATATAAATTTACAAAAAAAATAAATATTTAATTAGATAAAAATCATCGAGATGAGACAATGATGCAATTTTTGTCCTATTTGACCATGTTACATATATTATGAATATCAAAGTAAATAATCACAAATAATAATATATTTTTATTTTGTTATTACATAAATTTATATTAATGCTAAAATGTTGTGAATTGATATAATATAGTATAAAGAAAACAAGATTATGTAGATCATATGGGAGGAGATATAGTTCATCAAATTAATAAAACCTAATAAAAGTGTACCATTTGTAGAGAAGAGATAAATTATTTGAAAGGATAACCTTCAAAGATATTAAAACAATATATATAAATGAATATTTTATTGGATAGAGGTCTTTTAGACTTGTCCAACAAAGTTTCCTTAATTTCGATTAGACATTATTTGGAATATCTTCAAATGATGAAGATAAATAAGCTAAAAAAATCATTAAATTGTTATTTTAATATCATAAAATTTAAATTAAAAGAAAAATAATGTAAGTGAAATATTAAGTGATGTAATTATCACAAAAGTGGAGATTATAACTTCTTAGTAATATAACCAAATCTTACTAAAAAGTTTTATGAAATGAGATACATTAAATGGGAAAATAGCATTCTAAACTATTAAGGCTATGAAGTATAGCTTCTTTGATTATTAAGTTACAAATTGGAATATCATGTAACATATGCCAAAAATACTAAAAATTAAATATTTAGAAATGTTAAAATTAATATTTAATATTAGAGAGCTCATCTAGATGGGTCCAATGATGTTTGACTCTCCATTTGACCATGTTTGGATTTGCATCAAATTTTTTATATAGATAAACATCAATAATAATTAATTATTCAAGGTGATGTAAAAATTACACACGAATAGAATTAATATAAAAAATTATAAGAAAATAAAAGTAGAAAAATAGAAGATAAGGTACATTATATATGATAGATGAATTTCATTATACAAAGAGATCAAGTGAAACATTCTTGATTGTCAAATCAAGTAAAACTGAAAATGCATCATAAGGTGTACTAAGACCCATAAAAATAGTATACTTAGAAATACAAAAATATATATTTAGTTGGATAGACCTTATCAAGACTACCAAAAATTTTTTTATTAAACATACAGTAGACCTTGATAAAAGATATCAAGAATTACAAAATTAAATATGGATATATTATAAAAAATTATTTTTTTAATTTTTAATAAATACACATTGAAGTAAAAAATTTGATAAATTTTATCAATATAACAAAGTGAAATCATAGTCAAGGTCATGATATTATAATAAGATTTTTATCATTTCCATGATAAATTGAAACTTTTCAACACATGACATAAATTTTGTAGAAAGATGGAGCAGTATATGGTTAAGAGTTCTCATAAGCAGTGCCAAACATTAGTAATCTATAATATTTTTTGAAAAAAATTATCCAAAAAAATTAGAAAAAAAAATAAATAATAGTTTTTAAAATTAAAAAAGCTAAGTTGTATAAGATGCTTGCATTTGAACATACTAAAAGAGATTGAATGTGACAATGTTGATTGTAAAATAAATTATAAATAAAAATATATCATAAAGCAAGAAAAAAATCTTAGAAAAAACAAATCAAATATATTTTATGGAATAAGGCTCATCAAGTATAGCTTAACAACATTTTTTCTTTAAATCAAACCATGTTAGCAGTTTCTATGAATTAGTAAAGCAAATAAAATCAAACAATATTATATAATTATTTTAAAATTAAGAAATTACATGTTAAATTAAAATAATGTAAATTGAAATGATATAATATAATGAAATCAATATGATGCAAAGATCATATGATAAATGACTTTCGGTTACATAAAAAATAACCCAATAAAAAAAAAAACATTGGAAAAAAGGAGATAAATTATTCAACAATATTATATTCCAAAATGTTAAAGAGCACTACTTAACATCCTTGACCATAAAATTAGGTTTTAATCAAAATATCTTATAAACTATTACAAACTCAAGAAAATAAGACATTTCAACCTATTTACACACACACATACACACACAAACGCACACACACACACGCGGGCACATATATATATATATATATATATATATATATTGTTGGGTGAGCTAATTGAGACGAGTCTAACATTTTTCTTTTGCATCGATCAGTGCCTACTTGAAGTAACTTTGAATTACTATAGTTAATAAGCATAAATAATCATTAATTATTAATTAAACTTTAAGGAAACATAATTTGGAAGTGATATAAGAATAGCTCAAGTAAAGTAATAAAACAAAATAATAATGACATAAATGTCTCACAAGAGGAGAAAAAGAATTACATAATCATATAACCAATTAAAAGTAGAAAATTTTAAGAAACAAGGTAAATTTTATAAAGAAGAATTCCAGGATATTAATGATATTGATTGCAATATCCTTTATTATTAAATAAGGTATGAATCAGATGATCTTCTAAAACATGGCTAAATTATAAATAAATCAAACAATGATGTATAAAAGACAAATATTTTAACACTTGTTGAGAGGCCTCCAATGACTTTTTTGGTGTCTATGAGGCCTCATTTTGCATTATATTTTATTAATAAGTTGAAAAGAATAAAAAAAATATTATTTTAATATTAAAATAAATAAATTAAAACTTACATGAGACATATTGGACAATGTTATATAAAAAAATCATGTTGACTTATACTCACTTGAGAAAAAGGTTTCTTTTCGCAAACTAATTTGATCATGTAAGAACAAAAATTTAAAAAATAAGGTAAATTTTATGACATAACTATATATCAAGATACAAAGGAGATCTGAGTATAATACTATGGATCATCAAATCAGGTGTTAATTAAAATCCACCTTGAAAGTGCTAAAACCCCAAAAAAGAAAGATATTTAAAAATATAAAACAAATTCTTAATTTTTTAGAGCTAATCAAAATGAGTCCATTATCTTTTATTTTTTTTCTATTAGGCCTCAATAGAAATTATTATGAATTATCAAATTAAGGAAGCATATGTTATGGTAAATTATTTTTTATATTTTTAGTATATATATATTATGGGAAATATTAGAAAAATTGAACTATTGTGACCAAATCAAATGCTAGTAATGGTCACATGAGAGGTTAATAAGACTAACGTGGTAATATAACTTGGCCATAGTTAAAAATGTCAATAAATAATATATATTCTATAGGAAAGGTCCATTCTAATATATTTAACATATCTATTGTAGCAAAAATGATCGGTAATTTGGTGAAGATTTTCATTTCTTGTAATGTGGACCAAAACTAAGTCAAATATAATATTTAAAGAAAAAAATTTGAAATTTGGTTATATAGCTCTTCTTAACAACTGCAATGGCATTTGTTTCATCTTGATAGGACTCATATAAAATTATCATGGATTGTCAATCTAAATAAGTAAAGTAAATAATAAATAACTATTTTAGTAACAAGAAATATATATTAATTTGAGCATGAGATTAATTTAGTAATATAATATAACCAAACAAAAGAGATGTAAGTGTAACTCGAGAGGAGAATTTCTATTTTATAGCAATATATTAAAATCAAAGAAAAAAAGTTTAACAAATGTAATGAATTATATAAGATACTAGTTTTGAAGTTAGTAATGAGATCGAATGTGAGACACATTATTATAGAATCATATATGATTTGGGATATCTCATAAAACATGTAAAAACTCTAAAAAGTAAATGATTCCAAATTTTAAACATTAATATCTAATAAATAGTCCATGTCAACATGAGTCCCAAGATATTTATTTCATCTACATTTAACATCATTTGGAATACTTGTGACTTACTAAGTTGAAAAAAATTTGAAATTTGGTTATATAGCTCTTCTTAACAACTGCAATGGCATTTGTTTCATCTTGATAGGTCTCATATAAAATTATCATGGATTGTCAATCTAAATAAGTAATGTAAATAATAAATAACTATTTTAGTATCAAGAAATATATATTAATTTCAGCATGAGATTAATTTAGTAATATAATATAACCAAACAAAAGAGTTGTAAGTGTAACTATAGAGGAGAATTTCTATTTTATAGCAATATATTAAAATCAAAGAAAAAAAGTTTAACAAATGTAATGAATTATATAAGAAACTATTTTTGAAGTTAGTAATGAGATCGAATGTGAGACACATTATTATAGAATCATATATGAATTGGGATATCTCATAAAACATGTAAAAACTCTAAAACGTAAATGATTCCAAATTTTAAACATTAATATCTAATAAATAGTCCGTGTCAACATGAGTCCTAAGATATTTATTTCATCTACATTTAACATCATTTGGAATACTTGTGACTTACTAAGTTGAATAAGCATAAAAGTCATAAATTATTATTTGACATTAAGCCAATATATATTAAAATTCAAAGGAGTTTTATAGAAGAAATGTAACTTAAAAATGAAAAGAAATGTAATGGCCACAAAAGTGAAGAATTATATTTTCATTTAAATATAATCAAATCTAGGCAAAAAAGTGAGAAATGAGATAAATTCTCAATTAAAGTTATTTTCCAAGATAATTAGGTGATCAAGAATAACTTCCTCAATGATCCACTCAACCACAAATATAAATGACTCATAAAGAATTCCAAATTCACCACAAAGATATTTTAAAAATTTTTAAAAATTATTATATAATTTGTTATAGCTCACTAGATGAATCAAATAACATTTGTTTTGGTTTGGTTGAAATCCCTTAGGATTTAGCACAACTTACCAATAAAAATAAGTATAAATAATATTATTTTATTATGTTAATATTAAGTTAATACATATAAAAGCCGAAATAATGTAAATTCAAGAAATGCAATATTACCAAATCAAGATGATGTAAAGAGTACAAAAAGGAGATTTAGAGTTACATGATAATATAACAAAGACAAAGCTTAACATTTTATAAAAGGAGATAAATTATTTAAGAAAGTTACGTTCGATGACACTAAGGTGATCAAATGTAATGTCCTTAATTATTGCATCAATTACGGACAAAAGTGTCCCATAAAATATATAAAAATCACTTGTTATTAAAATATATAAAATGATTATATAAAAATGAATTTCTAATTTAATAGAACAAATTGAGATTTGTCCAAGATATTAATATTATCAATTATGGCATCCTCAATTATTAAAAATAGTTTAAAACAAAATATCAAATCAAGCATGATTAAAAAATAACTAAAATATAAATAATATGTGTTATGTTAGCGCTTGTCATGTTGATTCAAGCAGCATTTTTTTCCATCATTAAATCCTTAGTCATAAATAAATCAAATTAAGAAATTAGAAAGGAATAAATAATAATAAATAATTTTTAATGTTAATTTAATATATATTAATTCTTAAATGAGATCTATTATAGTAAAATTGTATAACAAAATCAAGGTGATATAAAGGTCACACTAGATACTTAGGAGTTAAACGTTTCATAAATTGTTTAAAAATATTTCATTCTAATATACATAGAAGATCAAGTATAACATTTTCTACTAACAAATAATGTATCAATTACAATATCTCATAAAGCATACTAAACCCTAGCAAAACATGATGATGAGTGAAACAAAAATAAAAATTCAATAGAATAGTGCTTGATCAAACTCATTCCAAATTACTATGAATAACAACAAATAGATAGGCATAGATATGAATAAATAATTGTGCTAAGATAAGTTAGCTATATGTTAAAGCTAAAAATTGAAAAATATTGGCACTAATAAAAAAAATAAATGAAATATAAGGGTCACTCAAGAGGAAAATTAAATTTTAATCGTAACATATTAAAATAAAAATGATAAATTTGAAGAAAATGAGATAAATTGTAGTAGAAAGTTTCTTTCCATGATTACAACAACAACAACAAGGGTGACATTATTGATTGCTTAATAAAGAAAGAATAAAAATGTCTTACAAAAGAAGGATAAACAATAGAAAATAAGAATTAAAAAAAATATTTAATTGATAGAGCTTATCTTGATGAGTACAATGACACTTTTTTATGTTAATAAAAAACATTTGGAAATAATGTGAATTAATAAATCAAATTAGCATAAAAAATTTTAGTTATTATTTTAATATTAATTAAATATTTGTTAATTCTAAACTAAGATTTTCTAAAGCTTTGTAGTATTACTAAAACAATGAGATAAAAGTCCCATAGGAGGAGATTTAAGGTTACATAGTAATATCACCAACACATAACAAAACATTTGGCAAAATGAGATAAAACATATGAGAAAGTTGGATTCAAAGGTACTAAGGAGATTGTGTGCAACTTCCTCGATATTCATAAAAGGTATGCATTAAAATGATGTTTAAAATGAAAAAAAATCAATTTAAATAAATAATTTAAGTTTAATAATGAATTTGTTTATTTAATTATCGAGACGAGTATAATAACATTTGTTTCATCTCAATAGAAACTTATTAGAGGTTACTCATAATTAGTAAGGTAAATAAGCATAAGTTATAATAATATATTTTTTTAATAATAATTTAACATATATATGAACTAAAATTCAATAAATTGACGTATTGTAATATAAAAAAAACAAAGTAAACATCATATGAAAGTTGAATTAGAATTTCATAGTAATATAACGAAAGCACAGATGAATATTTGGACAAATTTAAATAAATTATATAGGACAGTTGTGTCCAAAAATTTTAAAGGGATAGAGTGTAATAACTTGGATCTATAATTCAACCATATTTGAGCTGCCTTATAAAGAATGCAAAAATCCTTACTCTAATAAAATATTTAAAAATAAAAAAAAATTAAATATTTCATTGTATGGAGAACACTAGACATGCCAAACTATGTTTGATATTAAGTTGTTATTTTGATATTAATTAACTATAAAATAAAGTAGAAATGAGATAATTTTAAGTGAAGTAAAATCAAATCAAAATGATTTAAAGGTCACACAAGAGGATAATAGGCTTTCATGGTAGCATGACTAAATCAGAGTAAAAAACTTAAAATAAAATAAATTACATAGGAAACTCACCTTCCAATATACCAAACCTCAATTGCAATATCCTCACTCATCAAATTGGGTACAAATTTAAATGACTCATTAACCAGATTGGGATGGCTTCATTCAACTTGATCAAATGTTGCCAATCTATTCCAGCTTGATTCAACCATCTAAAATGCATCTACCTTTACATTACTTAAATGAATAGTCTAGGCCTTAGTTGTGTCTATCCAATAGCTCTATCAATTTTGCCTGACTGCTAAATAATTAGCACTGATGTATGCTATTGTAATGGTCATTTTCAAATGAATTTAAGGCTATTTATAATAGCTTTTTAAATAGCTTTTGCTTTACTTTTAAATGACTATGACAAAATAAATTTTAAAAATACCTAACCATGGTGAATGAAATATTAAATCATTTTGAATAAGAGTTTAAGAACTACGAAAGGGCTGCATCATTTTAATTGGTGAAAATTTCCCACAATCACAATGCGATTTCAGCTACTTTAAATTCAAAATTTTCTCTAGCTTAGGCAAATTATTCTAGGTTTGATTTTCATAGTTCTCTTCACTATTTTGATCTTTTTATGCCATTTTAAATTCATGAACAAGAATAAGAAAATTTATATATTTTTATCTTAGATTTTGTTATTAACGTATTTTTGTTTTTTTCTTAGCATTAGACTGCCCAACATTTATGAAAGCTCGAGTTACATTTTATATCATAAAAAATGTTATTATGGATGAGCTCATAAAAGCCTAGGTTGTATATTACTTTTTCAAAATCTAATAGGTTAGATGTGAATCGTAAGGAAAATCCTAAGTTATAACTCTTTTACTAGTAAAGCTTTTCTGAACATTATTTGGGGGTGGGCATAGGTTCTAGTTCGAACTCAACCATAAAAAAATTTTAGGTAACTATTTCCACTTTTATTTTTTATTTTTTAAAATTTAAATTAGAAATTAATATATTTGTAAATCAACATTTTTTTATAAACATAGAATAAGTTTTATAGAGAATTTTTGAAAAATAAATAAATTCATAAAATTACCAAAAATACTTTAAATCCCATAGTTCAATACACTCTTATAAGATTTGCTTACTAGTTTTCCGTTCATTTTGTATTAGAATATGTTCCCTACAAGTAGCGAGTCAAATCATTGGTGTAATCTTTTATTAATATGAGAAAATTAATTATCTATTTAATTCTATTTAATTCTTAATTTATTTTTTCTTTATTAATGTTAATTACTGTATTATCACTATTCTTTACTGTTTGAATTCTTTATTTTCTTGTTGTAATTATTTCATTTAAGTGTTTAGAAATGACTTCAACCATAATTAATATTTGTGAAACATCACATTAAGGATTTTTGTCATGTCATCCCCCATTATTTAAGGATGAAAAATGTTTTATTTGGTAATCTACTTTTAAAATTTTTGTTCCATATATTGATTAAGATTTATGGAATCTTTCTAATCATTTTCTTTCTACCAACAAAGAAAGAAGTAATAAATCAAGGATAATAATTCAATTTAATGCTAATAGAATGAATTACTTATTTTGTGTATTGTCTCAAGAAATTGGTGTGAGAGTGTGTCTGGCTACAACTTGTTTCGAGAAGATATACAAATCAAATAGGTACTACGGTGAGAATTAATCTCAAGATATTGGTGATGATAAGAACTAAAAAAGAAAGAATTAGAGAAGAAGAAGAAGAAACTCAATTTAGAGATGAATCATCGAAGTAAACTTGTATCTTGTACTTTTAATTCAAGACATGGTTCTACTTTTGAATCTTGTGATGAAAAACAAAATTATTTTAATAAATTACTTGTTGAACATAAAACATCAATCAATATGTATGACAACATAAGGGCGTTTGTGGCAAACTTGAATCTAAAATAGTTAAATTGCATGAACAATGTGATTCACTTAAAGTGGAAAATATTTCCTTAACTAATCAAGCTCACGCCTATATTTCCAATGTTTCAACTTTTAAATATTCAAACATATAATATAAAAAGTAATTATCTAGCTATATTACATGTAATGCTTCTTTAAAATTAGAAGATGATAATTGGAGAAAAGAAAATTCTTCACTAAAATAAAACATAAAAATTTTTTGTTTCACGGCAAAAAAAAGGTGTGATCTAAAATAAAAGCATAATATTTTTTCTAATTTATTTACTTTTAATTATTCACATGTACATTGACATGCTACTTCAATTAACACATGAAAAAGGGTGGTGGTTATTTGAATGCCACATATCCACTCAGTCAAGCTTCATCTTATGATCATGTGATATGAAATAATGTATGCTTGCATGATAATCATAGACTAAAGTGCCATATATCCATGCATTCAATGCACCACTTATTCCTTCTTTCGACACATCTAATTATCAAGTTAAATCTCACAGAACAACCACATCCCATTACAATTGAACAAGAGATTGTTTGGGTTCCTAAATTTAATTCTTACATATTTTTGCAAGTGTATCTCCATATCTTAGGACTTATTTAGACATGCATTTCTTTGTGAGGTTGTGTGACTCATTTGTAAAATATTTAAAATTCTAATCTTATTTACATTAAGTTAGAATATGAACTCATTCTAAACTTTTAGTATCAATCAATATTTTAGAACTTTTTCATTAACCAAGTTACAATGTCTTTTTTGTTAGTTTTAATATTCATTGACATAAAACTTTAATAGATAATAAAATGTTATTAGTTGGAAGAACAAAGGGTGGCACTTACGTCATTAATTTTGATCAACTAGGAACTAATGAATTAAAATACTTAGACATTGAAGTGAGAACAATTTATGGCATAAAAGGAAAAGTTATATTGTTGTTCTATCAAAAAGAAAAAAAGAAAATAAATGGTCATATAAAGAATAACTAGACTAATTTAAAATGTGTCAATCATGACAAAAAGAAAAATTAAAAATTACTTAACCATTACTGGACCATTAAAGAAAACTTATTTTGGGCAAAAAATCTAAAGTTTAGCAGAAAAAATTTGAATTTGTGATTGATAATAATTTTTCTAAATTTTCTAGATTGAATTTCATACAAATAAACATTGTAACATCGTAAGCTATGTTAAATTGATTAGAAAATTAGAAAGATAAAATAATTTTAATTTAATTTTAAATAAGTATTTATGATTATTGCAATGAATAGAAAATATAAGATCAATTTATGTCTCTCTCATAAGAAAACATGCAAGTTTGTGTATGGAAAAATAATAAACACAACATGTTTTGGAGATAATTTATTTATTTTTTCAAATTTAATATAATATTGATATTGATCATTATTTTTATAGATTTTCATTAGTTATTTTATTTTAAATAGAAAAGGTACAATTGGAAATTTTGTTAATTTAATTTGAAAATTAGATAAGAAAATGCACATTGTGTTCAATCGGTGAATTCCTAAAAAAGTTTAAAAAATTTTATGATTACATTGACTCAATAATGAACATTCTAATTCGCAAATGGAGAAAATTGAATAAGAAAGAATATGTAGAAAGAGATAATCAATGTCTTCCTTTTTTTGAATTATCAAAATCAAAAGAAGTCAAATAAATGTTGTATTAATAATGTAAGAATAAGAGTTTTTATGAAACAAATTGATTATTGTATATCTGTATTTATAATAGAAGCTATTTTTCTTAAGAAGCTCCAAAGGGTGTAGGTACATCTCATGAATTAATAAAAGACATTCGAAAATTAATTATAAGATTTAATACGTATACTTAATGATCAATAACTCATTAGAGCTACACCAGTACTCAACAATAAACTATATGAGACCAAACACTGCATGTTTAGCACTTTTTTGAATTGGCTTATCTAGTATAAAATAGGTTTACATGTAAAGAATAATCCATGCTCTTCTAAAGATGATGAACATGTGGTCTTCAAAGCACCTTGAAGTATTCAACAAGCTTCAAAGATTGGTGACATGTGCATTAGCTTTGACATGGTTTTATTTTACTATGAATAGAATGTTAGATTGCTTATTTTAGAGAACTCTACTTTCGTATCTATTTCAAATGATATTCAAACATCCAAAATATTAAAACATCTCCTTGATTTAACAAATGGGATTTATTTTTTAATCTCTCAAATTTTTTCTTGGTTCAAATCTTACTCATATTATTTGTTGATTTAAGAAACTTGTTTCTATTTTTGAACATTTTTCCTTTGTTAAATAATACTTTTACATTTTTTTTTAAATTCTATGCTATCTTCATCGATAAACCTTGAAAAAATAAAAAAATAATTTGTTAATTCTTTCTTGATTAAGTAAAATAATTAAGCTTCATCATCCTAATCTCAAGCTAAACTTAATTAAGCAAGAGTAGGCACTTGCCAGTGTTAAGACTCATTGCTTGAACAAAATTAGGTTGGGGCAATCTACTATAGTCCTAAACCTACTTGGAGCATGTAAGACCAAAAATTAACCCATAATCTTATAGCCATTTGAGTGAACAAAGTGATTAAATATTGAGCACACAAGAAGGGAGGCAGTCCCTATTCAACTCACAAAAAACCTAATGCAAATCCTTATAAAGAACCAATACCTTTATTTCTGAATTATATTGGACTATTCTTTGTCACTTATCTGCTTAAAAAATTAAGAGAGCTCAGCATTATCAAATCATGTCCTTTGCAATTGCGTAATGGAGATTGCCTCCACTTTTAGATGGTGTCTTAATCAATCTAATCATCCTTTATTGAGCCAATCAAACGGTTATTGCTTGATCCCCTATAATTTTTTGCTCCTTTCTTAACATCAAATAGTCAAGAACTCACTGGCATCTTAAAATAGCTTTACTTATGATAAATCTTTTCATGACACTTGCAACTATAAATACTCCACTTGATTGAATGACCTTGAACTAATCCTTTTTGATCTAACCATCCAAAATGTATTAACCTGTATAACAATGGATAAAAAACTCTCAATCTCTCCAATGTCGATCCAATGACTCTATTCAATCTCACCTAACTATAAATAAATAATAGTTATATATTCCATTGCAGTAGACTCTTTAAAAACTTTTGTAATGACTATGAGCAAACTTTTTCAACAAATACCTGACCATAGTGAATGAAATAGTAATTGAATATGAACAAGATTTTAACTCACAAAGAAAGGTTGCATCATATTATACTAGCATAAATTTTCCCTAATGTTATCTATGACACGAGACTACTTCAAATTCCAAATTTTTTTCAAACTAACCCTTATTTTTCTAAGATTTTGTTTTCTCAATTATCATCATAATTTTGAACCTTTTATGAGATTTTCCATTCATATATAAGCAGAACAAAATTTGTACATTTTTTTCGAAAATTTGTTTATTCTTATTTTTTTCTTTTTGGTTGGGTTGCCCGAAATTTGGAAAGCTTCAGTTCAATTTGATAAATTAAAAAAAGAGATGTGACTAAGCTCATAAAAGCCCAAGTTATTGTTGAAACTTTAAAAGTTAGCACGTAAGAGGTGAATCATAAGCAAAAACATAAGGTTGTTAGAAAGAATTATTTTGATTTACTATTTCAAACAATGGTCCTAGTTTGAATAGAACCATATAAAAATTTAGATTTACTATTTCAACTTTTATTTTCATTTTTCTTTGTCATAAAAATTATAAATTAATATTTTGTAAAATCAATGTTTTCTATAAATATAAAAATATTTTATAAATAAATTGTTAAAATAAATACATCTATAAAATTAGAAAAAATAACTTTAAAACCAAGGATTCATGACCCCCTCTCTCTACACCTCCTCACTGTCCTATGCTCCTGACACTTGTTTTCTTTTTTGATGAAAAGGAATAAATTGTTCGAGGAAGTTGTACTCCAAGACATTTTGGAGATCGAGTGTAAAATCCTTGATATTCAAATTTGGTACATATTGAAAAGTCTTAAAAGGCATAATAGTATGCTACAATGATATCTTTTGTCTTGATTGAATGTTGCATTCAATCAGACAAATTACAACTAAAAAAACTTCAGTAACACAAAACATTCTTTTAATTATTAGGTTAATACAAAGAAAAGATCAAATGTAATAAATTCAACAAAATAATTATAACAAAATCCAAGTGATGTGTGTTAAATGAGACAAGAATTAGAGTTTCATTGTAATATAACTCAATTAAGGCAAAAAAAATTGAAAAAATGTGGGAAATTTTATGGGAATGTCACTTTCCAAGATAGGAGCATGATTGACTTTGACACCCTTGATTTGTCAAAACCTTTTAAAAACAAAACGTGAACCTTGTCAAAACTTAGGAAAACTGATTAAAGATAATTAAATATTTATTGGCTAAAGCCCATCTAGATGTGCTTCACAATTATAGTTTTGCTTAAATTAGACATCTCTTGGAATTATTGTCAATTGGAAAATTAAATAAAATAAATAATAATGTGAAATTATCATTTCAATATTAAGTAAATATATACAAAAGTAGAAATGAGATATATTGGAGATTTATGATAATATAAATTGGAAAGGTTGTAAAGGTCACCTTAGATGAGATTTAGAGTTACATACTATTATAATAAAATAAAAGAAAAAATTTAAAGAATTGAGCAAATTTTAATTTAAAACTATATTTAAAGACTCAAATCAGATCAAATTTAGTTTCTACAAAATTCAA
The DNA here is from genome assembly GCA_023846275.1 of Vanilla planifolia. NCBI lineage: Eukaryota > Viridiplantae > Streptophyta > Magnoliopsida > Asparagales > Orchidaceae > Vanilla > Vanilla planifolia. Next base: position 15,261,955 of record CM043875.1, on the reverse strand, counting down.
ATGAGATATAAATAAAACAAGCTCATAAACAAGGCATAAAAATCACAAAAAAGATTTAAAAATATAAAAGTTGATATTTAATTATGAAAAGCTCATCAGAATTACTACAAAAATTTTCTTAATTTGTTAATAAGATGTTGTTTGGAATTATTATAAGCAAAAAATTTTAAAATTTTAAAAATAAATATTGAATTTGGTACAGTTCATTAAGATGTGTATAATAACAATTGTTTCAACCTGAGAAGACATCACTTTGATTTTTTTCAAGTTAAAAAAATAAATAAGCACAAAAATTAATTAAATAATTATTTGAATATTAAGTTCATAAATGTATTAAAGCAACACTAATATTATTGAGGTAATGTAATATAACCAAATGAAAGATACGTAAATGTCACAGAAGGAGAAATTTAAAGTTACAAAGCATATCACTCAATCTAAATAAAAGTTTTGAACGAATGAGATTATTTTATGAGAAAGACAAACTCCAAGATTCAAAGAAGATTTAGTATAATAAAGATCAAATGAAATTTTCTTGATCGTTAATTTAGGTATAAATCAAAATATCAAATAAAGAATAGAAAAGTCATATGAAAAAACTTTTTAAAACATAAAAGATGATTATTTAATTACATGATGCTCACCATGACAAGTACAATGACATTTTCTTTGTCTTAGGAGAACCTCAATGGGAATTAGTAGAATCATGAAAGTAAAAAAGCATAAAAAATGAAAAATTAATACTTTAATATTAAGAAAAATATGTGAAAAATTAAATTTGCCAAATTGAAGACACATAACATAGCTAATTAAAAGTGATGTAATAGTCATAAAAGATGAGATTTATTATTACATAGTAATATAAGCAATCAAGAGGAAACAATTTCAGAATTTGAGATATATTACATGGGAATGTAATATCCCAAGATATAAAAGAGTGAAGTGAGCAACAACATTCATTAAAAATCAACAAATTGGAAAATCTCATAAATCATTCAAAAACATTAAAAATAAAAAAAACTAAAAAAATTAAAGAATTAAAAAAATTTAATTTTATATTACCAATTAAAATGTGTGTGATGATAGTTATTTCACCAAAGTAAAACCTCATTAAAAATTCTAGTGAACTATAAAATAAAAAAAAAAAAAAAGATAAATTTTAATTTTTATTTTAAGTAAATATATGTTAAAGCTCAACTCTGTTAAAACGAAGGAATGTAATATAATTAAATAATTGTAACATAAAGGTATTAAATAAAATGCCTCTTAAATCAAACTAAGACATTAATAAATAATATGTTTCAAAACACAAAAATTAATATTTGCTTTGATAAATTTCATGGAGACATGTCTAATGAATTAGTTTTCATATCGATTGCATGCGAATTTTGATTTATTACGAATTACAAAATTAAATATGAATAAATAGTAGTAAGTTGAAATTTTAAAAAAAAGTAATTATATATTAAAAGCAGAAATGAGATAAAGCAATATAACATATTGAAATTGACGTAAAGCAATGGTCAAATCTCAACAAATTCTGATTTAAATAGTAATATAACTTAATCAATGCAAATAATTTGATAAAATGAGAGAAATTATTTAGGAAAATTGCATTGTAAGATTTTAAGGAGATCAACAATAGCATCATATATCATCGAATTGGTAAAAATTAAAATGAATAGTAAAGCATGACAAAACTACAAAAATAAACTTTTAAAGTTAAAGTGAATTCTAAAATTGATAAAGCTCAGAGAAACTAGTGTAATATTGTTTATTTCTCCTTAACTAAATCTCATCTAAAATTACTACAATTTACCAAAAAAAATATGCATGAATAGTAATAAATTTTATTTTATGTAATGATATAACAAAGCTAAAATTAGATAAATAAAACTAATATAATATCACTAAATCAAAGAGATGTGAAAATCACAATAGAGAAAAATTAGAATTTCTTAAGAATAAAACAATAATAAAGCAAATAATTTAAATAAATTAAATAAATTGTACAACCAAGTAACATTATAATACACTAATGACATTCATGATCCACAAATCATGTATCAATCAAAATTTCTAATCATATTGATAAGCATTTAAAAATAAAAGCATAAAAAAATAAAATTGAACTTTTAATTTAATGGACCTCATAAAGTTTTTTGTAACAATATTTATTTCAAATAAATTAGATATCATTATATGTCACTATGAAATACAAAAGTTAATAATTACAAACAAAAATAAATAACTATTTCAATATTACATGAACATATATGAAATCGAGAAAAATAAATTAAAGAAATCTAATATACAAAATTAGAGTTATATATTAATTTATAATTATCTATGCGAAACATTTAAGGAAATGAGTTAAATTACATAAGAAAGCTACCTTAAATGTCGCTAAGGAGATTGGCTATAATATCCTCAATCATCTAATCACATATGAGTTGTAATATTTATTAATGTGCGGTTAAAGTCCAAGAATATATGATTTTTGAAATAAAAAATAAATATTTAAAAGCAATGTGTTTTGAGACGGTCCTAAAGATGCTTATTTCATCTCGATCAAACCTCATTTTAAATTTTAACGACTTAGCAAGACATGTATGGTTCACATAAGAGGAGATTTAGAGTTACATATTTATATAAGCAAATCAAAGCCACAAATTTGACAAAATGGGAAAGATTGTTCAACATGTTTCATTCGAATACAGTAAGATGAATGAGTGAAGTAGCATCGATTGTCAAATCATGTACAATTGAAAAAGTCTCCTAAAACATTCTAAAATATAGGATTATAAAATATTTAAAAATATAAAAATCCATATTTAATTCAATAGAGCACATGAAGATGTGTCTAGGAATAATTATTTATTCATGATTAGACCTTGTTTGGGTTCAAATATCAACTATGAAAGTAAAATGAGATCAATTGAAGTTATATTTTTAATTTTAAGTAAATATAAATTAAAACTAAAATGAGATCAATTGACGCAATCAGATAAATCAAAGAAATGAAGTTACGAAAGTATGAGAGCAAATTTACAGTTTATATTAATTAACAAAATCAAAGTGAGAAATGTGAACAAATGAGACAAACTATAAGACAAATTTGAATTTCAATATATTAAGGGGACTTTGTGTAACATCCTGCGTTTTATACGAGGTATAAATTTAAATTTCTCTAGAGCATATCAACACTCTTGAAAATAAGTTTTTGAAAATGTAAAAGTGAACATACTTAATTTGATAGAGTTAATCAAGGTGAGTCTAATAATGATTGTTTTCTCAAGATCATGTTTTATTAAGAGTTATTCCAAATTTCCAAAGTTAATATGAAAAACTAAAAATAATTTTTTTAAGTAAAAAAGTAAGTTTATATTAATTTTCAAAAATGAAAAAGTGAAGAAACATAATTTCATCTAGTAATATGAGAAATAAAAAATAAATTAAATTTTATATGAAGGTTGTATTCCAATATATTAAGGATCTTAAGTGTGACATGCTCAACCCTCAAATGAAGATCAAAAGAAAATGGCTCATAGGGCATAATCTAAAAATATATATTTAATTCGATAGTGCTGGTGGATATGAGTCGAATAAAGTTTGTTTTGTCTTAATTGGACATTGTTTGGGGTTATAGGAAATTACTTAAGTATAAATGCATAAATAATAGTAATTTAAAATTTTAAAAAATTTAAAAATCTGTAAACATAGATTAAATCTAAAATTAGATAAAATGAAGTAATGTAATATAACAAAACAATATTGATGTAAAGGTCTAAAGAGAGAGATTTAAAGTTACATAGTAGTATTACCTAAAAGTTAAACATTTTAAGCAATTAGATAAATTATATAAAAAACAAATGTTATTGTGCTCATTTGGATGAGCATAATCTAATTAGATGTTACTTATTATTATTTTTTTATAATTTTAATTGTTTAGGATTTTTGTATTTTCGATAAGAAAATTTGATTTACACATAATTTGATGATCCAGGGTATTACACACAACCTCCTTATTATCCCTGAATTAAACTTTCCCATATAATTTATCTCATCTACACACTTTTTGCTTTCATTGGGTTGTATTATTATGAAACTTTAATTCTTCTCTCATGTGACCCTCATAATATTTTTATTTTATTATATTGTATTGCTTAAATGTGGCTCATTTTTTGCTTTAATATTACTTTACTTCATATTAAGGTAACAATTTTTTAGTTATGTTTATAAAATGATTAATAGTTTCAAACAAGGTGTTGTAGAGATGAAACAACATCATTATAATCATCTCAATGAGCTCAATTTAATTAAAACATCATTTATATTTTTAAAACAATTTTTCAAGGCTGTTGGAAACCATTACAAAATATATGAACTCTTAATTTAATAGTCATGACAATTATCCATGATCTTATTATAATACTAAAATGAACTTTTTTATGTTATTTAGCTCATTTTTGCAAATGTTGTTCTTTGATTTGCTTATTCTAGTTATTAACTCTAATTCTCCTCCCGCATTCACTTGAAATTTCTTTGATTTCTTATATTATATTGTTATAATTTATCTTGTTTTGACTTTTATATATTTTTTTCTCAATATTAAGATAATATATTATTGTTATTTAAGCTGGATTAATTTGAAATTTGTAGTTATTCAAAACAACATTCAACTAAGATGAAACAAATGTAGTTTGACTCATCTCAACATGTTGTATCTTGCAAAACTTTTATTTCATTAATTTTTAAACTTTTTATTAGCTTTTCTACATGCCATATAAGAATGTTTTTATTATACTTAAATTGATAATCATTGATGTTACATTAGATCTCCTTAAAATTTTTTAATAAAAATTTATTATACAATTTATCTTATTTTCTTAAATATTTTCATTTAATTTGTTGTATTATTATGTAACTCTAAATCTATTCTGAGGCGAGCTTTACATGTGCTTCATTTGGTTATGTTACATTGCTTTAGTTTATCTTATTCCAACTCTAGTATTTATTTAATTAATATGGAAATAGCAATTTATTAGTATTTATGCTTATTTAATTTTATACTTTGTAGTAATGCTAAATGATGCATGATTGTGATGAAATAAATGTCATTGGACTCTTTTTTATTAGATCTATTTAATTAATTATAGAATCTTATATTTTAAAAAAATTGATTTCATGGAAATTTCATGCTTTATAAGATATTTCAAGTCATGCCAACTTGGATTATCAATGTTGTTATGATTAATCTCCATAGAATCTTGGAACAAAACTTTTTAATATAATTTAACTTACTTTTACAATTTTTTTTATTTATATTACTATGAAATTATAATTCTTCTCTTATTTTACCACTATACTACTTTGTATTTGGCAAACAAAAGTGTTTCAATTTATCTTTAGTATTATTATATATTTTCTTAAAATATAAATAATTATTCTCTACTATGTGATTTATTTTTTTCCAATTCATAGTATTGCTAAAATATTCCTGAATGAGACGAAAAAATTTCATTGGATTTATCCATATGAGAGCATTATAATAAATTATTCCTATTATATTTGGAAATATTTTTTTATATAGGGTTTTGATAATCTTTAGGAGCCATTTAAGTTAACACCTGATTTGACTTTCGAAAATATTATACTTGATCTCCTTAATATCATGGAATTGAACTTTCCTTAACAATTTGTCTTATTTCTCAAATTATTTTTCAATTATTCTATTATAATCTAATGAAACTCTTATTCTCTTCTCATGTAACCTGTATATCACTTTGCATTTACACTGTTATAGTGCTTTAAATTATCTCATTTAAACATTAATATATGTTTACTTAATGTGAAATCATTAATTTATTATTATTTATGTTAAATTACTTTTGTAATTCACAAAATATCAAAAAAATGTCCATTGGATGTTAAATAAATTTCATTGTAGTTGACTCAACTAGATTTATCCAATTTAATTTTTTTTTTCATATTTCAAACATCTAATTTTATATGATTCTAGTATTATTTACAAGGTTACCCCATTTGTACATGACTTGACCAATGAGATTGTTATGCACTATCCTCTTGGAATTCAACTTTGTGTTATAATTTAACTCAATTCGTCTAATTTTTTGTTTCCATTTGATGATATTAGTTACTAAATCTAAAACTCCACATGTTCAACATTTACATCTCTTTGATTGTTTATGTTAAATAGCTTCCATTTATGTAATTTGTTTTAATATGCATTTTCTTAATATTAAAATAATACTTATTATTATTCATGTTGATTTAATTAGATAAGTTGTTGTATTTGGAATGTCTTCAAATAAATACAAAAAATATTATTGAACTCATCTCAATGAGCTCTATCCAATAAATATTCAATTTCATATTTTTTTAAATTTTTTTAATGATATTTTTGTTTTATTAATATTTTTATCTATACCTAATTTGAAGAACAAGTTTAACACAAGTAATCTCCAAAGTATCATGTAATATAGTCTTCACTTACAATTTATCTCATTTCTATAATCTTTTATCATGAAAGTCTAGTTCTCCTCTAATGTGTACTTAACATCTCTTTGATTTTGTTATATAACATAGCAAAAAAAATTTTAATTTTTTTAGTACATATTTAATTTTCATTAAAAGGATAATCTATTATTTTTATGTTTAAGTAACTTTGAAGTTCACAGAAATTTTAAATGAATTGCAACGCAATAAAAAATGCCTTTGGCTTATTTCGATGTGCCCCATTAAGTCAAATATTCATCTTAATTTTATTGATTGTTTTATTTTCTTTGGTGATTACATTCTTTATAAGATATTTTTATTAACACATGACTTGTTAGTCTAAGATGTTATAGTTAATCTTTTTAAAATGTTGGAATTTAAATTTGTGGACAAATTTATCTCATTTCTTTAAATTATTTCTTTGGTTTTGTTATATTATTTATTAACTTAAAATTTCCCCTCACGTAAACCTTTCATAGCCATAATATTTTTTTTGTTTAATTTTTAAAAAGCCCTATGTTACTATCTACGATTATTTATATTTATAATTCTTATCTTTTTTATTTTTAGATATTTTTGTACCTGTAATTTTTAATATTCCTTATGAGATATTATGATTCATAAATTATTTGACATTCAAAAAACTTATACTCAACAATCAGTACATTAAAATGTAGTTTTGTTATACAACTCATGTGATCTATTTAAATTTATACATTTGATTTGGTTATGTTTTATTGAAATAATACTTCCCCACACATATGATGCTTAAACTATTATTGCTTAGTTATATTATTTACTTCAATTTTTCAAACTTCAACTTTTACAAAAATTTAATTAATTTTAAAATAATAATTTAAAAATATTTATTGTTATTTAATTTGAATTGTACATTATTAGATGATCAATAATGGTATAATAAATATCTTTAATATCTTTGAATGCATGTTCCTAACATAAATTATCTTCTTTCCTAAAACATTTTTTTGTAATTTGGTTATATTACTATATTATGACAAATCTAATATTATATAATATTTACATCACTTTGATTTTTTTATATTATATTATTTTTCTATCAGTATATTCAATTAAACAAAGCTTGATGAGGCAAGTCTAACGACATTTGCTTTGTCTCTAGTGGAGCTCATTTGGAAAATTTGTAATTACGAAGGTAAGTAGGTAACTTAAACATAAATTATTATTTTAATATTTTAGTTTATTAATATATTTATTCAATTAAATATGTTATTTCACTATTAATATATTTTTTGTTCTTTATGAGATATTTAATTTCATGTCTTCCGTAGCAATCAATGATGTTACATTCCATCCCCTTAACATTCTAGAATGTTGTTTTCTCATACAATTTCTCTCTTTCCACCAAATATTGTTTATTTATTTTTATTTATTATTATGAAAATCTAAATCATCGATCCAGTGACATTTAAATTGCCTAGATTTTGTTATGTTACATTTTTTTAATTTACCTCAACTTTGATTTAATTTATACTTAATTAATATGAAAAATTTGATAATTTGATTTAATTCTTAATGAGGAATGACCAAATGGAATAAACATTATTTGAGGATGTGTTCTGTTTAATTAAAAATGGTATATATTTTCTGCATTTTACTTTTTAGGATTTTGTCATCCTTGAAAAAATAATTTGATTCATACTTTATTTTCTAAATAGGAATGTTATGGATGATCTACTTAATATCTACAAATATTGCTTTCCTATATAATTTACAGCATTTCTCGAAATACTACACCAATGTAATGTTAAATTACAATGAAACTTTGATGCTCCTTTCATTTGACTCTAAAGTCACTTTTATTTGGTGATGTTATATTGCATATATTTATCTGGTTTCCAACTTAATTTTTTTTTGCTTGGTAAAAAAATAATAATTTAACAATATTTATGCTTAGTTATCTTGTTAACTCGTTGTTATTCAAAATGAGTTTCAATCAAGATGAAGTAAGCATCCTTAGATATTCTAAATAAGTTCTATACAATTAAATATTTGTTTCTATATTTTTAAAATGTTTTATTTTTTTAAAGAGTTCGCAAGCTTTACGAGATATTTTGACACAAACATAATTTGATGATCAAGGATGCTACACTCATTGCTTATAGTATCTTTCGAAGAAACACTAACACATAATTTTTCTTCTTTGTTTCAAACATTTCACTTTGATATAGTTATATTAATACATAATTGTAATTCTCTTCACATGTTATCTTTACATTACCTTCATTTTGTTTTATTATAATTCTTCAACTTACCTCGCTTTAGCTTTAGTATACATTTACTAATTATTCAAGTAATACTTTCTTATTTATTCTTTTTTTATTTTTTTAATTTCTGTTATTGGACTAATTTGAACGAGCTCTATCAAATTGAAGGTTAATTTTCATATTTTCTGAATATTTTTATTTATAAAATTTTCACATGCCTTTTTAAAAATTTTGACTTGTACCATATTTGATGATAAAATATGTTGTGGTGAATCTTCTTAGTTTCCTGGAACATAATTTTCTCATAAAATTTATCTTATTTTTTGAAAAATTTCACCTAGATCACATTATATCACAATGAAACTTTAATTCTATTATTATGTAACTTTATATTATTTTGATTTGGTTATATTAAAATTGTTCAATTTATCTTATTTTACCTTCGATATGTTTTAATTTTTGTTAAAATAATAACTTTTTATGCTTTTTTATCTACATTAGTAATTTGCAAAAATTACAAATAATGTTCAATGATGATGAAACAACTGTCATTCGATTCATCTAAAGGTGCTCTTTGAAATAAATATTAAATTTTATTCTTTAAAATATTTTAATTCTTTTGGTCTTTGTATGCTTTACAATTCATTTTTTATTCTTGCCTAACCTAATGATGGAAAATATTATACTTGATCTTTTAATAGCCTTGGAATGCAAATTTTTTATAAAATTTATCTTATCTTTTTAATGCTTCATTTTGAATAGTTTGTATAATGATGTAATATTAAATCTCCTATCGCGTGATACTTACATCACTTTGATTTTGTAATAGTACTTTTCTTCAATTAATCTTGGTTCTTTATAGAATTTATCTTATTTCTTCAAATATTTCACTCAGATTTTGTTATATTACAATAAAACTCCAAATTTTTTTTATGTGACCTATCATCACTTTGACTTGGTTTTATTATTTTACTTTAATTTATCTTATTTTATCTTTAATATATTTTCATGTTATATTAATATAATAATTTTTCATTATTTGATTTGATTTACTTTTGCAATTTTTTACAATTTGTAATTAGTTTTTATGGAGACAAAAGAAATATCATTAGATTCCTCTTAATGACCTATCATTAAAAAATATTAATATTTTTATTTTTAATTTTTTTAATTTTTTCCTATTTTATATGTCCTTTTAATTTTTACTTCTTTTAATAATCAAAATGTTACACTTATGTCTTAAGCATCTTCGAATGCAATTTACAATATAATTGACCTCAACTCTTTGAAGCTTCCTTTTCATTTGGTTATGCAACACTGAACTATATTTGTCCTTTGATGTGATGCTTCCAACACTTTGATTTGTTAATTTTATTTTTCTTTATTTATCCCATTTTAGCTCTGGTATATCTTATTTTAAAATGATAATTTATTATTATTAATGCTTATCTAAATTTATAATCTATTGTTATTATAAATAATGTCTAATTAAATAAAAAACATCATTTGACTCATCTAAATGAACTTTATCCAATGAAATATTAATTTTTTAAAATTTTAAATAATTCATTTACCAGAATATTTACAAGTGCTATGAAACATTTCCATTCTTACTAGATTTGACGATCAATTATGTTACCCTCGATATCATTACAAACTTTGAATGCAAATTTTTTATATACTTTACATCTTTTATTTAAAGGTTTCTCTTAGATTTGGATATATTATTGTAACACATCAAATGTTTTGACTAGAGGCCTTTTTTTGTTGCATTTAGTTATATTGTACTACAAAAATTTATCAAACCTTGACTTTTATAGATATTTTACGAACAGAAAAATAATAATTTTTTAATATTTATTTTTATTTATTATGATAATTTTTTGTAATTAGAAATGAGGCCATATTCAAATGAAATAAACAATATTATGCTCTTCTCGATGAGCTCTATCTAATTATAAATTAATTTTTATATTTTCAAAATTTTTTTGTTTATGTTATTAGATATTTTGACTCATTTTGGATTTGATGACAAAAATATTATAATTGATCTACTTAGTCGATTGCAATGAAACTTTCCCTTACAATTTATTTTTAATTTTTCAAATGTGTGACTTTGATTTTATTATTTTACTATGTAAGTCAAAATCTTAGATCATGTACCCTTTACATGCCATTGATTTTAGAATATTATATTAATTCAACTTATGTTATTTTAATCAAAGTATAAATTTAGTTAACATTAAGATAATGAAATCTTATTGTTTATGGATTTTTAATTTGGTAATACATAATAATTCAAACATAATCTTATCAAAACAAGACAAAAATCATTGAACTCATCATAATATGCATTATTAAATAAAAAATCCTATTTTGTAGTACATAATAAATCTTGATCTTGGAATGTTTGTTTCCTTTATAATTTTATCTCTTTACTTCAATTATTTTGATTCAACTTGGTTATATTATAATGAAAACCTAATTTTTTTCCTCATCTGAGTGTTACACAACATTTTTTAAGCATATTAAATTCCTTTAATTTATTTGAAAATTTTCTTATTATATTGTAAATTAAAAATTAAAACTAAAATTTATTGCTATTTATGATTATTTACTTTTTTATTGATAGTAATATAATCGAGGTCCATTGAAGATGATACAAAAATTATTGGACTCGTATAGATGAAACATTCATGTATAGTACCTTTAAATTGCTTTGTTTTGGTTATATTATATTGCTTCTATTTATATTACTTCACATTTTATGAAAATTTACATGATACAAAAATAATAATGTTTTGTTATTTATGTTTAACTATTTTTGTAAGTTGTAATAATTCTTAACAAAGTTGAATTGAGCCAATTAAAATGTCATTTGTGTTATCTCAGGAAACTTTATACTTTTTTACAATTTAAAGTATTTTACTTTTCTATGGTCTTAACTCATATTTGATTCAATGTTGATTTGATGATCTAGGAAGTTACACTCTAACTTAAAATATAAGAATGTAATTTCCCTTGAAAATTTATCTTATTTCTTCAAATGTTTCACTTTGATTTTATTATTTTTTATAACATTAAATTTTCTCTTGTGTGACATTTGCGACATTCTTATTGCCTATATTAAGTTATTTTAATCAATCTTAGTTTTGCTTTAATACATATTAATTTAATGTCTATACAATAATTCATTGTTATTTGTGCTAATTATTTTTGCAATTTATAGTAATAGAAAACGAGGTTAGTTGGAGAAGAAAAAATGTTCATTGGACACATCTTAATAAACTTTATCTTATAAATATTTATTTTTCTAATTTGTATTGTTTAGTTCCATGGTCAATGATATAGTTTATAAACCTTTCAATTCATACTAGATTTGATGATCAATGATGTTATATTCAATCTCTTTAATATTTTAGAATGCAAATTTTTTATATAATGCTAATCATTATAGCTTTAATTTAGATATGCTTATAATTAAAATAGTAATTTATTCTAATTTAAATTTGTAATTTGATAAATATTATAGTCAAGGCCTGAACAAGGGAAGACACAAGTTGTCGAACATTTTAAACACTTTTAAGATAACTAAATGATTATTTTAATATTTTTCAATGCTTAATTTTTTGACTTTCAAATTCCTTACAAGACGTTTAGATGGTAACCTTTTTTTATGATTGGGGACTTCACACTACATCAACTTAGTATTTTCAGAATATAACTTTATCGTACAATTTATGTTATTTCTCATACTATTCTACTTTGACTTGGTCACATTATTATGAAACTCTAATTCTCCTCTAATGTGTACTTTATGTTGCTTTGATTTTGTTATATCACTATGCTTCAATTCATCTCATACGAATTTTAATAAATGTTTACTTAATATTGACATAGTTTCTTTTTATTATTTATGATTATTACTTTGGTAAAATGTAATATTCTAATTGACATCCGATGTAGACAAAACAAACATCTTTGAACAAGTAAAAATGAACTTTAGTTAATTAAATATTCATATATATATATTTATAAAAAAATTATTTTTTTTAGTTTTAGCATATTTAATGAGGCATTTTTATTTGGACATTATTTGGATATCGACTTTGTTATACTCAATCTCCTCAACATCTAACAAAGCAACTTTATTATAAAATTATAATATTTTTTAGAATTTTTCATTTTGAATTTTTATTACAACATAAATATAGATCTCCTCTTGTGACAACTTTTCATTACTTTGAATTTGTTATATACACTTTTCTCATTACAACTTATATTTGCTCAATTTAAACAGAAGACTTTTCTTATTTGTGCTCCTTCGCTTTGAAAATTCATTGTAAATGCACATGAGCTTTACTGGAGCAGAAACTAATGTTGTATCTCAAAAAACTGTCATATAAGTTTTCATTTTTACTCTTTTAAATATTTTATTTTATATGGTTTCAAAATTCTTTGTCAGATATAACAATTCATACCCAATTTGATGATTAAGAATATTACAATCAATCTCCCTAGCATCTTGTAAAACAATTTTCCTAAACTATTTATCTCATTAATTGAATTTGTTTACTTTGATTTAGTTATTTTTTATATAACTCTAAATCATCTCTTATGTGATCGTTATATTGCTCCAATTTTGTTATACTACATAACTTAAATTTATCTCATTTTATAGTTAGCAAAATTTCTTTGGTTTTGGTAGGTTTTACAAAAAATTTTCATTCCCATCTTAATTAACAAAATATTTTGAATCACTTTAATTTCTTTGATTGAAACATTCCTTTGAAATTTATCATATTTTTTCTAATTATTCATGTAATTTTAGATATATGATTTTATCACTCTAAAATTTTTTTCATGTGACATTTACATCATTAGATTTGGTTATATTACATTACATTAATTTACACATTTTAGATTAAATTTACATTTTTTTAATCTCAAAATTATATTTTATATTTATTTTTCTTTTTTACTTCAATAATTCTAAAAATATTAAATGAGATCTAACAATGATAGAATAAACATCATTAGACGCAACATAGACAGCTCAATAGAATTCAATGTTCTTTTAATATTCTTAAACATTTTATTTTGTATATTCTTAGCCCATTTTACATTGTATTTTGATTAGTAGCTAATTTGATAACTTGACGATCAAGGATGATATAGTCGAACTCCTTGGCAACATTTAATGCAAATTTTTAAAATAATTTAACTAATTTTTTAAAATTTTTAGTTATGAAGTGGATTTATTACTATGGAACTATAATTCATCTCTCATGTGACCTTTATGTAATTATGATTTGGTTAAATTATACATCAATTAATCTCGTTTGCAGTTTATTAAATTTTTACTTAACATTTACATAATAATTTATTTATTTATTTGTATTTTATTTGATATTTCATAATAATTCTAATCATTGTTGTTTATTTTTTAAGATGCTCTACTAAAGAAAATATTATTTTTTATGTAATAAATTATTTTTATTTTCTTTACTTGTATCATATTTGATGATCATCGTTGTTAGGCTTGATCTTCTATGTATTTTGTATTATAACTTTCAATTATAATTTTTCTAATTTCTTGATATTTTTAAAATTTTTTTTGTTATATTACTATGTAGCTCTTAATCTTTATCGTAAGACTGTTACATCACATTTTTTTGTTGTTTTTTTAGTTTATCTCATTTTAGTTTTAATATATATCTTTTGTGTTTAAATAATAATTCATTATTATTTATCCTTATTTAATTTTATAAATCACTATAATTACAAATGTGTTTTGATTGAGATGAAAACAATGTAGTTGGACTCATCATAAAGTGCTCTATCCTATTAAATATTCAATTTTATATTTTTAATATATTAGATTTTGAAAAGGCTTTGAATGCACATGACAAAGTTTCATTCATAATGGATTTTTAGAATGTGGATGATATGCATTATATCTCAATTATCTTAGAAATTAACATATGCGATTTAACTTATTTTTTCAAATTTCTCTGATTAGTCTCATTATATTGCTATGGAAGTATAATTGTACTCTTATTTGACCCTTATATCTCTTTGATTTTGTTATATTATATTAACTAAATTTATATTATTTCTGATTTAAAATATATTTAAATAATATTAAATATATATATATTTTATTATTTATACTTAATTATTTTGTTAACTCACAAACTTTAAAAATGAGCCCCAATTAAGATAAAAAAAGTTTTACTAGTCTTGACGATCTCTATCAAAATAAGTATTCATCATTTTATCTTTAAATATTATTATTATAAATTTTTTTGGCACACTTTATGACATATTTTGATTTATAACTTTTAATGATTTATTATATTATACTATAATTTCTTAGTATCTTGGAGCATAGAATTCTTATAAAATTTATATCAATTCATCAACTTTTCCCTTTAGTTGGTTGTGTAACTATGGAACTTGTGTTCTTTTATCAAGTGCAATTTACATCACCTAGATTGTATTACCTTACATTACCTAAATTTATCTCAATTTAATTTAAATACAAATTTATGTAACGTTAAACAAATAACTCTTTATGCTTTTTAAATATTGTAATTCATATTAATCACATTCAAGGCTCAATTATAAAGAAACAAATATCATTATACACATCTTAATGAGCTCTATCAATTAACAATTTACTATTATATTTTTTAATATTTTTTATTTTTATTTCTGAATACCTTATGGGATATCTTTATTCATAACTAATTTCATGAAATAGAATATCATGCTTGATCTCATTAGTATCTTTTTACGTAACTTATCAATATATTTTATAAGAACTTTTCAAATATTTTTTTGTGATTTGGCAAAATTATAACATTTCTTTAAATCACTGCTCATTTGAATTTTACATAACTTAGATTTGTTTAGGTCATATTGCTTGATTTTATCAATTTTAAGTTGAACATATTTTAGCATAATATTAAAAACTCATTTATTATTATTTTTCTTTTTCGATTTTGTTAATTCACTGGAATTTAATTCAAGGTCTAATAGAGACATGACAAAGGTCATTGGATTATTCTCATTAAAATTTGGCAAACTAAATATTTGTTTTTTATATTTTTAGCCTTATTATTTACAAAGGCTTTTACATGTTTTTAAAGGCATTTCAATTTGTATGTGATCAGACTACTAAAGATTTTATACCCGTTCTCCATAGTATCATGGAATGCATGTTTCCTATAAAGTTTATCCAATTTCTTCCATTTTTTTTGTTTCATTTTCTTAAATTGCTACCAAAAATTTTTTTTATGAGGTAATATTTGCTAGTGCCTTATTTTATAATCAAGTACGTCAAATTCAATCTCCTTTGTATTTTGGTTTGTAGCTTTCCAAAAAAAGTTATGTAACTTTCTTCAAAGTATTCATGCTTCTTCGGGTTTTAATTGTTTGTAACTCAATCTCCTTTCGAGTGCCTTTACATTGCTTCAATGGCCTTAACAAGAATTTTTTGATTTTTGTTGCATTACTATTTAACTCTAAATCTCTTTTGATGTAATATTTATTTATTTAAATTTTTTTGCATTCAATTACTTCCATTTGCTTCATTTCACATTTAAAATATATCAAATTATTATTGAAAATTTTATTATTGTTATTTATGTTTACTTTGGTAGTTCATATTGACCTTAAATGAGAGCCATTGAACATGAAATATATGTTGGTTTGCCTCCTCTTAACGACCTTTATCTAATTAATTTTTTCTTTTTATTATTTTGAAATATTTTTTGCAAACATTTTGTCATGTTTTATTATACATTTTGATTAATACCACTTTTAACAATTAAGGATTAACACAAATCCCGTAAGTATGTTGAAAACTATCTTTCTATACTATTTGTATTATTTTTTCAAGCTTTTCACTTAGATTTTCAATATTTTACAATGTAGCTTTAAAATACTACTCGTGTGATCTTTACATTACTTTTATTTATAGATTTTATATTAATTTAATTTAAGTCATTTTAGCTTTAATTTGTATTTACTTAACATTAAAATTAAATTTATTATTATGTTCGTTTTTTTTATTTTGGTGATTCATAGTAACTCTAAAAAAGATATGATCAACATGAAACAAATATTGTCATACATGTATTTAGAAGCTTTATACAACTAAATAATCATTTTAATATTTTATAAATTTTTAATTTTATTTTTTTGTATATTTTAACATAGTTTTATTGTAATTCATTTTACCCAAGATTATGTTGCACTTTCCTTTCTTAGTATCTTAAAAAGTAATTTTTTTAAAAAACTTATTGCTTTTCATAAAAGTTTTGCTTAGATTTGGTTATCTTTACATTGTTTTTATTTTGCTATATTATACTACTTTATTTTTATTTTTTAAGATTTATTGCATATTTAAGAAATATTAAAATAATAAATTATTATTTCTTTTGCTTGTTAAGATAAAAACAAACTCATTAAACTCATCTCGATGAGCCTTATC
The DNA here is from genome assembly GCA_023846275.1 of Vanilla planifolia. NCBI lineage: Eukaryota > Viridiplantae > Streptophyta > Magnoliopsida > Asparagales > Orchidaceae > Vanilla > Vanilla planifolia. The sequence continues at coordinate 15,244,690 of CM043875.1, read as the reverse complement.
TAATTAAACATCCATTTTTATAATTTTAAGAATTTTATTTTCTAGTGTTTTTACATGTATGACAAAATATTTTGATCCATACCTAATTTTATGATTAAGGATGTTGCATGTTCTCCTTTAGTATTTGACAAAGCAACTTTTTGGCACAATTTATCTAAATTTAAAATTTTTCATTTTTGATTTCCTTATTTTACTATGTACTTTAAATGTTTTATCATTTCACCTTTGCATTTTTTTGTTTGGTTCTATTATATAACTTTAATTTATCTTTTTTAAGCTTTAATATATAATTACTTAATATTAAAAGAATATTTGTTTGTTATTTATGACTATTTATTTCATTAATTGAAGTAATCCTAGATGATGTTCGACTAAGACGAAGTAAGCTTAGTTGGATTCATTCGACAAGCTCTATCAAATTAAATATTTGTTTCCATATTTCAAATATTTATTTTATAGAATTTGTTAATTCATATAGAAATATTTTTATTTGCAATTTAATGATCAAGAATGTTACATTGGCAGTAATTTATATCTTAAAATAAAATTTTCTCAAATAACTTATCTAATTCCTTAAATTGTTTTCTTTGATTTGGCCACATTATAATGGAACAATTAATGTTCTCTTTTGTGATCAACATGTGTTTCATCTTGTTATATCATATTACTTTAATTTTTCTTATTTTATCTTTAATATGTAATTCCTTTTTATTAAAAAATAATTTATTATTCCTTTTTCTTATTAAATTTTATAATTTATAATAATAACAAATGATGTCCTATCTAGATCAAACAAATGTTACCAAGCTTACCTCAATGGGTTTTATCAAATTAATTATCTATTTAATATTTCTCAGACATATGTTTCGATTGTTTGAACTCACTTTAAGAGATGTTTCGATTAGCACTTGATTAGTGTATCAACGAAGTCACACTCAATCTTATTAGTCTCCTAGAATACAACTTTCCTAAAAGATTTGTTTATTTTCTAATGTAACATTAAATCTTCTTTCACATGATGTTTACTTCACTTTGATTTGGCTATATTACATTGCTTGAATTTTTTTCATTTTACTTTTTCTATGTATTTACTAAATATTAAATATATAATTTATTATCATTTATATTTTTTTAATTTGGCGAGTTGTAATAATTCAAAGTGATAATCACTCAAGACAAAACAAGTCATGAGAATCGTGTTGATGACTTCTCCTCAAATGAATATTAATTTATATATTTTTACATTTTTTTTTGGTTTTTTGCAAATTTTTACGAGATATTTTGATTCATACCATATTTAAAGCTCATGTATATCACACTTGAGCTCTTTAGTGTCTTCGAATTGTGCTTTTTCATATAACTTGATTCTTTTTTTCAAAAGTTTCACTTAGATTAGGTTATATTACCATGTCACTCAATATGTCCTCTTATGTGACCTTAACTTTGCATGACTTAGCTATGTTATGTTGCTTAAAGTTTTTTTCTTATGAACTATATTTCATATAATCAAGAAATTGAAATAATTATTTAATACTATTTAAGCTCATTCATATTAGTAATTCATTGTAATTGCAAAAAGAATTTTTTCTTATTAAAATAAAAATCATTAGATTATCTAATTGAGCTTTATCCAATCAAATAATCATCTTAATACTTTTCAAAAATTTATTCTTTTTTTTATGCTCTTTCAGTGATTTTTTTATTTGAAATTGATTTTAGAATCTAGAATGTCATGCATGATCTCCTTAGTTGCTTGGAATAAATCATTCCTAAAAAATTACTTTATTTCTTTAAATTACCTTTGTTTTATTTTTTTATATTATTATGTAGCTGTAAATCTTCAATCATGCCACATTTAAATGTTCTTAATTTAGTTAAATTATGTTGCTTCAGTTTTTTTTGCTCAGATATTTTTTGTAATTTAAATATTTTCAAATGTGGCTTGATTGATATCAAACAAGTTTCAATGGGCTTGTGCTAATGATTTCTATGAATCGAATAATAATTTATAAATTTTTTAAATATTTGTTTCTAAGGCTTTATTATGTTTTGTAAGGTATCTTAAATTGTATAGATTTTTTTAAAAATGATGGTAAGTTCAAAGTCCATAGTGTATTGCAATGCTACATTTCAGTATAATTTGTCCTAAAATTTTTTACTTTAATTTGAAAATATCAAAATGTAACTTTAGATTTCCTCTTGTCTTACACCTAACATCGATTAACTTGGTTATTCTGTATAGCTTCAACTTATCTCGTTTTGATCAATATTATATGTGTACTTAATATTAAAATAATTATTTCTTAATTTTAATATTTTTTAACATAAGTAATTCAATATATTTTCAAACAAGATCTGATCGAGACAAAAAAGTTCGTAAGACCCATCGCCATAATCTCATTCCAGTTAACTATTCATCTAAATATTTCTAAATAATTACATTTTTATGGCTTTGCCCTGTTGTAAAAAGAATTTTGATTTGTATATGTTTTGATGATTGAGAATGTCACATTTGAATCCCTAGTACGTCAAAAATTCAACTTTCTTGTGTATCTTATCTCATTTCTTTTAATTTTTCATTTTTGGACATATTATTAGATAACTCTTAATTCACTTTTCATATGACCTTTAAATGTCATTGATTTGGTTATTTTATGATGCCTTAACTTATCTTATTTTTGCATTAAAATATATTTGCTTATTATTAAAATAGAAAATTATTATTGTTTATGCATATTTATTCTTGTAAATCATAGTATACCAAATGAAGTATGATCTTAAAAAACAAATATCATTGGTCTTGTGCCAGTGAAATATATCTAATGAAATATTATTTTTTTATTTTTTTAAAATATTTTGTTTCCTAGTTTTCATGTCCATGCTACAAGACATTTTGATTTCTACATTATTTGATAATCGAAGATGTCACACATGATCACATTAATATCTAGCAAAGCATCCATCCCAAAGAATTTACAACATCTCTTCAAATGTTTCTTATTAATTTTGTTATATTACTAAATAACCATAAATCACTTTCCATATAGTGTGCATATCGTTTTGATTTTCTTATATTAAAATGATTCAAATTATATCATTTGAACTTTAGCATATAATTACTTAATATTGAAATGATAAATTTTTATTAGTTATCTTTATTTACTTTGGCAAAATATAGTGGCTCCAAATGAAGTCCAATAAAGTGAAACAACTGTGGCTACACTTGTCTCGACATGTTCATTTGAATTATATATTTATTTTTATATTACTTCAATTTTTTTAATGATTTCATAGTCTTTGCAAGCTTTTTCATTTTCAATTGATTTGATGATTATGGATGTTACTCTTCCTTATCCCATAAAGTAGCATGCTCTATTTTACCTGATTACTATGTAACGAAAATTTCTAACCATGTGACCCTTTATGTCCTTGATTTTGTTATAATTCATTGTTTCAATTTTTCTAATTTTTACTTTAATATATGATTTGTTGATATTAAAATAATAATTAAACAAATGTTATTTTATTTATTTTGGTAATCCAGAGTAATTCCATATAGGATATAGTCAACAAGGAACAAATCCTATTGAACGGATCTCATTGAGCTCTATCACATTACATATTTAGTTTTATACTTTTATTAATACTTTATTTTATAAGGATTTTGCATGCTTTATAAAATATTTTTATTTACAGTTAATTTGATGCTCAAAGATATTACACTTGATCTGTTAGTAACTTCGAATCTACTTTCTTATATAATTTATCTCATTTCTTTAGTTTTATGCTTTGATTTGGCCGTACTATTATGTAACTCGAAATGTCTTCAAGTACATTTTTGTATTGATTTGATTTGGTCATATGACATTGGTTTAATTTATCTTATTTCAACTTTACTATGTATTCAATTAATATTAAAAAAATACTTCTTTGTTAATTATTCATATTAATTTTGTAATTAGCAATGACTCAAAATGAGGTCCATTCAAACCAAAATGATGTCATTGGACTCAACCTAATGAGTCATATCAAATCAAGTATTAATTTTTTATATTTTAAAATTTTTTGTCAGGTTTTGGAACTTATTATGTGTTATTTTTATTTCTTTTCTTCGTTTGATAATTGAGGATGTTAGACTTTACAACTTTAATATCTTGAAATACAACTTTTTTAAGCAAATTGCCTCATTTTTCTAAAGTTTCACTACAATTTTGGTATATTACTGTGTATGTTTAAGTTTTCTCTCACATGACCTTTACATATTTTTATTTGGTTAAATTGCATTAATTTAATTTCTATCATATCAAGTTTTTCATACATTTACTTAAAATTGAAATAGTAGTTATTTGTTATTTATGTCTAATTACAACAACAATTCATAGTAATTCAAATCTAGCATCAATTAAGATGAAACAACTATTATGGGACTCATCTCAATGAGAACTATTAAGTTAAATATGTTTTTCTATATTTTGTTTTTTATATGACAATATTACTTGCTATCCTAAAACTCTTATCATATGACTATTACATGTCTTTACTTTGATTATATTACTTTGTTTCAAATTATCTCATTTGAAATTTAACATATGTTTACTAAAAATTATAAACAATAATTTTTTATGGTTATTACTTATTTACTTTCCTAATTTGTAGTATTTCTTATTGATGTCTAATCGAGGTGGGATAAGCATTGTTTGGCCTTTCACTTTGAGCTGTACATGATTAAATATTTGTTACTTTATGACTTTGAAAACTTTTTTGATTATTTTAGCCTTACATATAAGAAATTTTGATTTGAGGATGTTACACAAAATGTCTTTAGATTCCTTGAATGGAAGTTATAGATGTAATTTATCCCATTTGTTTAATTGTTTTGATTTGATTTTCTTATAACATTACGGAAGTCAAATTATCCTATTGCATGACCTTTACAACTCTTAATCTTGTTAAATAATATTTCTTCAATTTATATTGTTTTCAACTTTATTATATAATTTCATATTTTTTTTCAAAAAAAGTTATTTTTCTTATGTTTTTTGAAAAATGTGGTTATTCCAAACTAGTTCCCATTAAGAAAAAAGAAACAACATTGCATTATTCTCAACAAGCTACATTTAATGAAATATTAATTTTATATTTTTTTTCTTTGGGATATTTTATAAATAATTTTGATTTGTACTTTATTTGATAATCTATGAGCCACACATTATCTCATTTGTATTTTAAAAATGCAGCATTAACACCCAATTTATCCTATTTCTTCAAATTTATAGCTTTTATTTTTTTTTAATTTTACTATAGTGCTCTAAATCTCTTCTTGTGTGATTACTACATTGTTTGATATATTTAGTTACTTCAATATATCTAATTTCAATTTTATTGCACATTTATTTATTAATTAAATAATTAATTTTATTATTTATACTTATTTACTTTCTTAAATTGCAAAAATTCGAAATGAGTCACAGTTGAGGTAAAGAAAATGTCTATGAAAATTCTTTGATGGGTTGTATCCAATTAAACATTTTTTTATATTTCTAAATAATTTTATTTTCAAGTCTTTTGGCAAGCTTGATTAGTCATTTTGATTTATATCTTATTTGATAATCGAGGATGTTATATTCTATATTCTTGATATCTTAGAATGCAACTTTCATAGGTAATATATCACATTTCTTTAATTTCATATTTAGATTACTCTGAGTTTCTATGTAGTTATGATTCTCCTTTTCTCTAACATTGGCTTGTCTTTGATGATATTATCTTACAATGCATCAATATATCTCATTTAAATTATCGAATCATCTATGTATTAAGTGCAATGTGCTCAACGATTTACCAATCTTATTTCTTCAATAGAATTAGAGTTTCACAATATTATTTAAACTTTTCGAAAAAATTAATGTCCTCTCATTTGTATCTCAGAATTACTATGAACTATGAAAGAAAATAAGCTAAATAAAAGTAAGCTATTATTTTAAAATTAAGAAATTATACTGTAAAGATTAAGTGATAAAAATTGAAGTAATGTATAATAACAAAATAAAAGCATTATATATGTTATAGAAGAGGAGGTTTTATGTTATAGGGTAATATAAAGAGATGTAGTGTAATGGGATTCATTTCAATTTAGGTAAAAATTAAAACAACTTTTTAAGTGTGCAAAATGTATGAAAATAAAAGTATAAGAAAGAATTTTTAATTAAAAAGTGCTTCTTGAAAATAGCCTAACAAAAATCTGTTTTGTCTCAATTAGACCTTATTTAAAATTTTTATAAATTATAAAATTAAATAGACACAAATAATAACTAATTATTTTTTCAATAATTAGAGATAATATAATGAAATTGAACTGATAAAAATTGAAACAATTCTATAAAGAAAATAAAAGAAATGAAAAGGTGACACTAGATAAGATTTTGAGTTATAAACCACTATAATGAAATTAAAGCCAAAACTTTGTAATAATTTAATAAACAATATAAATGGATTGCTTCCCAACATATTAAGAACATTGAGTATGATAATCATGGAAGCCAACTGTGGTACGAGTTGAAATGAAAAAAAGCATATGAATATCATAAAAAATATTATAATTAAAAATTTTCAAATGAATAATAAGTGCATAGGGGTTTAAGTCATGCAATTATATTTGTTTTATCTCGATCAAACCTAATTAGAAATTACTATCAATTACCAAAATAAATTAGCATAAAAAATAATAAATTGTTACCTTATTTTTTTAGTAAATATATATTAAAGTCTAAATGAGATAAATTGAAGCAATGTCATTAAATTACATAAAAGAAACATAAACCTCACACAAATGAAGAATTTGTGTTGAATAACATAAGAACTAAATTAAAATAATAGATATTGAAGAAATAGGACAAATTTTATGGGAGTACTATGCTTTAAGATACATAAGATTTGAGTGTATTATACTCTATCATCAAAACCCTTCAAAATAAAATATTTAGAAAAATTAAAAATAATATTTAGTTTGGGAGAGGTTCTGTAGATGAGCACCATGATTTTTAATTTATCTAAATTAGACTCTTTTGAAATTTGTGCAAAATAGCGACCTAAATAAGTATAAATAAAAATAAATTATTTTTTTAACATCAATTATCTAAATAATAAAGATGAAATTGGATAAATTAATGTAATATAACATTAAAAAATAAAAGTGTTACAAAGTTTACATAAAAAGACTTTTAGATTTACATAGTAATATGTATAATGAAAGAGAAAATACTAGTAAATTATTTTTTAATATTAAGTAAAAATATAATAATTTAAAAAAAGGTTAATTGAAGAGATATAATAAAAGAAAATTAAAGCATAGTTAAGGCCGCACAAGAAAAGAATCAGAGTTAAATAAGGCTATATCAATATTAAAGTAAAAAATCAGAATAAACTAGATAAGGTTGCATAGGAAAGTTATATTCCAAGATAATAAAGAGAATAGGTGTCATAATCTTAGACATCAAAAGAAATAAGAACCAAATTGTTTTCTATACCATCCTAAAGGAATAGAAAAAAATTATTTAGAAATTTATAAAGGAATATTTTGTTGAATAAGGCTTGTTCAAAATATACTAATGCCATATGTTGAATAAAGCATAACAAAACCTTTCAAAATAAAATATTTAAAATATATTCAAAGATTTTCAATATGATAAGGATAACCAAGAAAAATCTAATGATGTTTCTTTCAAGTCAATTAGACCTCATTTAGAATTTCTATGAAATAAAAATTTAATTAAGAAAAACTAATAATAATTTTTATATTACGGCAAAAAAGTGACAACTTAAAGCACTATAATATAAAAAAATTAATGTTATTTAAAAGTCACCTTCAAGGAGTTTTGGAGTTATATAGTAATGTTGCGGTACCAAAGAAAAAATATTTAATAAATGAGATAAAATATAATATAAAACTACATTATAAGGAATTAGGGATATTTAATGTAATATCCTTAATTACAAAATCAAGTATCAAAATTATTGTTATTGTACTGAAGCACTAAAAAAATATAATATGCTACAATTTATTAACAAACATTTTAACGAATAAAGGTTACTCAAATGAGTCCAACAACATTCCTTAACACACCATAAGATATTGATATTAGCTACGACAAATTGCCATAGTTAAAAAGTTTAAATAAAATTAAATTATTATTTCAATTTTAAGAAAATATATAATAAGTTTGAAAATGAAATAAATTCAAGTAATGTAATAAAAAATAATAAAAGCATTATAAGAGCAACAAGATATTAGATTTAGAGTTAAATTGTAATTTGAAAAATTAAAAGGAAAACTTTTTGTGAGATAAATTGTATTAGAAAATTGCATTCAAGGATACTAAAGAGATCTTGTGTATTTTCCTTAATCATCAAATCGCAAATTGTAATATCAACAAAACATGCCATACTTATAAAATCAAAATTTTAAAAAATTAAAGTCTGAATAGTTAATTGGTTAGAGCATGCCTAGGGAATTCGAACAATATCATTTTCATCTGGATCTAACCTTATTTAGAATTACTATAACTTAAAAAGCAACTAAGCATAAATAATGATTAAATATATTTTTCACATTAAATAAATATATACATTAGAAAATAAATGATGTTAATTGAAATAATATGAAATAAACAAATCAAAATGATGTAAACATTAGATAAGAATAAATTTAGATATACAAAGTAATATAATCAAGCCATAGATAAACATTTTAATAAATTAGATCAACTATAACTGAAAGTTGCTATCCAAGATGTGAAAAAGATCTAATGTAATAATCTTGATCATCAAATTTTGTGTGAATTAAATCACATGTAAAACTTTGAAAACTAAAAGAAGTATAAAATTACAAAAATATAAAAAATGAATATTAAATGGGATAGAGCTTTTCAAGGTGAGTTAAGCAATGTGAAGTTTATCTCAATTAGACCATGTTTTTAAATTTTAGAAATACAAATATTATAAGAATTATTAATAAAAAATATATTTTTTTTACTATCTTTATAAATAAGAATGCTTAATTGATAAAAATTTAAATAATTTATTATTTCAAAACAATGTAAAGCAAGGGGATTGAGAGAGAAGAAATAAAGTTTTATAGTAATATCACCAAATCAAAGTAAAATTTTTTAAAATATAAGACAAATTATATAAGAAAGTTACAACTCAAGTTATTGAGGCAATCTAGGGTGACATATTCAATTATCAAATCTGGTATAAATCGAGTGCAATGTGCTCGCTTGTTAACCAATATTTCATCTTTAATAACAAGAAGTGTTTCATAGTATTATTTAATCTTGTCAAACTATGATTATTACTTCTCAGTGGGATCACATTTGGAATTACTATGAACTACAAAACTGAGCAAGCATAAATAATAACTAATTATAACTTTAACCTTGAGAAAATATACATTAAAGATTAAATAATAAAAATTGAAACAATGTTGCACAACAAAACAAAATAATTGTATAGGTCACATAAGAGGAATTTTTGAGTTACACAATAACAAAAAGACATGGATCGTAATGCACACGATCTTCAAATTAGTTAAAAATAAAAATAACATGTCAACTATGCAAAATGTAAGAAACGAAAATATATAAAAGTATAATGAATTATTAATTTCATAGAGCTCTTAAAGTAAAGTCTAACAAAATTTTATTTTTATCTCGATTAGACCTCTTTTTAAATTTCTATGAAATATAAAATTAAATAATATAAATAATATTAAATTATTATTTCAATATTAAGTAAACATATTATAAAATTGAAATGAGAAAAAAGTAATAAAATAAACAAAAAAAACAAGTGAAAAGCTCACAATAGATGGAATTTTTAATTACATACTAACATAACCAAACTAAAAAAATACTTTGTAATAATTTAATAAATTATATGACAGGATTGCTTCCAAAAATATTAAAATGATTGAGTGTGATAGCCTTAGTCACCAAATGTGCTATGAATTGAAAGGTAAACAAAGCATACAAAAATCATAGAAAATAATATATTAAAAAACATCAACGTTAGTATTATTTGTATAGAGGTCGCCAAGATGAGCAACGAAATTTCTTTAATCTTAGTCAAACCTTGTTAAGAATACTATGAATTACAAAAATAAGTTAGCATCAATAATAATAAATTATTATATAATTTTCAGTAATTATAGATTAAAATTGAAATGAAAAAAAGTGAAAAAATGTTATATAACAAAATAGATGGAATGTAAATGTCACACGAAAGGAGAATTCAAGTTAAATAGCAAAATAACAAAATCAATAAGAATGAAATTTATGACATTAGATAAATTGCACTAGAATGTTGCATTATGAGTTACTAATAAGTTTGAGTGTGACATACTCGATCATCAAAAACCTTGAAAATAACACATTAAGAAAAGAGAAACTAATATCTAGTTGGAGAAAGGTCCTAGAGATGTGGACGGTGATTTTTTTCATTTGAATTAGACTTGTTTGGAATTAATGTAAATCACAAAAACAAAAAATCATAAGTGAGAATAAATCATTTTTTAACATGAAAAATTATATAAAAAATAGCTAATGAGATCAGTTAAACTAATAGAATATAAAAAAGGAGATGTAAAGTTTTCATGAAATGAGATTTAATGTTACTTAGGAAAATATACAATTTAAAGAAAAAATACTAATGAAAAATTATTTTAGTATTAAGTACAAATATAGTAATTAAAAAAGGTAATTTGAAGTCATATAATCTCAGGAAATTAAATAGTTGTAAAGGTTACACAAGAAGAGATTTAGAGTTAAATACTGTTATAACCAAACTAAAGAAAAAAATTTGAGGAAACAAGACAAGCTGTATTTGAATGTTACATTCGAAGATAGTTTGAAGAATGTGTGTAATAATCTCAAAGGTCAAAATAAATAAGAATCAAAATTTTTTGCGTATGACTTATTAAATGCTCTCATACATAGCATATTTTCAAAAAAAAGAGTATTTAATTGTATAGAGCTTAACAAGATGAGTTTAAAGGAATTATTTTGCACATGCTAGCCTTCATTTTGAATTACTATGAATTGACAAATAAAATAACCATAAATAAAAAAAAATTATTATTTCAGAAATTAAAATATAAAATATGAAATCATTCAATTTTTAGAAAATATATATTAACATTGAAATAATGTAAATTAAACAAATGGAATAAAACAAAATCAAAATGATGTAAAAGTCACATTAGAGGAGGTAAAAGGTTTTATAGTAACATAATCTAATTAAAGCATAAAAATATGAATTGTTTTGAATTGTAAGGGAATGTTATAATACAAGTTGTTTAGAATATCGATTGTAATATTCTTGATCATCAAATGGGATAAGAATTTAAAAGAATATTTAGTTAGTTAGAGCTAGATTAGACTACTGCAGGGATGTTCATTTATCTTGAGTGGACGAAAATGTCACATGAGCTGAGATTTTGAATAACATAACTACATAGCCTCATCAAAGTAAGAAACTTTGTAAAGATAGGACAAATTACATTGGAAAGTTGCATTCCAAGATAATAAGGAGATCATTTGTAACATCCTTCATCGTCAAGTTAGTTATGAATAAACAAATCTCGTAAAAATATCAAAAAAATTAGAAAAAAAAATTTCAAAATATTCAAAAGAAATACTAAATATTATAGTTTGACTCATCGAGACAGGTTCAAGAATGTGGTATTCATCATGATTAAACCTTATTTGGAATAATGATAAATTTCTAAAAAAAATAATAACCAATAACAATAAATTTTATTTTAATGTTAAGTAAATATGTTTTACAGCAAAGAAAAATGTTTAAGAAATTGCATAAATTTCACATGAAAGATTTGTTCTAAGATACTAAAAAGATCTAAAGTAAAATTGCTAACCTTGAACTTAAGCACAAATCAAAATACCTCATCAACAATACAACAAACACTACAAAAAATATTAAGAGATATAGAAATTAAAAATTTATTTGATTAAGCTCTTTAGACAAGTCCGATGAATTTTTTTCAGCTTGTATAATATTAAATGCCTTTTAATGCAAGCCAAAACCCAAAGAATATTCAAAGATAGAAGAATAGATATTAATTTATATAAAACTCCTCGAGATTATTCAATAACATTTGTTTCATCTTAACAAAAACTCATTAATTTTTGCAACAAATTACAAAAGGGAAGATTATAATAAATTATTTTATTGATATTTGGTAAATATATATTAAATTTGAAATTAGGTAAAATTAAAAAAAATGTAATATAACCCAATAAAAAGTACAATAAAGATAGCAAGAGTTAGTTGCATAATCGAATCAAAACAAAAAATTAAGAAAATTTAGATAAAGTGTAGTGAAAAGTTGCATTCCAAAATATCAAGAAAATTAAGTGTAACATCCTTAATCAATAGATTAGGTATGAATTTAAATGTCTCACAAAGTGTGGCAAATCTATAGTCAAATAGAATATATTAAAACATAACAATAAATATTTTTGTATTTTGATTTGATTGGAAATGGAATTTTTAAATGCTATAAAATAAATGAGCACAAATAAAAAAACTATAATTCTTATGTTAAATAAACACATTTTATAGATAGAACATAGTAAATTAAAGAAATGTGACATAACAAAATAAAAATGATGCAAAGATCACAATAAAGGAGATTTGATGTATCAACACAACATAACCATATTAAAATAAAAAGTTTGACAAAATCAGATGAATTATATATGAAAGTTTGATTGGAAGATTCTATAGAGATTGTGTGCAATGTCATCAATTGTCAAATATGGAATGAATTAAAATCACTGTAAATAATGCAAAACTTCAGAGAAAAATATTTAAACAAGTCAAAATGAATATTTAATAGAATAGAACTCATTAGATGAGTTCACTGGTATTTCTTTTACTTGGATGAGACATTGCTTTGAATTACTAGTTACAATAAGTAAAAAATCATGACTATTGACAAATTATTTTTTAATAATAAATAAATGTGAAGTAAAGATTAAATGAGATAAATTGAAAAAATGAATTATAAAAAAATCAAAACAATTTAATAGTCATTTGAGGAGAATAAGACTTTCAAAATAATATAACTAAATCAATGAAAAAATGAGATAAATTTTGTGAGAAAGGTTAATTTCAAGTATGAAAGAGTTCTCATATGGTATCCATGTTCATCAAACCAGATATGAATCAAAATGTATCATAAAGTGTGCTAAAATCATAAAGAATAAAATATTTAAAATGTAAAAAAAATTGAAATATTATTTGACAAGGCCCATTAAAATGAACCCAAATATATATGTTATACAATAATTGCATCTCTTTTGGAATTATTTCAAATTACCAAAGTAAATAAGCATAAATAAAAATAATTTTTTATTATAATATAAATTAATTATATATTAAATTTGAAATAAAATAAATAAAAGTTACATAATATAACCATATCAATGGCATATAAGTTCACATGAGAGGCAACTTAGTGTTATTTAATAATATAGCCAAGTCGCTATAAAAATTTTTAAAAGAATTTATCACATGGCTACATTACAAGATACTAAAAAAATTGAGAAAGATATCCTCCATATTCAAATCAGGTGCTAATTGAAATATCTCTTAAATTTGGCTAAAACCCTTGAAAATATTAAACTAAAAAAATATATAAATAATTACTTAATTTGCTAGAACTTGTCGAGATGAGTTGAAAATTGTTTAATTAACCATAATGAAACCTCATTTTTATTTATTGCTACCGTAATATAACAAAATAAAAAAGAAATGAACATCATAAGAGAAGAGAATTAGAGTTTCATTATTTTATAATGAAATAAAAGAAAAACTTCTTTACTAATAAGAAAAGTTATATAATAAAATTTCTTTTCAATATACTATGATGATCCACTTTAACATCATCAATCATCAAATCAAGTTTGGTTCAAAATTTCTTATAGAGTGTCAAAACAATATTTAAGTAAAAAATTTAAAAATATTAAAATAAAATTTTAGTTGGATAGAGGTCATAAAAAAAGCCCTTTGATGATTTTTTCTTCTTCATCATTCTTCTTCTATATTACTATGAATTATTAAAGTAAACAAGAAAAAGTAAAGATAATTTTTTTTCATTTTAAAAATTTATAATAAAGCTAAAACAACTTCAACTAAACCAATGTAATATAACAAAATGTGAGTGATGTATAGTTTATATGAGAAGAGATGCAGAGTTTCACAAAAAAATATCAAAATCAAATTAAAACATCTACAATAAATTGTACAAGAAATTTATATTCAAAGAAACTAAGGAGATTGGGTGTACATCCTAAATTTTTAAATTCGATGTGAAGACTTAATTAAATGAAGACTTAATTAAATTGAACTCAATGAATTTAGTTGAAAGACATATATTTCAGATCAATTTGCTCCAATTAGTAATTACTACTAATTGTCAAATTAAAAAATAATAAATTATTCTTTTAATTTTTAGTAAAGAAGTATTAAAGTTGAAATTATGTAAATTGAAGCCCTAAAATATGTCAAAATCAATGTGATGTAGATTATTCATGTTATATTGTAACATAATCAAATTGAAGCAAAACATTTGATGAAATGAGATAAGTAATCCAGGAAAGCTACTTTCCAAGATTCAAAAGTCATTGAGTGTCAAATCATTGATTATCAAATTGATTTTTAATAAAAAATTCATCCACAGCATGCCAAACTCATTGAATATAATAAAACAAGTAATATGAAAATATATTTTTAATTACAAATAGTTCATCAAGACTAGTCCAGTTATATTTTTCTCATCTCGATCATGCCATGTTTGGAAGTATTACTAATTACGAATGTAGTTATGCATAACTAATAATACATTGCTTTTTAAACAGTAAAAGATAATTAATGCTAAAGGGGGATGAACTTAAAAAAAAATAAGATTACCAAATCAAAGAGATGTGGAGGTCACAAGAGGGGACATTTAGAGGTACATGGAAATATAATAAAATTAATATTAAATACTTAAAAAATGATATATGTTCTACATTAGAGTTTCATTCCAAGATATTGAGGACGTGGAGTTTAATATGCTTGATAAAAAATTTTATATGTAAAATAAATGTCTTCCAAAACAAGTCAAAACAATAAAAATAATAAATATTTGAGAAAATAAAAATAAATTTCAAATTTGATGGAGCATATTGAGAGAAGTCTAGTGTAATTTTTTCTACTCAACCGTACCTTGTTTAGAATTTTTGCTAGTTATAAAATTAAATAAAAAACTAAAAAATACATTATTATTTTATAAATAATTAAATTTTAGTAAAGTAAAAAATGTGATCAATTAATATAATATAACAAAAAGAAATAAAATTAAGCATTAATAATAATTCAAAAAAAGGTGCAATGCAGTAAATAAAAACGTCGTTGGACTCGTCGCTTTGAGCTCAATCTAATTAAATAATTCTTACTTTTTAAAAAAAAATTCTATGATGTATTATGAGTTATTTTGATTCATAATGAATTTGATGTGCACAATTGTTACAATGAATTTTCTTTTAACCTTTTCAGAAAACATTGACTTATTTATCTCATTTATCAAAATTTTTTGCTTTGATTTGGTTGCATTGCTATGTAATCCAAAATCTCCTCATATGTGGCCTTTACTTTTTCTATTTGGTTACATTAAATTTCTTAAACTTTTCTTATTTTCACTTTAATATTTATATTCTTAATAATAAAATAGTAGTTTAATATTATTTATGCAAAGTTACTTTGGTAATTAATATTAATTTAAAATGAGGATGAATGGATGTTTTGTGAATGGTTCTGGTCATCTTAATAAGCTTTATTTCGTTAGATATTTATAGTTATACCTTTTAGAAATTTTATTTTCTATGGTTTTAAGATACTTTACTGATCACTTTGATTCTTACATTTTTTTAATAATCAAGGATTAGAATATCGATCTCCTAAATATCTTGGAATGTAAGTATTTGGTACAATTTGTAGCATTTCTACATATTTTTTATTTTTATTTTATATATTTCCAGCAAATTTGAATTTCTTATTGTGTGTCCTTTACAATTCTTCTAGTTTTTTTATGTAATATTTCTTTTTTTTGTCCCATTTTAGCTTTAATAAAATCTATTTTATAATAAGATAATAATTTATAATTTATTTATTCATTTTTTCTTTTGAAATTTATTGTAATTCTAAACCAAATGTAATGAAGTTAAACAAATATCCTTAGGCCAACCTCAATTACTTTATATTTATTTATATTTAAAAAAAATATTTTCTAGTTACATAGTTTATAAGATGTTTTTATTTGTACTATAATTGATGATTGAAGTTTATTCGCATGATTTTTATAGAAAAATGGATTGCAACATTCCCATATCATTTATCTCATTTTTCAAATTTCTAAGTTTTGTTTTACTATGTTATCATGAAACTCTCGTTCTGCTCTCATATGCACTTTATGTTACACTGAATTGCAAATGTTTCAATAATTTGAATTATCCAATTTTACCTTCAATATATATTTATTTAAAATTTAAAAAACTATTATTTTTTATTTTTTTTATATTTAATTTATTTTTGTCATAAGTAAAATTCCAATTGAGGTTTGATCGAGAAGAGAGAAACTTGTATCAGTTTAATAAATTTGATTTATTTTATTAAATACTCTTTTTAATATTTTAAATATTTTTTTAATAGTTTTGGTATGATCTATGACATATTTAAATTCGTACCTAGTTTGAAGATCGATCATGGTACATTTGTTGTCTTTAGATCATTGAATGCAATTTTCTAAGGAAATACTTCTTATTTTTTCAAAGTTTTTACTATGATTTAGTTATATTTTTATGAAACTATGATACTCCTCTTATGTGGCCCCTACCACACTTTAATATTATAGTAATATGTTAATTCAAATTTTCTCATTGGTTAATTTATAGATATATTCTTAATAATTAAAAAAAATTATTATTATTTATGTTTAATTTACTTTTAATTTAATGAAATTCTAAGCATTTTTTAATCAAAATGAAACATATGTTTCTATGCTCATCTCCATGAGCTCTAACGTTAATCCTTCTTTTTCTTTTATTAAATCTTTTATTTTTCTTGTTTTATCATTTTTTGAGAGGCATTTTTATTCATACTTAATTTTATGCTCAATGATGTTACCCTTGATCATCTTATCATCTTGTAATGCAACTTTTTGATACAATTTATCTTATTTTTCCAAACTTTTCTTTTTTATTTTGGTATATACTATGTAACTCTAAATATTTTCTAAAGTCACTTTCAAATTATTTCAATTTTGTTACACTATATTGCTTCAAATTAGCAGGTCTCAAATATAATATATATTCAATTAATATTAAAATAATATTCTCTATTAATTATGTCATTTATTTTAATAATTCGTAATAGTTATAAACGAGCCCTAATGAAGTTCAATATGAAACTTTTTGATTATTCTCCATGAACCATCAAAAAGTAACTATTCATCTCTAGAATTTTCAACATTTTATTTACAAATGTCATTGCTTGCTTTATAGCTTCTTTCTCTTTGCACTTGACTTGACAATCGAGGATTTTGTAGTCATTTCTTGAATATTTTGATGCAACTTTTTATTACATTTTAACTCTTTTTTCAAAAATTTTACCCTAATAATTCTCTTAAATTTAACATATTTTTTGTTTAATATCTATTTAATAAAAACTAAAGCAATAATTTATTATTTTTTACATTGGTAATTCTTAGTAAATGAATACATGGTTCAATTGAAACAAACGAAATATCATTAAACTTTTATTTATATCATGTATCAAATTAAAAATATGATTTTGAACTTTCAAATACTTTATTTTCTATGGTTTTTGCAAGTTTAACAAGACATTTTGATTCATTTCAGGGCATATTATCAAGGTTGTTACACTTTTTCTCTATTGTACCTTTGAATGTTCTATTCTAGTATAACTTTTGTATGCAATATATGTAAATAATAATTTTTTATTACTTATTCTTATTTACTTATCTTTGGAACAGTTCACGAGACATGTTTATTCATAATCAATTTAAGGATTGTGGGCCTTACACTTGTTCTCCATAGTATCCTATAGTGCAAATTTCTAGCACAAGTGCAAAATTTTTAGTTTCTATAACTTTGATTTCATCACATTGCTAGGTATCTCTTAATCTTCTATCATGTGAGCATTACATTGATTTTGTTTGCCAATATTTCTTTCCTTTATTTAGCTCATTTCAACTTTAATGTATATTTAATTAATGTTAAAATGATAATTTATTAATATTTATGCTTATCTATATTTGTAATTCATAGTAATTCCAAAAAATCCTTAATTGACATGATGTAAACAGCATTGGAATCAACAAGATGACCATTATCAAATTTAATATCTATTTCTTTATTTTTATATATTTGAATTTTAAGCATTTATGCATCCTCTATAATGTTTTAAAATTTTTCTCCTATTTGTGATGTGGTCCAATCAAGATGAAACAAGCATTACTAAAGTCATCTAGAAGAGTTTTACCATATTAAATATTTGTTTATCATTTTTTAATTTTTTATTTTCTAAGATTTAGTATGGTGTACAAGTTGTTTTGATAAATACCTAATTTTTTAAGTTGACGCCATTATCGACCATCATCTTAGCAATTTGTACTGCGTAATACATGTGTAATTTTTCTCATCTTTCGAAGTTTTGACTTTGATTTTGTTAGATTGCTACATTACTTTAAATTTCTTCTAATATTACTTTTACATCACTTTCATTTTTGTTATATTACATTACACCAATTTATCTTATTTCAAATTAAAAATATGCATTTAATCAATAAAAAAATAACAAATTATTATTATTTATGCTTATTAACATTCATAATTCTTAAACATTCTTAATTGGAATTGATTTAGAAGAACCAATCATTGGTTGACTAGTGTTGATGACATCCATCAATTAAATATTCATCTCTTTAATTCTCAAACTTTTCGTTCAGATGTTTGCGCATGCTTTATAAAATATTTTTATTCATACATCATTTAATGATCATGGACATTACACTTGATCTTCCTAGCATCTTGGAATGCAACATTCTTGAACATTTTAACACATTTTATTCAATTTTCACATTGATCTTCTCTTCTCTTGTAACTTTAAGATTGCATTGATTTTGTTATATTGCATTTTTTCAATTTAGCATTTCTAGGTTTAATATGTATTTACTTAAAAATAAAAAATTTCCATTATTTATGCTTATTTACTTTTGTAATTCATAGTTATTAAATACATGATCAATAAGATGAAAAAAATAATTAGTTTCATTTAAAAATGCTTAATCAAATTTAAAATTTGTTTATACTTTTGTAATAAATTTCTTTTCCATGATTCTAACATTCTTTAATAGATATTTTAATTTATACATGATTTTAATATTAGAGATTTTACACTCAATATAGATTGTATGTTATAATGCTCATTTCAAAAGTAATGTTTCATCCATTTTGCAAATTTTTTTATTATCATTTAGCTAAACTAATATTAACTCCGAATCCAATCACATGTGACCTTTAGATCACCCTTATTTTGTAATATTATGTTATTTGAATTTACATTATCTTACCACTGATATATATTTACTTAATATAAAAATAATATTTTATAATTATTTATGTTTATTTAATTTTCTAATTAACTAAAATTCAAAAAAAGGTCTCAATGAGACAAAAGAAATAACGTTGGACTCATTTTGACAAGCATTATTGTGTGTAAAATTTATGTCAATATTTTAAAATATTTTGTTTTTAATTATTTTTGCATTCTCTCAAAGATATTTTTGTTCGTACCTTACATGAGAATTATGGATGTTACTCATGATCTCATCAATATCTTTGAGTGAAAATTTGTCGCACAATTATTTTTGCATTCTCTTAGAGATAATTTGGTTCATATGTTATGTGATAATCAAGGATGTTATAAATGACCATTACATTCTTTACATTAGTTGTACCATATTATTTTAATTTTCCTTATTTTTCAATAGTTTTGCCTTTACTTAATTCTAGAGCACTATTTTGTTTTAGTTTGACAATTTATTTTCATAATTCATAATTATTTAAATGAGGTGTACTAGATATCACATAATAATCATTGTATTAATCTTCATGAGCTCTGTGTGATTAAATATTCATTTCTATAATTCTAAAAAATTATTTTCTTATGACTTTTTATTTCTTTACAAGACAATTTGATTCATACCTTATTTGATAATACAGGATATTTCACTCAATCTACCTTGCAACTTTGAATGGAACTTCCTCACATTTTTCACAAAGTTGTTCAAATATTTTTGTTTGATTTAGTTATATTACTATAAAACATTAAGTCTCCCTTCATGTTACATTTTCATTACTTTCGTTTTGTTTCTTTTCATTTCGTTAATTTTACCTTATTTAATCTTTAATAAGTTTTACTTTATGTTAAGTAATTATTTATTATTGTTTATGTTTTTTTAGTTTTTAAATTATTGTTAATTAAAAATGATGTTTAATGGTGATGAAATAAATATCATTGGACACTTGATGATAAGCCCTATTTAGTATAATGTTCATTGTATAATTTTATAAATTTTATTTATATACTCTTTTTGCAAAGTTTAATAGACATCAAATTGCACCCAATTTGCAGATCAATTACGTTATATTTAATTCCCATAGTGTATTTGAATGCAACTTTCCCATTTAATTTGTCATTTCTTCAAATTCTTTGAACTAATTTGCTTATTTTTTGTGTATCACTTAACCTACTCAATTTATCATTTACAATCGTTAAATTTCGTTATTTAACATTGTTTCAATTTATCTTATATTAGCTTTAATAAATATTTTCCAAATATTAAAATAATAAGTTGTAAATCTCAGCAAGATTTTATTAAGATGAAAAGAACCATTGTACTAATTTCAATGACATATATATATTCGAATATTAATTTTTATAATTCTAAATATTTTTTGGTTTTTCTATATGTTTTATGCGATAGTTTGATTTGTACTTTATTTTGTTATGGAGAAAGCTATTATCGATATTCGTAGTATCTTGGAATGTTGCTCATATAATTTATCTTATGTTTCTTTTTTTGCTCACTTTTTAAAAATTTTTAATTTATACTTCATTTGATGATCAAGAATGTTACATTCAACATTCATATTATTTGGGAATGTGACTTTTATACCCACTTTAAGAAATTTATTTAAATGTTTCACTTCGATTTAGTTTAATTATTATGCAACTCTAATTGTGTAATGTTATTGCTTTTGCATAGCCTTGTTTCATTTATGTTAATTTTTTTCAAAGTTTTCTCATTTAAGATTTAGTATTTATTTATGCAATATTAAAAAAATAGTTTTTAAACTTTTTATAATAATTTATTTTATTTATTTGTAATGATTAAAAAAGTGGTACAATAAACAAAGAACAAATGTTGTTGTACTTATATTAACAAGAAGTATGCAATTAAATGTTATTTTTTAAATTTTTAAGTACTTTTATATGTTTTTATTTTTTACCAAATTGAAGATCAAGGATGTCAAACTAAACCTATTTATTTCGTGGAGCACAACTTCTTCATATTATTTGTCAAATTGTTTCAAATATTTATCTTTTAATTAATTATATTATGTTTCTTCCATTTACCTTATTAAAATTTAACATATATTTGCTTTATGCTAAAATAACATTTTGTTATTATTTTTTTTCTAATTTTGTAATTTGTGCAAATTCAAACTAAGTCTAATGGAGACAAACCAAATGCCAATGGACTTGTCTTAATCAGATCTATCTAATTAAATAGTTATTTTTAATATTTTTCTATATTTTTTCCCTTTTATTATTTTAGTATTCAATATAAGATATTTTTATTTGATAAAAAAAAATTATCATGGATTTTATGATCACACTGCCAAGTATTTTAGATTCCAACTTTACCATATAATTTATCTCATCTCTTGAAATGTAATACAAAAAGTCAAAGAAAAGTAAAAGACATTTGAGAGAAGATTTAGAGTTACTCAATAATATCAAAATGATCATTTAATTTTATAGAGATCTATGAGACATATTTCTTTCACCTCCATCAGGCATGCTTTAGTATTATTACAAATTACAAATGTAACAAAATATGCAAAATAATAAACTATTATTTTAATATTAAATAAATATTTACTAATAGTGAATGAGATAAATTAAAATAATAATTATAACAAAATTAAAATGATGTATTGATCTAACTACACAATATTTACAATTAAATAGTATCATAAAAAATCAAAATAAAACATATGAAGAAACGAGCTAATTATAGGAGAAAATTGAAGAACATGCGAAGATCAAGTGTAACAACCTCGACGATAAAATCATTAACAAATAAAAATATCCAATAAGCATTTTGAAACCCACTAAATAAAGTAATTTAAAAAGAAACATAGAATATTTAAACAAAAGAACACTTCGATGTGACACCATGTATGTTTGTTTCATCTACCAAAACTTATTTGGATATATTGCAATTTACTAAATTAAATAAAAAGAAATAATTATAATTTTTTTATTGAAAGTATATATCTAATAATGTTGAAATGAGATAACTGAAATTATATAATATAACGAAATCAAAGTGATATATAAGCCTAATGAAGGAGAGTTAAAGTTTCATTAAAAACTAAAGTGAGTTTAAATAATAGAAAATTAGATATTTTGATGTATAAAAAGAAATATTTACTTGGACAGAGCTTGTCCAAAAATGACCATTTACATTTACTTTCTACGCATCAAGTACAATTTAGAATTATTAAGAAAAATAAAAGAAATTAAGTAAACATAATTTATACTAAAACTGACACAATAAGAAACATATTATAATGAAATCAAGGGGATTTAAAAGTGACATGAAAAACGAATTAGAGTTTCATAGTTGTATAATGAAATTAAAGTAATGAACTCAAGACAATTGAGATAAATTGGAAGGAAAAGTTGTTTTCCAAGAAACTTAGGAGATTGGATATGACATGTACGATAATCAAATCAGCTATGAAAAAATGTGAAGTAAAAAGTTTAAACCTTAAAAAATAAAATTTAAAAAATAAAAATAAGAGAAAATGAAGTCAATGTAATTGTACAGAAGAGGTGACTTAGGGTAACATAATGTTGTAACTTTTTCTATGTAGACATTTGAAGAAATGAGATAAATTGTGTGAGAAAGTTTTTATCCAACATAGTATGGAGATCGTTTGTGTCATCCTCGATTGTCTAACTTTGACAATTAAAAATAGCTTAATGAATTCAAAGAAAAATAATGCACAAAATAAAATAATTTATAGTTAATTGGATGGAGGCCAATATGATGACTCGAGCATTTGCTTTAGTTTGATCAAGCCTCATATATAATTGTTGCAAATTACCAAAGTAAACATGAATAAATAGTAATAAATTTTTATTTTAATACTTAGTAATATATAATAAGACAAAAAGATATAAATTAAAGTAATGCAATAAAACTAAATCAAAGAGATGTAATAATTAATGCAGAATGAACTTATGTTTCTTTGTGATGTATCAATATAAATAAAAAAATTAAATAAATTGATGAATTTTATTAAAACGTTGCATTCCAATATAATTTAGAGATTGAGTGAAACATCTTTGATCACTAAATAATATACCAAAAAAAATATTCCATAAAAAACACAAAAAACATAAAAAATAAAATATTTAAAAATATCAAGGTGATGTAATATTTAATAGAGTAGTCAAGTCAATCCCAAGAATGTTTATTTTATCACAACTCAAACTTATTTGGAAATATTATTAATTATCAAAGAAAATGAGCATAGATAATAATAAAAAGATATTTATGCATTTACTTAATATATATTGAAACTAAAATAAGATAAACTAAAGCAATGTAATATATCCCAATAAAAGTGTTGTGAGTGCGACATGAGAGAAAATGTTGTGTTACATCGTAGTATAACGATAAAGAGGCAATAAATTTGAGGAAGTGGGATAAATGTTAAAAGAAAGTTGCTTTCTGAAAAAACTATAGAGTGCAATATAATTGATTATTAAATTAGCTACAAATTGAAATGACTTATAAAGTGTGTCAAAATGAAAGAAGAGAAATTATTTAAAATTTTCAAAATTAATATATAATTGGATTGTTCTTATTGAAACAAATTCAATTATGTTTTTTTTTTTGTTTGCATCAATCCTTATTTTGAATCATTATGAATTACTATGCAAAATGAGAATTAATAATATCAAATTATTTTCTTAATATTTTGTTAATATATATTGAAAAAAAGTGATAAATATGACAAACTTAATATAAAGAAATGAAAAATGTAATAAAGATCACAATATGGGGATTTATGGTTACATAATAATATAACAAAGTAAAAGCAAAAATTTTGATGAATAAGACAAATTTTATATGAGTATTGCATTCCCAAATAATGAGAAGACTAAGTGTGATGTCCTCAATCACCAATAAAATATGAATGAAAATGTCTTATAAATCATACAAGAGTCTTAAAAAATAGAAAATTTAAAATATTAAAAAATAATATTGAAAGTTGGATAAGCTCCTTCAGTCGAGTTTAATGATGGTTATTTTGTCTCAGGGGAACCATAATCAGAATTACTACAAATAACAAAATAATGCATAAGTAATATTAAATTATGATTTTCATATAATTTAAAATATATAAAACCTAAAATATAATAAATTAAGATGTGACATAGGTAAATGAAATTGTTATAAAAATTACCCAATAGGTGATTTGTAATTACATAGTAAAAGATCCGAACAAAAATAAAAAATTCAAAGAAAAGCGATGAATTGTGTTAGAAAGTGTAAATTTAATATACTAAAGAGATCAATTGTAATATTTTTATCATCAAATCAAATGCAAATAAAAATGACTCTTACAGTGAGCGAAAGCTAAAAAATAAATATTTAAAATTATAAAATTGATAATTTAATTAAATTAGGGTCATGGAGATGAGTCTAATGTCATGTGTGTTATTGGAGTTGAACATCTTTATAACAAATAGTAATAACAAAAGAAAATAAAATTAATTAATAATAAAAAAAAGTTTTAACATTAACTAAATATATGTTAGTGTTGAAATTAGATAAATTAAAGAACTATAGTATAACAAAATAAAAAACAATTAAATGTAACATGAAATGACACTTGGACTTACAAAGTATCCTAAAAAAAGCAAACAAAAATTTTTTAAAAATGGGATAACTTATTTTTTAAAGTTA
This sequence comes from Vanilla planifolia, assembly GCA_023846275.1. Taxonomy (NCBI): domain Eukaryota; kingdom Viridiplantae; phylum Streptophyta; class Magnoliopsida; order Asparagales; family Orchidaceae; genus Vanilla; species Vanilla planifolia. The sequence continues at coordinate 15,219,279 of CM043875.1, read as the reverse complement.
CATTATGAGATAGTGAAGTGATCGGGTCCTTAAACCGCAATAACAAAAAGGTAAGAAAAAAATGCCTTCATTCAAAATTAATTAGAAAATAAAAAATGTAAAAATTAATTTAAAATGAGTTAATCACTTTGAGACTAATCAAATAATGTTTATTTTGTGTCAATTGGGCCTTATTTGAAATTACCTCCATTGATAAAATTAAATAAGAATAAATAAAAATAAGTTATTATCACAATATTTAGCAGGTATATATTAAAGCTTAAATGAAGTAAATTGATGTTATGCAATATAACGAAATCACGGCAATGTAAATGTTACTCACTAAAAGATTTAGAGTTACCTATAATAGAGCTTAATGGTAGTGTAAATTTTCAAAATAACAGAAAAATTGTATTAGAATATTATATTCCAAAAATCTAAAGAGATTGTGCAGAACATCTTCAATCTTCAAGTCACTTATGAATCAAAATCTTGTCAAGCCATCCAAAACCGTGAAAAAAAGGTTTAAAATATAATCAATTATATTTAATTAGATAAAGCACATTGAGTTAGTTAAACAATATTTCTTTCCTCTTGGTCAAAACAAGTTGTGTTAAATGTGAATTATGAAAGACAATGACCCTAAATAATGTAGCTTTTTTAATGTTAAATAGATATGTTTTAAACTTAGAAACAAATAAGAAATAATGAAATAAGATAAAATCAAATTGATGTATTGGAAAATGGGACAATAGTTAGAGTTTCAAAGTAATATAAAATTATTAATGTCAAAAATTTGAAGCAATAAGTTAATTGAAAAGCCAAAGTTGCATTGCAAGATATTGATAAGATTAAGAGTAACATCATCTGTTATTAAATTACCTACAAAGTCAAATATCCATTTAGGTATGTCCAAACCTTGGAAAATAAAGTACTTAAAAATAAAAAAAATCTATTTTATTTGGCAGTGCTTCTTGAAACAAGGATAACGATGTTTGTTTAATCTTGAGTGGACATGGTTAGATGTTGTTTGAAATTACCTTAGAAAGAAGCATAAATAATAAATAAATATTTTTAATGTTAAGTAAATATAAATTAATGCGAAAATAAAACAATATAATATTACCAAACCAATGTGAAGTAAGGTCACACTAAAAGTCATTTGGACTTTCATAGCAATATATATAAATCAAAAAGAAAACTTTGAACAAATCAATTAATTTTTTTTCATATTTAATTATATTAAGGTCCACGAGATGTGTTCAATAATATGTTTTTGTGTGGATTAGACCTTGTTTTCAATAAATGTGAATCACCAAAGAAAATAAGAGTAAATAGTAATAGATTATTACTTTAACACTATGTAAAAATATATTCATGAAAAAAGAGATAAACTAAAGAAATGTAATATAACTAAATTATGGTGAAGTAAGTTAAGAGATTTATATCTATAAACTAGTGCGGCCAAATAAAAGTAAAAATTTTGAGGAAGTGAGATCTATTTTTCGAGAATGCTGATTTTCATGATTTTGAGGAAATCAAGTGTAAAATCTTTGATCTCAAATTAGGAGTAATCAAAATATCTCACAATTCTCTTTAAAATAATAAAAATTATTTTAAAATAACAAATGAAAATTTATTCATAGAGGTCATCAATTCAAATCAAACAATATTTATTTGTTTCAATGGTGAATAATTGAGGCACATAGGCATAAATAATAAAAAAAATTATTCTAATATTAATTAATATTTTATTAATACTTAAAATAAATTATTGAAGCAATGAAATATAACAAATTCAAAGTCTTCTCAAATCAATGTAAGGCATAGCTGAGATTAATTTAAGCAATGTTGTTTAATCGAATGAATGTGATTTAAAAGTCACACACAAGAGGTGAATTACATTTTCATAGTAATATAATGATATAAAAGCATTAAATTTGAAGAAATGACGTAAATTATATACGAAGGTTGCATTCTCATATTAAGGAGGTTGAATGTGACATCATTGATCATCAAATTTGTTTTATCAAAATTTCTTAGCAAAATATGTAAAAACTTTGTTAACTGCAAAATTTAGAAATATAAATAATGGATGTTTATGTAAATTGAACTCATCAAGATATGTCCATTGATTTTTATTTTGCCATGATTTAACCTCATTTGGAATTTTTTTGAATTAGTAGAAATTATAAGCACGAATAATAAAAAAAATTTTTAGCATTAACAAAATTTTTTTTGAAACTTTAAGTCTTGACTCATGTGACTTGGACATCTCCCTCATTTGGCTTTATTACATTATTTTAATACATTTCATTTCAAGTTTAATGTAAATTTAAAATAGTAGAATATTTTTTTTTGGGTTATTTTTGTTTGAAATTTAAAGTAATTCCCAAAGAAATGAATGTCATTGCATTAAGCTTAATGAGTTGTAACAATATAAATATACATTTATATTTTTTTAAATATTTAATATTGCTAGTGGTTGGAATGCTTCATGATATATTTTTATGTGTACTTAATTTGGTGATTTGGGATGCTGAAAATGATCTCCATAGTACTTAAGGACACTTTCCTATGACATTTATGTCATTTTTATAAATGTTTCACTTTTATTTGGTTATATTATTATGTAACTCTAAATCTCCTCTCATGTGACCATTACATCATATTCAAATTGTTATATTATATGGCATAACTTTATCTAATTTGGTTAATAATATACAATTATTTAATATTAAAATAATAATTTATTATAGTTTAGACTTATTTACTTTGGAAATTCACATATTTTAAATTAGGTCCATTCATGAAGAAATAAATATAGTTTGCCAAACTTGAAGAACTTTATCAATTAAGTCTTAGTTTTGGATTATTAAATGTATCATTTTATAGGATTTTGGAAACATTATGTGATTGTTTGATGTGTACATGATCTAGCAATTGAGAATATTGCATTTGATCTACTTGGTAACATGGAATGCAACTTACTTGTAAAATTAATCTCTGTTCTTCAAAAGTTTTCTTTTATTTGGTTATATAATAATGGAGCACAAAATCACATTTTTAGCGACCTCATGTTGCTTTGATTTGGTCTATTACATTGCTTTAATTTTTATTTTTTAACTATAATATAAATTTACGTAATACTAAATTAACATTTATTATTATTTATGGTCATTTTCTCTGTTAATTCTTTGAAATTTTAAAAAATATTTTTGGCTCATCATGTTGTGCTCTTTCTTATTATATTTTCACATCTTAAATTTTAAATATTTTATTTTGCAGAATTTTTCCATGCTTATGCACAAATTTGAAGTTTTACTTAATTTTTTATAAAAGGGGATTGTGAACTCAATCACATTAGCATGATGTAAGGCAACATTCCAGTATAAATAAAATCATCTCACAAATTTTTTACTTTGATTTTTTGTATTATTATATAAATTTCAATTTTTACTTTTATGACAGTATAAACTCTTTGGTTTGGGTGTATTATTTTTTATTTACTATTCTCATTTAATCTTTAATGTACATTTAATTGTTATTAAAAAATTTATTTATTTTTTTGCTTAATTACTTTGGTGACTAATAATTCCAAATGAGGTCTGTTGAAGATGAAACAAATGTTATTTACTTATCTTGGCAAACTTCATGAAATTAAATATTTAAGTTTATATTTTTAAATATTTTTTAAAGCTTTTCATACTCATTTAACTTTTAATTCAAATTAATTCCAAATGAGGACTAATGAAGATGAAAGAAATATTATGAAACTTATCTTGATTTGATCTATCTATCTAAACAATCATTTTAATATTTTCAAAATTTTTATTTTCTTAGATTTTTTATTTCATTAAGAGAAATTTTGACTTGCAAGTTATTTGAAGCTTAGTATTATGACACCAATTTTTCATAGTAACTGTTGGAACATAACTCTTTAATACAGTTTATCTTTTTTCTACAAATATTTTACATTTATTTGGTTATATTACAATGATGTTCTAATTCTCTTTTTCTATAAAATTTAGATGTCCTTGATTTGGTTATACTTATTTAAAATTCAAAAATTAATTTATTTTTAGTAATGAATATTTTTTTAGGTAATTTGAAAAAATTATGAATAGAGTATGATTGAAATGAAAAAAATGTCATTGGACTTGTCACGGATAGCTTTATCTTGTTGTTTATTAATTCTTAAATTTTAAAGTTTTAATATTTAAGGGTTTTGGCCCACTTTTTAAGAAATTTAAATTTTTGCTTAATTTCATGAATGAGGATGTTCCACTCGATCACCATACTATGTTGGATTTTAAAGTTACTATATAATTAATTTTATTTGACCAACTTTGTGAATTGACTTTCTTATACTATTATGAAACATCAAATTTCCTCTCATGTAAACTTACCGTAATTTTGATTCACTAATACTAAATTTCTTGAACTTATCTCCTTCAAATAATAATATATACTTATCTAATATTAAAAAAATAGACTATTACTTTTTATTCTTTCTATGATAACGCATGGCACATCAAGATGAGGTTAGATCATGATGAAACAATTATAATTAGGCTGAGACTTGATCTCATTTGTACTTCGAAAGTAACATTTTTGTATAATTTATCACATTTTTTTAAATTTGTTTCTTTGATTTTGTTATATTTCTTGTTACTCTAAATCTACTCTCTTGTGAGATTTACGTCAGTTTTACTCTTGTATATTATATTACTCTGGCCTATCTCATTTTATTTTTATGCTTATTTAATATTTTGGAAAACTTTATTCATATTTATTATCATTTACTTTGGTAATCATAGTAGCTCCAAATGACCTCTAGCCATGTGAAACAAGTAGCTACAGTTTCTTCTTGAGTAGTGCTAGCAAATTAAATATTAATTTTTACATTTTAAATATTTTATTTTCTATTATTTTGTTTATCTTTATGAGTCATTTCAATGGATATATGATGTGACAATTGATGATGTTATGGTATATTTTTCATACTTTTGTATGCAACTTTGTTAAATAATGTATCTAAAGTTTTGAAAATTTTACTTTTTTGACAGAATGTAACACAAAATCTACATTTGTGTGACTTTTACATCACTTCGATTTAGTTATACTATATTGCTTAAACTTATGACCTTTTAGATTTAAAAGATATTTACATAATATCAATATAGTAATTTTTCATTATTTCTACCTATTTTATTTGATAATTCATAGTAAATCTAAAGGATGTTTTCTTAAGGGGAAAAAACATTATTGAACTTGTCTTAGTGAGCTCTATACAATCAAATAATAATTTTATATATTTTCAAATACTTTATTTTCTAAGGTTTTGCATGATATAAAGAAGCATCTAGATTTGAAACTAATTTGATGATCAATGATGTTACAATGGTTCTTTTTTAGTATCTTAGAAATCAACTTTTGCAAACAATTTATATCATTTCTACAAATGTTTCTTTTATTAGGTCATCTTACAAAGAAACTCTAACTCTTCTTTTATGTGAACTTTACAAAGACTTGATTTTACTTTCTTTCTTAATATTCATAAAATAATTAATAATTATTAATGTGTAGTTATTATTAGAATACAACATTCTAGTATAACTAATATCATTTCTCTTATGTTCAACTTATACTATTGCATTATTTTAAATTTCTTTTCATGTTGCCTTGTCATTAATAAAGTTTTTATTATATATTAACTATACAAATTATGAAATTTAAAATTTTTTATTTATAGTTATCTAAAATTAAAAAATAATTTATTATATTTTGTGTTTCCTTACTTTTGTAACAGATAGTAATTCAAAATAAAGTTCGTACATGAAGAAATAAATGTTATTGAATTCATCTTTATAAACCACATCCAATTAAATGTTTTTTTCTTAATATTTAACTTTTTTTATCTTTTATTGCTTTTTGTATGCATTGCTAGACATTTGGATTGATACCTAATTCAAGGATTTAAGAATTTTACACTTGCTTCCTACCATGTCATGTGATACAACTTTATCACATAATTTATCTAATTTTTTTTCAATTTTTTCTCTTTCATTTTCCTTTAATATTATGTACCTCTAAACATACTCTCTTATGACAATTAGATCAAAGTAATATTCCTATATTATATTGATTCTACTTAAATAATTTTATCATTAATGTTTATTTACTTAATGTTAAAAAACCATATCTTGTTATTTATGATAATTTTTCATTATAAATTTTAAAAATTGCAAGTCTACATTGATCAAGATGAAATAAATATTGTTGAACTGATGTCAAAAAGAAAAATTAGATTAAATATTTATTTTAAAGTTTTTATCTATTTTATTTTCTAAGGACTTACTAAGCTTTATGAATTATTCAATTTGTAACTAATTTGATGATCAAGGATGCTGCACTCGGTCTCTTTAGTATGTTAAAGTGGATTTTTATCATATAATTTATATCATTTTTGCAAAATTTTCACATTGGTTTTGTTATATTGCTATTCCACTCTAAATTCTCATGTTTCCTTTACTTCTCTTTCATTTGGAAATGTTATACTATTTTCATTTTTCTTATTTTTTAATATATATCCACTCAATAATGAAATAATAATTTATTATCATTTATAGTTATTTCCATTGAATTTACATAATAGTTTTGAAGGAGGGCCAATCTCGAAAAAATAATTTTGTTGGACTATTCTCAATGAGATTTGTCCAAATAAATCATTGTTGTTATATTTTTGAAATATTTAATTTTCTGTTATTTTAATATGTATTAAGAGGCATTTCATTTTACAACTAATTTGATGATTGAAAAAATTACATTCAATCGTCTTAATATCAAAGAATGGAAGTTTTTGTTCAATTTATCTCGTTTCTTCTTTCTTTTCTATAATTTTTTTGTATTTTTATGAAAAGGGCACTCTACTTTCGTGTGACCTTATCATCTCTATGATTTGATTATATTGTATAGCTTAAATTTCCCTTGATTGAGCTTTAATAAGGATATTTTGAATATTAAAATAATAGTATATTATTATTTGTACTAATTTAACTCGTTGATTTACAATAGTTATAATTGAGATTTGATCAAGATGAAACAAAAATTACATGACTTATGGCAAACAGGTCTATTGAATTATGTATTAATTTTTATAATAATGAGTATTTTTTTGTTATAGTGTTGGCAATATTTATGAGATATTTTATGTTATAGTTATTTTTATTATTGAAGATGTTACACTCAATCTGTTTAGTATCCTAGGCTTTAAATCATTTATATAATTTTGTTGATTTCATTAACTTTTTTACTTTCATTTCAATATATTTTTATGTAAATCTAAATCTCAATTTGTTTGAACATTACATCCTTTAGCATTCTTTATTTTACAATGTTTCAATTTTTTATCATTTTAGCTTTAACATATATTTATTTAAATTTAAAAAAATAATTCTTAAAATTTTCTCTTCTTTTCTTTTCTAATTCATAAAAATTCCGAAGTACATCGAATAAAAAAAGCTAATGTTGTTCGACTTGACTCAATGACTTTTACCAAATTAAATACTCCTTTTTTATTTTTAAATATATTATTCTATAGAGCATTAGCATGCTATGCAAGTGATTTGAATGCTGCCTCATTTGGTGATCAAAGATGTCTCACTAGATCTCAGTACTTGGAACATAATAATCCTTTACACTATTTCAAATTTCTTCAAATTTTAAACATTTGTTCTATTATAATATAATGAAATTTTTTTTCTCCTCAAATGTGACATTTACATAATAAAGATTTTGTTATATTACACTACTTTTGTCATGGAGTGCTGATTTCATATGTAATTTGTCCATTTCTTTAAATCTTTTTTTATTCTTACTAATTTGCAACTCTAAATTTCCTTTAATTTCATGTTTATATTTTATTGATTTTATAATATTATAATATTTCAATTTATGTTATTTGACCCTTAATATATATTTTATTTTTACTAAATTAATAATTTATTATTATCTATTATTATTACTGATTATTTATGCTTATTTACTTCTAATATTCATGATAATTGCAAATGAGTTCCAATAAAGATGAAACTATCATCGATGAACTTTTCTAGATATGTTTTATCAAATTAAATATTCGTTTTTATACATTTGAATATTTCTTTACTGTGGCTTTGGAATTATTTAAGAAATATAACAATTCATACCTTATTTAGTATTCGAGATTATCACACTAAATCTCAATAATATTGAGGTATAAATCTTTCTCGTATAATTTTTCATTATGATATAGCTTTATTTCCAATGTTTTTGGCATGATTTATGAGTTTTTTTGAATCATATTATATTTGACAATTAAGGATTTAATCATCCTTCTCCATATTGTGACGAAAAGCTTCTTTCTATTGTAATTTATATCATTTTGTTTAGACTTATGATTTGATTTCAATACATTACTATGTAACTCAAAATCGCTACCTTTGCGAGTTTTATGTTCCTTCGATTTGTTTATATAAAATTCCTACAATTTTTTCGCCTGAAGCTTTCATATGTATTATTTTAGCTTTAAAATTTTTATTAATTTGAGGTTTTTTACATATTAATTTGTAGTATAAAGGTCTGATCAATACACAATAAACATTATTAGACACATCTAAACAAGCTTTATGAAATTAAATATTCAAACCTATATATTTTTTTCAATATTCTTTTTTTTGAGGATCTACTTGCTTTAAAGGACATTTTAATTTGTATCTAACTTGATAATCAAGTTTATTACACATGATCTGCTTAGTATCTTCGAGTGCAACTTTCTTATACTATTTTATTATTTCAATAAATTTTTTTTAATTTGGTCATATTTTTATGAAACTCTAATTCTTCTTTTATTTATCCTTTATGCACCTTTAATTTGGTTACATTTTTTTCTTCAACTTATGTCATTTAATTTATTTATATATACTTTAAATTAAAAGAATAATTTATTATTGTTATTCTTATGTAAGCTGGCAATTTGTAAACATTCTAACCAAGATTTCATGGAGATAGAATAGATGTCATTGGCCACATCCCTTGGGGCTTTATCTTATTAATTCTTTAATTTTATAATTTCCAAAAAAAACTTCTTAGGGTTTGGCACACTTTTAGAGACATGTTGTTTTGTACTTAAATTTTTGGGTGAAAATGTCATACTCAAACTCCTAAACACCTTTGAAAGCAACTTTTCTAAGCAATGTAATTTTTAATCTCTTCTCTTATGACCTTTACATCACCCTGATTTATTAATACTATAATTCTTCCATCAATCTCATTTTAATTTTAGTATATATTATAAAATATTAAAGTAAGAATTTATTATTTTTTACTTATTTATTTTTATAATTCATAGTAATTAAAAATGAGGTTATATTAAGATCAAATAATTATCATTATGACTGGCTCAACAAGCTTTAACTTATTTAATAATCTATTTTGTATTTCTAAAAACTTTTTGTAGATTTTGCCATGCTCTGTGAGATATTTTAATCCCTAGTTAATTTCATAATTGAGGATGTTACGTTAAATCTGCTTACTATCGTAGAAGGAAAATTTCTTGTATATTCTACTTAATTTCTTCAAATACACCACCTTCATTTGGATATTTTGTTATATTACTCTAAATCTCATCTCGTGTGACTATTATATGCCATTGATTTTGTTCTTTTAGAAGGATTCAATTCATCTCATTTCAACTTCGACATATATTTACCTCATATTAAAAATAAAATATATTATTATTTATGCTTATTTACATTAGTAATTAATAATAAGTACAAATGTGTTTTGACCATGATGAGGCAAATGTCATTGGACTTGATGAGCTCCATCTAATTAAATATTTAATTTTATAGTTTAGAAACATTTATTTTCTATGTTTTACAATTCTTTATGGGACATTTCATTACATAAATGTCATGATGATTGATGATATTACACTTGATTTACAATAATCTTGGAATGTGGTTTTCCTATAATATTTAGCTCATTCTTCAAACTTTTGGCTTTGATTTCGATTTATTATTTTGTAATTCAAATTCTTCATAGTTTCCATGTTTAGATATGTTTGATTTACATATAATATATTTCCTTATTTCTCATATTTTAGGTCAACAACGTTTTTTCTTAATGTTTAAATGATAATCGATTATATGTTATGTTTATTTATATCAATAAATGGAAAAACTTTTAAAACATTTCCAATCAAGATGAAGGAAATATCATTATACTCATCTCAGTGTGCTCCTTCCAATTTAATATTCATTCCCATACGATTAAAAATTTTATTGTATAAGTTTTGCCAAGTTTTATGAGGCATTTTAATTGATATATGATTTGACAATTAATGATGTTACACTCGATCCACCAATTATCTTGCAATATAGCTTTAAGTTTTTTTTCTATGATAATGTAACTTTAATTCTCTTCTTAAGTGAACGTTACATCATTTGTATTTTTTAATATTATATTCCTTCAATATCTCTTATTAAATCTTTAATGTATATTTAATGAAAAAAATAATTTATTATTATTTATGCTTATTTATATGGTAATTTTTGAAATTTGTATACCATGTCTTTCCGAGATGAAAAATACTTCTTTATACTCATGTCATGGAACTCTATCCAATAAAATGTTATTTTTCACATTTATAAGTGCTTTATTTTCTATGTTATTGGATTTATTTATGAGAAATTTTAATTCATATTTGATTTCATGATCGATGATGTTACACCTGATCTCCTTGGTATCTTTGAATGAAAATTTCTCATGCGATGTATGTCATTTCTTCAAATGTGTTGCATTTAATTGGTTATACAACTTTTGTTCAATTTATATCATTTTAGATTTAACATATATTTTCTTTGTAATTATATAATAATTTATTAATCTTTTTTTCTTTTTTAGTTTATTAATTCACTATAATTATAGACTCGATGTTATTGAGATAAAAAAAACATCCCTGAACTTCTCTTGACATTCAGTATAATTAAATAATCATTGTTTATTTTAAACATCTATTTGATAATGGTTTTTGCAAGATTTTCCTAACATTATCATTTGTAGCTGATTTGTTGTTCAATGTTATGACACCTAATCCTTTAGTTTCTTGGAATACAACTATCTTTTACAATATATCTCATTTGTTCAAAATTTTTCATTTTTATTTGGTTATATTACACTAAATGTCTAACTCTCCTCTTATGGGTACTTCACTTTTATTTAGTTGTATTACACATCTTTAAATTTTCTCATTTCATCTTTCAAATATATTTAATTTATTTTAAATTAATAATTTTTTATTAAGTATGCATTTTTACTTTTTTAATTCATAGTAATTGCAAACAAGTCTTAGTAAAAATTGAAGCAAATGTTGTTTGACTTCTCTTAAAATGCTCTTTGGAAATAAAAATTTATTTTTAAACTTTTATTTTTTTTTATTTTTTAGGCTTCTGTACACTTGAAGTGGGAATTTAATTCATAATTAAATTGATGATCAAGGGTCACATTATCATCCTAGTAACTTGGAATGTAACTTTGCCTTATAATTAATCACATTTTATTAAATTTTTCTCAAAGAATTGGGTATTTTATTTTGTGTCACTAATTACTCTTTTCTATGACCTTCACTCCTTGTTTATTTATTTATATGTCATGGGATTAGTTTATCCTATTTCAACTTTGATATATGTTAACTTAATATTAAAATAATTATTAATTGTGACTTATGGTTTTTTACTTTGGTAATTCATAGCAATTCTAAGCAATACCCGATCAAGGTTAAACTAATGTTGTTGGACTCTTTTTTATGCTCTCTAGCTAATTAGATATTATTTTTATTTCTTTCAAGTATTTTATTTTCTATTCCTTCATTTTTTTAAGACATTTAAATTTATACCTAAATTAATAATAGAGGATATCGTGCGTACAATAATAGTACCTTGGAATCAAACATTATTTTTTTTATCTGATTTATTATAATGTTTTCCCTTGATTTTGTGATATTATTATGAAAGTCTAACTCTCCTTTTGTTTGACCTTTACATTACTTTGATATTATTATATTGTATTAATTAAATTTATCTAATGTTAGCTTTATTAAAAATTTAATAATTATTAAAATAATAACTTAATTTTTTATTCTTGTTTAATTTTCAAATTTGAAGTAATTAAAGTCTAAGTCTTATCAACATAAATAAACTATTCTTAAACACATCTAAACTAGACTTAACAAATTAAATAGTCCATTTTAAATTTTTATGTATTTCATTTTTTAATGCCTTGGTACGATTGATACAACATATCTAATTTTGACTTCTTTGATGAAAGATAATGTTACACTTGATCTTCATGATATCTTAGAGTGTAACTTTCTCATACAATTTTTCTCATTTTGTCAATATTTTTTATTTGATTTGGTTTTTTTGTTAGGTAAGGCTAAATCACCATCTGAGCAATTTTTATATCACTTCAATTTGTTACATTATATTGCTATGATTTATCTCATTTTTTTAAAAAATATTTACCTAATATTCATATAATAAATTATTTTTTTATTTTTACTAACTTTTCCAATTCATAGTATATCCAAAAAAGGCTGGATTAAGATGAAAAAAGTTAAACTTTCATGATGAGGACTATAAAATTAAATATTCAAGTCGATATGTTTTTGTATTTTATTTTCCATGATTTTTGCACACTTTATGAGATATTTTTATTCACACCTAGATTTTTTAATCAGGAAATTACTTTTGATCATAGTGATATATTTTTGACTTTCAGCCATGGTTCCTTATTTGATGATAACAAATCCTAATTATTTAAATTGAATTTGATCTAAAGAATTTAAAAATTTTAAATGTTTAATGCTCTTATTCCTATAAGAAATTAATAAGAAGGCTTGTAAAGGTGAAATCTCATAATTATCATATTGGATATAATGATAAACCGTTAAGTCATACATGCTTAATTTATTTTTAAGTATCTCAATTTTACTTCCCTTATAATATTATACTTGAGTTTTTAGAAGGCATAGAAATTAAATGGAAATCATTTATCTCGAAAAAATATTAGGTTTATTTATATCTTCATCTATCTTACCCTGAACATCATTTTACATTAATCATATCATTGAAAATCCTAATTATCCAGTTGTGAAAAATATCATAATAGTAAAAAATAGAAAAGTTTTGAATATCCCTAACGAGCCACATAATCAAATCTCAAATAGGAATAGATACATTAGATATGGTTATGAGTTCCCACTTCTAGAAAAGAATCTTAAAGAATTTATTGTTGCATGGGTGACTTCTTGAGTGAACTAGTGGGGAGCCAATGTCAAAATAAGGCTACCTCAATAGTGCACAAATGATTCTATATGGAGACAATTGAATAACCAATACAAATAGTAGGACTAAAAGAAAGCCTTATTTTTACTCATTGAACTTCTAAATTTCTATATTAGCTAGAATTATCTGATCAAGCAACTTTATCATTGAATGATCTTGAGCTCCTAAACATTTTTTAAAATGCCAAAAAAATTTTTGTTTGATTGCACCATTTCGTAATAGCTTGATCCATATTTGTTCCTCTTTTAAGATCAATCTAATTGTGAAAGTTTTGTGATTAAACAATCTAAATCCCTTGAATCGTACGATTCCTATGAAATTACAAGTTTTGCTACAGTTCCTAACAATTATAATATTTTTATTTAAAAAAAAATTTAAATTAAAAAATTAAATAGCTATACAGCTAATCTTGACGTTTTTCATGTTTGGTAAGCGCCTTTAGCCCTTTGTAAATGTTTATAAATGAAGGAATTTCCTACGAAAGGGATTGACAAAGTTTCTCACTATTTCACGAAAATTTTCAATCCGCAAAATTCATGTTGTTAGCTGCTCATGCTCCTCATCATTTATGCTCAGTGCTTCCTTCAATTTTCAAACTCTTAAATTTAGCTTTCTTCTCAAATTTCATATGTTATTAATTTCTTCATTCCTAATTTTTTTAGCTAAGATACTTGTGCCCCTTTAATCATTTCACCAACCATATAATATTTTTTATAAAAATTTGGTTTTTTTCTATTGAATGTTTTTATGCTATCACCATTTAATTAAACTATAAGATTGTAATATCCTATTTCTTTTTTTAATTTTTTTGTGTCTTAGCTTACCTACATTTTTGTGGAAGACTTACATTGAGTATTTTTTATTAGCTGGTTTTTGTTAGGGGTGGAAGTAAGCAGGTGATAAGCGAAGCTGGCTACAAATCATAACTACATATTTTAATTTTGTTAATTTTTTATTTTATAATTTTTATATTACTTTATTATTAAAAAAATAAATATATTTTTAAAAATTTAATATTAGCACAAAATTCCTTTTTTTTAATTTGTTTAAGATATTTAAAAATTCACTTAATCTATTTCTTTAAATAATAATAAATTAAAATTAATATTGAGAGCAATTCATCTTGCTTATTGTGCGACACTTCTCTTTTTTTCTTGGAATGCAACTTTGTTTTGTAAAATTTTTAGTATTTCTTCAAATATTTGCTTTAAAATTAGTAATAATACTCTAAAAATCTAATTCTCTTTTCATTTGACCTTTACATGATATTAATTTTATATTACTTCAACTTATCTCATTTCGACTTCAACTTGTATTTGCACAAAAGTAAAGTGAAATTTTTTTATTATATAGAATTTTTAAATTTTTTAATTCACTGTTATTCATGACAATGTGATATTGAGAACAAAGAAATCCCATAAGTCCCCTCTCAATTCGCTCTATCCAAATAATAATTTATTTCCATACATTTTTTTCTTTTGTGATTTTTATGATATATTTTCATTTATAACTAATTTGATGACCAGGAATCATATAGTAAATCACTTTAGTATCTTGGAATGTAACATTTCAATGCAATTCATCTAATTTTTAAAATCTTTTTGACTGATTTGGTTATATTATTACAAAAGTATAAATCTCCACTTATATAAGTATTACTTTGCTTTAATCTTGTTATATTATTTTTCTTCAACTAATCTTATTTTAAATTTAGTTGTATATGTTTACTTGAAATTTGAATAATGGATTTTTTGTTATTCTTGTTTAATTCGGTGTTTTGGGGTAATTGCAACTTACGTCATATTGAGATCATTTATACTTCATTATACCCATCTGAATGAGCTCTACCTTACTAAAAATTAAATAAGTTCTTATGTTGTTTCTTCTCTATGACTTTGGGATGCTTTTTGAGACATTCTAATTATTACTTTACTTTTGTAGGGAATGATGCTAAATTTGATCTCCATAGTACCATGGAAAGAGACTATCATACAAAGTGTTTCTCATTTCTTGAAGTTTTTCTCTTTCAATTTGTTATATTTTTATGAAAGTCTAATTCTCAATTCATGTAACCTTTACATCATGTTGATTTTTTGGATTACAATTTTTCAATACATCTCATTATATGTTTTAGAAGTATTTATATATACTTTAAATTAAACTAATTATTTATCATTATTTTTATTTATTAATTTTGGCAATTTTTAGTTATTATAAGTGAGATATGATTGAGATGAAACAATTGAAATTTTACTCAACTTAATGAGCTTTATAAAATTATATATTCATATATTTATATATTTATATATTTATATATTTATTTATTTATATACATATTATTTTTTCCATATTTTTTCAATGATTTATGAGTGCTTTAATTTTTACTTGATTTGATGATCGATCATGTTGCACATAAACACTTTACCTCCTTTGTTTGAAGCTTGCGTTAGAATTTATCTCATTTCTTCAAATTGTTTTTATAAGAGTTCATTACATTAACGAAAAGCTTTAAATCTCCACCTATGTGACTATTACGTCACTTTGATTTGGTTCTTTTATATTGTTTCAATTTAAGTCATTTAAAAAGTATTGTGTGGCTACATAATATTAAAATAATAATTTATTACTATATATACCTATTTATTATGGTATTTGACAATAATTCTAAACATTGTCTAGTTGAGACCAAGCACATCTCATTGGACTTCTCTTCACGAACTCAATGCAATTAAATATTCTATTTAAAAATTTTATGCAATTTATTTTATAAGGATTTGGCATGTTTACAAGACAATTTGATTCTTAATTGAGTTGATGATCATTGATGCAATGCTCAATTCACTTATATAATTTATCTTATCTTTTTAAATTTTTAATTTTTATTTGGGTATAATGATAAGAACTTATAAATATCTTATTGTGTGACCTTTAGATTACTTATATTTGATTTCATTACAATAGCTCGATTTATCTTATTTTAATATTAATATATACTTACAATATATTAAAACAAAACTTTACAATTTATTTACTAATTTTATTGGGTATTTCATAACAATTCAAAAAAAGAAATGTTAGAGACCAAAAACTTTCGATTGGACTCATCTTAATGAGCTCTACAAATTAAATATTCAAATTAAAATTTCTACATATTTTATTTTCAATGAATTTTGTATGCCTTAGGTTACATTTTTTATAAGTTTTCTTAAAGAAGAATGATAAGCTCAATCCCCTTAGAAATTTTTGGAATCAACTATCCCTTAGAATTACCTAAATTCTTCAAATCTTTTTCTTTAATTTAGTTATATTTCAAAGAATCTCAAATTGTCCTTTCATGTAAAATTTATATCTCTTTGATTTTTTAACTATATCACATTTCGTGACTAATATAGATACTTTATTTTAGAATAATAATTTAGTATTCTTTTTCGAAATTATTCATAATTACTAGAAATTGCAAATGAGGTTTGATTAAGATGAAACAAATGAGCTCTATTTAATTAAATATTCATTTATGTTATTTGTGATTGATTTCAATTTGGACAAGGTTCGATGACTTATAATGTTACTCAAGTTTCATATGATTTTTGAATGCAAATTTCTTTATAATTTATGTTATTTACTTGCACTTTCATTTTGATTTTGCTATATTACTATAATGCTCTAAATCTAACCTAACGTGATCTTTTCATTCTTTTGATTTCATCAAAATGCATCGATTCAATTTAGCTTATTTTAACATTAATATATATTTACTTAATATTAAAATAGTAATTTATTATTATTTATGCGAAAATATTTTTATATTTTGGGTTATTCCAAAAAAAGTTTTATTTAGATGAAATAAGCATTATTAGTTTTGTCTCATCTAGTTTTATACAATAACAAATTGTATTTGAAAATTTTATGGCTTTTGTTGTATGTATTTGGCATGCTTTATGAGATATGCAATTCTTGTATGATTTAATGGTCATGCATGTTGTGCCACATATACTAAATTTGCTAAAATGCAACATTCTCACATAACTAATTCTATTTTTTTAAATGTTTTACTTTTATTTCATTATATTACTTCACTTTTACTTGTCTTAATTGTCCACTAATATACATTTACTTTATGTTAAAAAAATAATTTATTATTTATCATGTTTTTTTTCTATCTCATAACAATTCTAAAGTTGGTTTGATGAAGATTAACCTCTCAAGGAACTTTATTCACTTAAAATTTAATTTGAAATTTTTAGATATTTTATTTTGTAATACTTTGGCATCTCTTACAAGTCATTTTATTTATTTTGTTTGATATCAAGAGTATTAGTGTCGATCTGCTTGTTATCTTGGAATGAAAGTTTCTATTAAAATTTATCTCAATTCTTAAATGTTTTTCTTTTATTTAGTTACATTACGATGTAACTCCAAATCTTCTCTCATGTGAGCATAACATCCCTTTGATTTAGTTATGTTACATTGCCTAAATTTATCATACAACAACTTTAACATAAATTTACCTAATATTAAATTGTTAATAGACTTTTCTTTGTGAGCACTATCTAATTGAATATTTAATATCAAATTTTTAAGTATTATGTTTCTTTGTCTACCATAACTTATGAGATATTTTGATTCTTACCATGTTTGACAATCAAGCATGCTATGTTCGATCTCCTTAGTGTCTTGCAATGCAACTACCCTGTATAATTTATCTCATTTTTTAAAAGTTTTCCCATCTATTTAGTTAGAATACTTTGTTTCAACAAATCTCATTTCAACTTTAAAATAAATATATTTATTTATATATTAAAGATTATTTATTATTTTTTCTTCTTATTTACTTTGATTATTTGTACAAACTTCAAATGAGTTCTAATAAAGTTTAAACAAATATCATCACACAAGAATCGAGGAGCTTTTCCTAATTAAATAATCATTAATATATTTTTTAAATATTTGCTTTCTTTTCTCTTTTGCATGATTTAAGAGGCAGCTTTGTTCACACATGACTTGATAATCGATTATGTCATACTCAATATCCTTAAGTTCCTAGAATATTATTGTCCTTACAATTTATCTTATTTTTTGAAATTATTTCTTTTGATTTGTTTATAATACTATGAAACTCTAAATCTATACACATGAAATTTTCCTTATTTTTATTTATTTAGAGTGCATTACTTTAATTTAACTAATTTTATTGTTAATACATATTTACATAAAATTGAAATAGTAATTTTTCATTATTTTATCAAATTTACTGTCTTATTTAATATTTATTCCAAATAATGTTTGCTGGAAATTAAAGTTTTGGCTTATAACTTTCGAGAATTTGTTTATATAGATTTAGCATGCTTTATAAGATATTTTTATTTTGTTTGATTTGTTGATCATGAATGCCTTGCTTTATCTACTAAAATTATTAAGATGTAATTTTCTAAAACAACATGTTTTTTTTTGACTTTTTCATTCTTATTTAGTTATTAACTACTGAATTTAAAAACATTATATTATTTTTTTTCTAATGGTTTAGTATTCTTTATGGGGGATTTTCTTATGTGATTTGATGATAATAAATTCTACCCTCAAATGTTTTGCTTTATGGGGATTTTCCAAATAATGTATTTTATTTTCTAATGGTTTAATAAGAAGTTTTGAATCTTCTATTGTGTCACCACAACATCATTGTGATTTAGTCACATTACATTATTTCAATTTATATCAAAAAGCATCAATTTATATTCAGTTGATATTAAAATAATTTATAATTGTAATTAAAGAAAATTTACTTTGGTATTTTATACTAATTTTAAAGATGGATTGATTGAGATAAGAATAATATTATTGGACATTTCTTAATGAGCCCTATCCAATTAAATATTCAATTTTGAAATTTTACATATTTACTTTCTATGGGTTTGGTTTACTTTATGAGATATTTTAATTCTTAGTAGGTTTGACTATTAATAATGCCACACTTGATCTCCTCACAATCTTAGGATGCAACTATCCAATGTAGTTTATTTAGTTTCTTAGAAGTTTTTATTTTGTTTTTGTTACTTTTGTTATAAACACTAATTTTTTATTCAAGAATACTTTACGTTGCTTCAATTTCTTTCTACTACTTTGCTGCACTGTAATTTTAAATCTCATCCAATCAAGATGAAGAAAAAGTCATCCAACTAAACTAAACAAGCTTCATCTAATGAAATATTTTTTTCAACATCAAAATATAAATTTTTTTTTCTAAGTGTTCTTCATTATTTACTATTGATTTTGATTCATATTAGATCTGATGGTGCATGATGTTACACATAATATTCTAAAGATATGGAATGTAGCTTTCTTTATAATTTATCTTATTATTTAAAATTTTTCCCATTTGATTTGATTATAATAATTTGAGTCTCAAAATTGCCACCCATGTGACCTATCATTTGTATTTGATTCCTATATTATCTAATTTTAACGAATATCAACATTAATATCTAGTTAAAAAATTTTCGAACAATAAATTTTTTAAATTTATGTCAATTTGATTCGATATTTCAAATTAATTCAAGACCAATGAAACTAAATATTAAAGTTAAAAATTTCAAGTTTTGAATTTTCCCTTGATTTTGCACTACTATTAGATATTTTGGTGCACACTTGATATGGCAATCAGTGTTGTTCTACTTGATCTACTTAAAACATTGAAATGAAACATTCCCATAAACTTCATCTAATTTTTTAAAATTTTTCAATTTGTTTATTTATCTTGAAGAGAAATTATAAATATCCTCTCATGTGACCCATATTTTGTAATATTACATTGCATAAATTTATCTCATATCAACATCAATATATATTTATTTACTATTGTTCTAATAAATTTTTTTTTATGCCAACATAAGTTGGTATTTAATAGTAATTCTAAGACAAGTCTAATTTAGATAATACAAACATCCTTGGATTTGTCTCAACAAGCTCTATCTAATTAAATATTAAATTTAAAATTTTTATGCATTTCATTTTCTATGTTTTCACCAAACTTTACAACATTTAATGTGATTTGATGATCAAGAAGGCTATGCTCATTCTACTTAGTATCACGAAATGTATGTTTCTTGAACAATTTATCTTATTCCTTGAATACTTTCCATTTAATTTTGTAATATGGCAATGTAACTCAAAATCTTTTCCAATGTGACCAGGCATTGCTTTCATTTATACATATTACAAAAATTAAATTTGTCTCACATAAACTTTTATTTTAACTTTTTTTTTGACTAAAATATTTATATTTTTTATGCTTATGTACTTTTGGTACTATAGTAATTTGAAAATTCATCACTTCAAGAGAAAAAAATGTAATTGATCTTTATGAAGTCTATCCATTTAAAGCTTAAATTTGAAAATTTTATAATATTTTTTATAGATTTAGTATACTTTATGAGATATTTTTATTATCACCTAACTTGATGGTCAAATATGCCACACTTTGTCTCCTTATCTTTGAATGCAACCATCCCAAATAATTTACGTTGAGTTTTGAAATTTTTCTGTTTAATTTTCCTATATTTTTAAGAAACACAAATTATCCTTTCATGTAGCCACTACATCACTTTGGTATTTTGTAATATTTTATTTCAATAAATTTCATTTGAAGATTTAAATATATTTTGTTTCAATAAATTTAATTTACTTTTCTAAATTTTAATATATATTTACTAAATACTTAAAAATAATTTATTATTTATTATACATAGTTACTTTAATAATTAACAATAATTTTAAAAAAAGTCTTATTGAGATGAAATAAATGTCACTAGAAGCTTATCTATGAGCTCAATAAAATTAAAAATTCCTTTTCAAATTTTGACATATTTCTATTACACCTATAACTAACCTTGAAGACATTTTTTTCATTATATAATTTGACATTTTTTTCATTATATAATATAATTTTTAGAATAATTTATCTCATTTGTTAAAAAATTTGGCTTTGATATTGCTATACACTCTAAATCTCAACACATGTAATCTTAATATTGCTTTGATTTAGGTATATTATAATTCTTTTGTATAACTCGTATCAGCATTAACATATATTTATTTAATTTTAGAATAATTTATTACTATTATTATTTATATCTATTTACTTTGAAATTTAAGAGTAATTCTAAATGAGGTTAGATATTTACAAAAAACTCAATGGATTAGTCTTGATAATCTCTATGTAGTTAAATATTCAATTTGAAGTTTTTAAGTGTTTTATTTTCTATCACTTTGGAACATTTTATAAGCCATTTCTCTTATTAACTGAATTGAAGATTAGGGATGCCACACCAAAACATATTACAATCTTTTGAATGCTAATTTTAAGTAAAATTTATTTTATTTGTTAACCTCTTTTTCTTTGATTTTTTTTAATATTTCTATAAAATTTTAGTTCACCACTCCATTTATCATAAAATTGCTAAGATTTAGTGATGTAATAATGTTCAATATATATTATTTTAGCACAAATACAATTTTACTTAAAACTAAAAATTATTTTATGATTATTGTTTTTATTTACTTCTTCATACCTAGTTCAACAATATGCAATGTTGCACTCAATGTCTTGTCATGTCACCTTTAAATCATTTTGATTTTGTCATGTTTTATTGTTTTAGTTTATCTCACATTATATTTACTTAGTATTAAAGTAATTATTTATTATTTTTTGTCTATTTCATTTTGTGTTTTAATAATTAAAAATGACATTTGATAAAGACAAAACAAATATCATGGGACCCATCTTAATAAACTCTATATATTTATAAATATATTGTATGCTAGTGATCTGAGATGCTTCAAAAGAATGTTTGAATAACAAAAGATTTGATTATCCTCGATGTTTAACTGCACCTCCTTAATGCCTTGGAATTCAACTACCTTACACAATTTATCTCTTTTCTTCAAAGTTTTTACTTCAATTTATTATATTACTACATGACTCAAAATCTTTAGTCATGTGACCTTAACATTACTTTTTTTGTTGTTTTATAATTCTTCAATTTACCAGTTTTATGTTTAAATTTATTTTTTCTTAACATTAAAATAATACATTTTTATTATTTGTGCTTATTTATTTTTCTAATTTGTAATAATTTGATATGAGGTATGACAGATACAAATCATATATTGTTGGAAACAACTAAATGAGCTCTATTATGTTCAATATTTCTTTGTGTTTCCTTACATATTTCCTTTAATGTATAGACTCACTTTATGAATCATTTCTATTCATGCCAAATTTGACGAATGACTAAGGTATACTTGAACTCATTAGAAGCATGGAATGAAATCTTCTTATATAATTTATCTCTTTTTTTCAAATTTTTTCCATTGGTTTTGTTATATTACTATGAAATTCTAAATTTTCGTTCTTGTGGCCTTTACATTGCTTTTATTTTTGCTGTATTACATTATTTCAATTAATACTATTTTTATTATAATGTATATTTACTTTATATTTAAATAATAACTTTTTTTTATTTATGAGTTTTTATATTGGTAATTCCTAATAATTCTAGAGAGTTGCAATTAATTTGAGTTAAATATTGTTGGATACTTCCACAAGACTCTTTCCATTTAAAACTAAATTGCTATATTTTTATATATTACATTTTTAATATCTTGGCAGACTTTATAAGACAATTTAAAATCATTGCCAATTAGATAATTTGGATATTATCTTAGAATGAAACTTTCTCATATACTTTATCTCATTTCTTTAAATTTTTTAGTTTTAATTTTGATTCATTAATATGTTTATTTAAATCTTCTCTAATGTGACCCTTATATTGCAATGAAGTGATCATTTCATATTGCTTAAAATTCCCTTATTTTTACTTTTATTTATATTTACCTTATATTAGCATAATAATATTATCATTATTTAGTATTTATTTGTTTTGAGAATTGGTAGTAATTATAGAGACCATTTTGATTGAGATGAAAAATTATTGTTGGACCCTTGATGATATTGCATATTGAATTTTTATATTTTTAAATATATTTTCCTAGATGGCTTTTTTGTTATTTATTAGAAATTTTAATTTGTAACAAATTTGACTATAAACGATGTCACACTTGATGTTCATTATATCATGGAATGGAACTTTTGCACATAACTCATCTCATTTCTTCAAATTTATGGTTTCTTCTTTTAATATTTTTGTTTAAGTAAAAATGTACTCTTATGCAACCTTTATATCACTTTAATTTTTTAATAATATATTAGTTCAATTTATCAAACATTAGCTTTAATATTTTTTATTAATATTAAAATAATAATTTACTATACTTATGGTTATTTAATTTTGAAATTCATGGTCATTCCAAACAATTATGACCAAGAAGAACCAAGCGTAATTGGACTTATCTTAATAAGCTCTATCCAATTTAATATTTATTTCTTATTTTTAAATATTTTATGTTTTTGTGTTCTGGATGTTTTAAGGGAGACTTTTATTTGTACAAAATTTCATGGTCATGGAAGACTCAAGAGGCCTCCATAATATCTTGGAACGCAACTTTGATAATTTGAATCCATATAATATAACTAAATCAAAGTGATATAAAGGTCAGATGATACGAGAATTGATGTTTTGTACCAAGAAAACAAAATCATTAAAAAATATCTGATGATATGAGGTTTTCTATATGAGAAAGTAGCATTCAAAGTTACTAAGCAAGTATAGTGTAATTTTTTTATCGTTAAAGCAATAAGATAAATTAAAGCAACATAACGCAATCAAATCAAAGTGATATAATGGTCACATAACAGTTAAATTAATGTGTCATTGTACTATTGCTAAATCAATGCAAAAAATTTATAACAATTAGATAATTTGTATGAGAAAGTTACATTGCAAGATAATAACAAGATAAAGTATGTCACGTTAGTTATCAAATAAGTTACAAATTTAAATACCTTAACTAGTGTGCAAAAGCAATTGAAAATTAAATCTTTCAAAAACATTGAAATGAGATAAATTGAAGAAAAGATAAATAACTAAATGAAAATCTTGTCAAGGTCACACATGAGGAGATTAATATTTTCGTAGTAAGATAAGATAAATTATGTGAGAAAGTTGCACTCAAAAATACTGACAAAATAGAGTCTAACAAGCCTGATCATCAAATCGGTGGAGAAAAAAATGTCTCATACCATATGCAAAAGAAAAAATGTTTTAAAAATTAAAAAACATTAGTTAAATAGAACTCATCAACTTTATCTAATGAGAATTATTTCATGTAAATTACACCACATTTGGCATTGCTACAATTCACCAAATTAAAAAAATAATAGTAATATTAAATTACAATTTTAATATTAAGTAAATATATATTAAAGCTACAATTGGATAATTGTTTGCAAAGCAATAACCAAAAACTAAAACAATTTAAGGGCCACATAAGTGGAGAATTAGAGTTGCATAAGGATATAACAAAATCAAAGTTAAAAGGTCAAGAAATCAAATAAATTGTATTAAAATGTTTCATTTTAGGATACTAAGTGGACAAAGAGTAATATCTCTGATCATTAAATAAGGTATGAATTAAAATGTCTAGTAACACATTTGAAAACCCAGGGTAATAAACTATTTAAAGATATAAAAAATATTTAATTACATTTAGAACTTTGAGCCTAGTTTAACAAAGATTGTTTCATTATTATCAAACTCTATTTGGAATTGTGACTAATTAGAAAAGTAAATAAACATAAAGAGTAATAATTTAATTTTTAAACATTATGTAACAATATATTAAAAATGAATATAGTTTAATTAAACTATGAGTTATCTTTAAATTCAAGTGAAATAAAGGTTATTGAAAAGTGATCTTGAATTACATAGTAATAAAACCAAATCTATGAAAAATGTTTGAGCAAATGGCAACATTGACAAGGCATTGGATAAGAAGATATTATAGAGTAATAGTCTAATATTCTAAATCATCAATCCTTTGTTAATCAAAAAGCTTTGTGAAGCATGCAAAATATCAAGTCAAATATAATATTTGGAAATAAAAATAGAATATTTAATTAGTTAGAGCACATCAAAATGAGACCAATAATATCAAGATTACGTTGTTTGACAAAACTTGGAATTACAACGTATATGTAAAGTAAAAATATATAAATAACAATGAATTAATTGTTTATTATTAAATATATATACATATTATAATAGAATTTCGATAAATTGAAATAATATAATATAAGCAAAGATTTTGAGTTACGTAACATAAATAAAGCAAAATAATTTGAAGAAATGAGATAAATTTTAGTTGGAAGTTATATTTCAAGATACCAATGTTATTAACTCCAATGACTTTGATCTTAAAATCATGAATAAACTAAAATGTTTTTTAAAATATTTTGAAAAAACCTTAAAAATAAATATTTAAAATAAAAAAATTATTTAGTTATATACAGTTCATCAAGGTGAGTTTGACGACTTTAGTTTTCTTTTCATAGTCCTTATTTCGAAGTTCTACAAATTAAAAAGTGAAAATTCATATAGGTATCAATAAATTATTATGTAAGTATTAAGTGAATCCATAACAAAGAAGAAATGAAAAGTATTGACGCAACATAATATAACTAAATCAAAGTAATATAAAGGTTGCATGAGACAATAATTAAAGTCTCATAATAATAAAACCAAATCAAAAAGAAAAATTTAAATAAATAAGCTAATTTTAGTGACAAAGTTGCTTTGATGAATAGTGTGGAGATCGATCGGAAAAATCTTGATGTTTATATAAAATGAATTGAAATTAATACCAAAAGCAATAAAAAACTAACAAAATAATTTTTTAAAAATATTAATAATAAAAATTTATTTAGATAGAGGGAGATGAGATAAATTTCATGGCATTTATTTTCTCTTGTTTAGATGACATATGGAATTACTTTGAAATACGAAATTAAATAAGTATTCAATCAAATAAATTATTATTTTATAAGTAAATAAATAAATAATGAAGTTAAAAGTATATAATTTTGTGATTTTTAATAAAATTAATTTAAATTGTCATAATTTTATGACAAAAAGTGAACTTGAGTTCCATAGTAACATAAATATATCTAAGAGAAACATTTGAATAAATTAGATAAATTATAAGAGATACTTACAATGCAAGATGCCAAGGATATCAATTACAGTGCCCTTGATTAATAAATCAGGTACGAATGAAAAATGTCATGTAAAGCAAGTCAAAATCCTAAAAAAATTTAAAATTTAAAAAAATATTTAATTTCATAGACCTGGTTTAGTCTTATCTAACAAAATTTCTATCATCTTTACTGGATGACCTGCAATATTACTTTGAATTAACAAAATAGAAATGCATTATTAAAATAAAATTATTAATTTTTAATTTAAGAAATACATATCAAACTCAAAATAAGACAAATTAAAATAATATAATATTACAAAATGAAAGTAATGCAAAGGTCACATGAGAGAATAATTAGAATTAGATAATTTATATGAAAACAAAAGGGAACAATTTGAAGGAATACGATAAATTATACATGAAATTTATGTCTTAATTTCTTTGGATATTCAGACTAAGTATGAACTAAAATATCACATAAAGTTCACAAAAATCATATAAAATAAAAAGTTGAAAAATGTTAAATAATACTTAATTTGATAGTGATCATCAAGATGAGTCCAATGATGTTTATTCTATCACAATTAATCCATGTTTAGGATTACCACAAATATCCATATAAATAAGGATAAATATTAATAAATTATTATTTTAATATTAATGGAATATATGTATAACACGAAATATGATAAATTGAAAACATATAATATTACTAAATCAAAGTTATATAAAGGTTAGATGAGAGGAGAATTAATTTTTTACAGCAACAAATCCAAATCATAGAAAAATAATTGATAAAGTGAGGTTTTTTATATGTGAAAAAGAATTCCATAATGCTAAGAAAGTATTGTGTAACTTTTTTGATCATGAAATAGGGTACCAATTGAAATGTCCCATAAAGCATAAAAAAATCTTTCAAAATTAAATATTTCAAAATGTTAAAATGGAAATTCAATTTGGTGTGGCTTATCAAGATAAGTAAAAAATTGTTAGTTTCCCTTCAATTAAAATTTTCTTTGAATGACTATTAATTAGTAAAAAAATAACTATAAATAATAGTAAATTTCTATTTTAATATTAAATCAAAAATAATAAAAATAAAATGAGTTAAACTGATCATTTGTAACATAGGGGAAACAAAATTATGTGAGATAAGAGGAGAATTATACCTTTATAATAGTATAACAAAATCAAAGAAAAACATTTGAGTAAATAAGAAATTTTCTAAGAAAAGGATGCATTTCAGGATGTTGAGGAGATTGAGTGTAACTTCCTCAATCACAAAATAAGGTATGAATGAAATGTGTTTCAAAGCATGCCAAATAAATAGATAAATATATTTAGAAGTACAGAAACAAATGTTTAACTTGATTGATCTCGTTAAGATCAGTCAAGTGACTTATGCAAATATATTTTAAAAATTAAAATAAATAATTTGAAATAACAAAATACAAGAAAATCAAAGTGATGTAAAAGTTCTAAGATAGAAAATCTAGGTTTATATAATCATATAATAAAATAATGATGAAGTTTTTAAGGAGAAAGATAAATTACACAATAAAGGTTCATTCCAATATATGGAGGACATCATGTTTAACATCATTAATAATCAAATCAAGAATGAAATCAATTAACTTGTACCACATGTTGAAGGCCAAAAGAATATTTTTTTAAAACATGGAGAAATAAATATTTAATTTGATGGGGCTCATTAGAAAGAGTCCATTGAGATTTGTTTCATCTTCATTGAAGCTCATTTGGAAGCATGTAATTTTCAAAGTAAATAAACATAAATAAAAATAAACTACTATTTTAATAATAAATAAATATACATTAAAAAAGAAATGAGTTAAAATTGAAGTAGCATAATATAATTAAATCAAAGTGATATAATGGTGAAATGAGAATTAAATTGATGTGTAATTGTAATATTGCTAAATCAATGTAAAAAATTTAAAACAATAAGATAAGTTTTATGAGAAAGTTGCATTCCAACATAATAAGGACTTAAAGCTTAACATCGTAAGTTGTCAAAGAAGGCATGAATTGAAATACCTTAACTAGTGCATAAAAAAAATAAAAATTAAATATTTTAACTAATTTAAAGATATTGAAATGAGGTAAATTGAAGCAAAGATATATTACTAAATGAAAAGATGAGAAAGTTGCAATCCAAAATAATGAGAAAATCAGGGGTAACAAGATTGATCGTCAAATTAGGGAAGAAAAAATGTCTCATACAACATGTTAAACAAAAAATACATTATTTTTTTAAGAAAATATTAATCGAATAAACCTCACAAACATTTGTCTAATGATGATTGTTTTGTCTAAATTACTGCGAAGCTGACTTTACTGTGATTTAGCAAATTAAATAAACAATAAAAATAATAAATTACGATTATAATATTAAGTAAATATATATTACACTTACACTTGGATAAATTGAAGCAAAGTAATAATAGAAAACTAACACAATTTAAAGGCCATAATCATAAAATGTATAGTTAATTGTATCACAATAAATAGCAATCAAATGTAGTCATTCAATGGCATAAAATTTTAACTATATTAATGTAAGACTTAACCTTGACAAAACCTAAATATCAAACAAGTGCTTAGTAAAAATTTAGGTATGATCATAACTTTGATAAACATAGTCGTTCCCCTTTTATATCTATTCCATGCCCCTTATAAAGGTTTATACGTTCTTTTTTTTACTCTCACTATTCCTTTTGTGTTCCTTGAGTTTTTCATTTACTATTAATATCACTATTGATCATTAGAGAAAAGAATTAGTAACTATTGACAGAAGCATTATTCAACTAAGTGGGCTAACTATTCTTACTCGTCAAGTTGTCCAATGTGCAACTAACTATTATTGATTACCTTGAACATCTGCCTATGTCCTTATCGTTTTCATCTCTAGGTCTACATTGAAACTTCAATTCCTTTTATGATATAATTTGATGATTGCTAGCCAATTTTTAGATCATTTATTTTGTTCTTAATAGAGACTTTAGAACAATTTCATAAAAATTGCTAAATAATCTTATACAAAAATTAAGCCATTTGTTTGTCATCTACTGAATACATTTCATTATTTTATGTATTGTAATTTCATCATTTTATTCATTGGTGATACCAAGTGATCTGCAAATAGAAAGATAAGTCACACTTTATTTTAAGTTTGAACCTTCCCCATGTACTCATTAAGGAAATCTACACATCTTCAAACACTATTATATGGCCCACGCATGTTCTTATCATGAAATTTCATTGACTTAAAAAATTAATCAAATTAAGGGTGAAGTTGAAGTTAATCTGACGTGTGAATAACTATCAAATGCCATTATAAACTTTATCCTTTTTCCTTTTTGACATTTTGTGAAGTTTCTTTCTTTTTATTTCTTGCAACTCAGAAATCCTTTACTTATGATTTCTACTAAGGCATTGCATTTCTCTTTCTTCTTAGCCATACTTTTGTCCAAGGAGAATAAGAATTTAATTGTTAAGTAGTTAATTATCATTTAATTCTAGTGAAGTTCTTTTGATTCTTCATAGAAACATATTTTTAATACACATTTTCTACAATGTAATGCTTCATCCAATGCTATTTCTACGCTTGTTACATGCCTACTATTATATGTTGACTTGATTAACTATAAGTTCACATCTTAATAATCTCGAAATACCAAAATTCAACAATGATAGCATATGATCTAAGGCTTTTGTTATTATTTTATTTTTACTAATAGTCCAAATATGATAATTTGGGCTTATGTTTAATTAATGAAAAAGTTATTGAACCTTCCATTAGAATGGAGACACCAATTTGGTGTTTTTACTTGATAAAGTTGCTTTTCATACACCATGTCCTTACTATCATCAGTATTAGATATATCATAGGATCTCTACAAAGGAAATAGTTTCTATAAGCAAGAAACTTGCATATTTGGTCAGCATATTCATGACCAACCATATCACACCTTGTTATTGTTTGTATTTTACATTTCTGCAAAATATATGGATATGTAGTGTTACTTCCATGTAGGAATTGGTTGTGGTTACAATGTGGCACTCACATTTGGTTGTTTGCCATTGAGATGTTCGTACATTGGACAATTACCAAGAAACTCTTGTCTTATGTGTGACAACAAATTTTATAATTCAAATTATTACACTCAATCTCTTTAATATATTAGAATGTAGCTTTCCCATATAATTTAACTTATTTCTTTAAATTTTTTTTTATTTCGTTAAATTACTAAGAAATCTAAATCTTTTTTGACGTGAAACTTAATTTGTGAATAGAGACATTATAATCAATCTTATATGTATCTTGAAATGTGACCTTCTTTTAAAATTTATCTCATTATTCTATTTTTCTATTTGACTTGGTTTTATCGCTGTCTAACTCTGCACCTCATCTCATCCAACCTTTACATGTTCTTCATTTGGTATTATTATATTATTTTGAATCATCCTTTTTTAGTTTTAAAAAATATTTAATTATAGTTAAAGCAATAATTTACCATTATTTATGCTTATTGACTTTGATAATTTGTAGTATTGCAATTAGGGTCTGATCGAATAAAAAAATGTCATTCAACTTTTATAGATGAGGTTTTTCAAGTAAAAAAGTCATTATTATATATATATTTTAAACATTGTTTGTTGTGTTTTGGCAAACTTTATGAATGTTTTATTTTAATACTAAATTTAATGATTGAGAATATTACACTAAATCTCCTTAGTACATTGGAATGCAACTATATCATATAATTTATCTCATTTCTTCAAAGTTTTCTCTTTGATATTATAACATTTATATTTAACTCTAAACCTTTTCTCATGTGATGTTTTCATCACATTATTTTAGTTATGTTGCATTACTCAAATTGACCTTAATTTATCTTCAAATATTTTTACATCAACTTTAAAAAATAATTTATCATTATTTATATTGATTTGGTTAGTGATCTCTTCATAATATGCATCCAATTAGTTATTCACTTTTAAATTTTAAAATACTTTATTTGTTTGGCTTTCTTACATGTCTTACTAATTATTTTTATTCATACTTAATTTGATAATTGAGGATATGATAATTAACCTCTTTATTACCTTAGAATGTAGTTTTCCTTTTCAATTTATATCATTTCTCCAAACTTTTTGTTTAGTATTGTTTTGATTACTATGTAACTCTAAACCTCATATTGGGTATGCTTTGCATGTCTTTGACTTTTTTATATTTTATTGATTCAGGTTATCTAATTAAAATAACAAAATTTTGTTATGTACTTGATTTAATGGTCAAGAATGTTATACTCCATCTCTTTGGTATCATAAAATCTAGCTTTCTCAAATAAGTTATCTAATTTCTTTAAATTATGAATTTTATTTTGTTATATTATGATGTAACTCTGAACCTCCAATTGTGTAGCTTATACATTATTATCAATTTGTTATAATTTATTCCTTAAATTTAACTCATTTTTAGCCATAATACACATTAACTTTATTTTTAAAAATTTTTTATATGCTTATTGTTTTTGGTAATTCATAATATTTAAAAGCGTGATCTAATCAATAGAAACAAATATTCTTAAATTCTCTTTAACATGCTTTATCTAATAAAATATTTATTTTTACATTTTTTGAATGAACTATTTTTTAGGTATTATGGTACATTTTAGAAGATATTTTAATTAATAAGTAATTTTCTGATCAAGGAAGTTGCATTTTATCTTCTACATATCTTGAATACGGACTTGATTAGGTTGAGCCTTGGTATGGAGACCTGCTATGTGGTAAGTTCAAAATTGAGAGAAACAACTTTTTAATAGAATATATCCGATTTCTTCAAATTTCTCACTTTTATTTTATTTTATTACTATCTTCCTTAAAATACGCTCATGTGTAATTCTTTAATCAATACAATTTATTTGTATTGCATTGCTAAAATTTGTCGCATTTTAGATTTACTATGGATTTACTTAAAATTAAAAAATAATATGCTATCATTTAACATTATTTACTTTCATAATTTAGTGTAACTAAAAACATGTAGATCATCTTGAGAACCTTTATCAAATACAGATATCATATTTTATGTTTTAAATATTTTATTTTCTATTAGTTAGCATTATTAAATTTGCATTTGTATTAGACTTGACAATCAAGGATGTTACACTCAATCTCCTTATCATCTTAGAATATAATTTTCTCAAACAATTTATCTTATTATTAATTTTTTTTTTGTTACATTACTGTGGTATGGTGAATTTCCCCTTATATGATATTTGTATCCCATTGATTTTATAGTATTATAGGGCTACAATTTATATTATTCCTGCTTTAATATAAATATACTTATTATTATTATTACTATTATTATATATATATATATATTATATATATACTTCTTATATTTATTTAATTTACTAATTTTTAATAATTCAAAAAGAGAATAGATTGAGATCAAATTGGCACCATTTGACTTGTCTGGAAGAGAAATATCAATTTAAATAATTTATTTTCAATCATTCAATATTTTTAAAATTATGGTTTTCGCACTATTTACTTGGCGTTTATATTCGTTTTTGTTTTGATGATCAATGAACATACACTTAATCTTCTTAAAAATTTCCATAGCATATTTGACTTGCAAATGATGGCATTCTTTATTTTTTTTCATTATATTTCTCAATAACTTTATTTTCTCTTGTTGTGTCATCTTTACATCGCTCTGATTTGGATAACTCATATTGCTTCAATTTAGCCAATTTTAACTTTAATATAGATTTATTTCACATTTAAAAATAAATTTGTTATTATTTAAGCTAATGTAACTTTGTAGTTAGCATTAATTCTAAATGAGTTCCGATTGAGCTCTATCAGATTAATAATTTTTTTTATGTTTTTAAAATTCTATTTTCTAAAAGTTTGGCATAGTTCATGGGACATTTCAATTCATACCAATTCTAATTATCAGTATTGTTATATTCAACCTCCTTAGATATTAGAATACAATATTCTTATAAAATTTATCTCAATTCTTCAAATTATTTTCTTGAATTTGTTGTATTGATCTAAAACTCTAAATTTTTTCTCTTGTGGTCGACACACTATTTCGATTTGGTTACATTATATTGTCATTATTTAACACATTTCAACTTCAATATATATTTTGTTAAAAAATAAAAAATATTTTAAAATATATGCCAATTTAAATTTTTAATTAGAGGTAATTTTGAAGTGAGACTTGTTGAGACAAGACAAATATCATAAAATAAAACTTAAGAAGATTTAAAAAAGTTAAATATTTATTTTAATATTATTAAATATTATATTTTCTTTCTTTTGATATGCTTTATGAATTATTTTGATCTTTGTAAGATTTTTAAATATTATATTAGGATTTTTTTCATTAATTATGAGGTATTTCAATTTATGAATGTAACATTTGGTCTCCTTGGCATCATAGATGTAGCTTTTTTATAGAAGTTGTATAATTTCTTCAAAATTTTTGCTTTGAGTGTGCTATATAACTTTGTAACTCAAAATCATATTTCGTTTGACCTATATATCAATTTGATTTTCATATATTACATTTCTTCAATTTATCCCATTTCTACTTTATTTATTATTTAATTTCGAAATAATATATTTTTCATTATTTATGCTTATTTACTTAGTAGTTGATAGCAACCCATAATGAGGTGTAATCGAGACAAAACAATATTTTTTGAATTGATCCTGATGAGAACAATCCTAGAAAATAACCATTTTTACATTTTTAAATTTTGCATTTTCTAAGAGTTTTGCATGCTTTTCTAGATAATCATATCTTGTCGTGATTTGACAATCCAAGATTTTTCATTCATTCTCTTGGGGATCTTGGAATGAATCTTCTACATTCAATTTATATAATTTCTTCAATATTGTTGGCTTCGTTTTAGTTATATAATAATATAACACTAAATCTTCCTTCATATTGTCATATTTTTTGAATTTGATATATTACATTACTTCAACTTATTACATTTCAGTTTTATTGTATATTTAATCCACATTAAAGTAATAATTTTTTTAAAATTTGCACTTATTTAATTTGGGAAATTTTAGTAATTCTAAATGATATCTAATCAACACAAAACAAAACTCGTGGAACTAGTCCTAACTAGATATATATAAATAGAAATTAATTTGAATACTTCTATATATTCCACTTTCTTGTGTTCAAGCAACCATTATGAAATATTTTGAATTGTAATTGATTTTGATGATTGACGATGTTATAATCAATCTTTTTTGTACCTCGGAATGAACTTTTCCCATTCCATTTATTACATCTATTCAAATATGTTGCTTCGATTTGATTATAATATTATGTAACTCAGAATCACTTTTGGTGTGATCTTTGCATGTCTTTTCTTTGAATATAGTACAATTCTTCAATTTAACACATTTTTATTTAATTTATATTAGCATAATATTAAAATAATTAGTTATTATTTTTTATGGTAATTTAGTTTTCTAATTATTGGTAATCCTAAATGTTTCGATTGAGATGTAAGCAATATCATTGGTCTCTTTGTGATAAGCTCCATCAGAATAAATATTTATTTAAATATTTTAAATTATTTTTTCTAATAATTTGGCATTTTTGATGAGATATTTTTCTTTGTACATGATTTGATAGTTGAGGTACACTTGATCTCATTGGTATAGCAAAATTAAAAAAAATTAAGGAAATAAGTGAGTTACATAGGAATCTAAAAATTCGTGATGCTTGCAAACTTAAGTATAACATCATCAATAGTCAAAATTGGTTCCAATTAAAATTCCTTTTAAAGAATTTTAAATTTTGGAAAATAAATATTTAAGAAATAATAAAATTTTTTAGTTATTTAGGTAGGGCTTATCATGGTAAATAAAATAATATATTATAAAAAAATTAGGTAAAAAATCAAAACAATGTAAAAGTGACGTAAGAGGAGAATTAGAATTTCATTATAATATAACCAAAAAAAATATTTAGAGAAATGAGTTATACTGTATGAGAAAGGTGCATTTTGAGATAGAAGTGAAATCAACTGTAATAACTTTAATCAACAAATCTCCTACAAATCAAAGTGACACATAATGCTTAGTAAACCTTTAAAATTAATACATTTAATGTATTAAAATGAAAACCTAATTGGATTAACCAATTGACAGAAGTTCAACAATATTTTTTTCATCTTAATTAGAACACACACTGAATTACTATAAATTATCAGATTAAATAAGCATACAAAATAATAAATTATTATTTTTAATGTGAAATAAATATGTATTAAGGATAAAATGTTATAAATCAAGGCAATGTAATAAAGCCAAATCAAAGTTCTTTAACATCCTCAACAATTAAATCTTTCATGAATTGAAATATTTCATTAAATGCATCAAACACCTTAAAATATAAAGGTTTAGAAAAATTAAAAGATCATTATAATAATATACCATTTTAACATTAAGTGTATAAATGTATATATTTATTAAAGTTAGAATTACATAAATCTAAGTAATATAATATAACAAAAAAAAGAAATGTGTATGAGGTAAAAGAGATGAATTGGATTTTCAAAGAAATATAACAAAAAAAAAGTATTTTAAAGAAATGGGATAACTTTTGTGGGAACATTGCAATCAGAAATACTAAAGGGATCAAGTTCAACATCATGAAGGACCAAATTTTCCATAAATCAAAATATCACATTCGTTATGTCATACCTCTTAAAAAGTATTACAAAATATAAAAAATAAATGCTTTCTTTGATTAAGCTAGGATAAATTAGTATTATGGAATTAGTTTGATCTCAATTGGAAATTATCTATAAATTATTTGAATTGCCAAAATGAATTAGCTCAAATGACAAAATAATAATATTAATTTTTTATTAAATAAATGTACATTAATGCTAAAACTACATAAATTAAAATAATATAATATATAACCAAATCAATGACCATAAAAATAAAATAAAAAAATATTTACATTTACATTTTAATATAATTAAATAAAATAAAAAGATTTTAAGAAATGAAATAACTTTTTTAGAAAATTTCATTAAAAGATACAAATGAAACTAAGGGTAACATCATCAATCATAAAATAAGGTATGATTCAATTATGCTATAAACCAAGGAAAAAATGTTTTCCTCATCTCCGTAGAATCTTATTCAGAATTAATAAAGAATTATCAAAATAAATAAGAAAGAATAAAAATTAATATTTTAAAAATATTTGGTAAATATTTGTTAAACTTGAGTTGTGTTAAATTGAAGCACTCTAATATATCCAAATCAAAGAAATTTAATTATGAAAAAAGAATGTTGCATTCCAATATTCTTGGTTATCAAATTAGCTGAGTCAAAATTCCTCATAAACAGGCCAAAACCTTAAAAAAAATATTTAAAATTTTAAAATAAAAATTTAGTTGGATATAGCTCATAAACATGAGTCTAAAAAACATTATTTCATAATAATAACACATTGTTCAAGTATATTTTGAATTATAAAAGTTAAAAAGAATAAATAATGATAGTCCATTTACTTTAATAAAAAAAGAAATATATATTAAAGCTCAAATGAGTTAAATTGAATTAGTGTAATAAAACTAAATTATAATAATTTTAAAGTCTCATAAGTGGAGATTTGGAATTACATCATAATATTGCAAAGAAAAAAATATTCAAATAAATGAGATAAAATATGCTAAGAAATTAAATTCTAAGAAGTTAAGGTGACCAAATGTAAAATACTCAATCTTCAAATTAGTTATCAATGAAAATGTTTCATAAAACAAGACAAATATTTTAAAACTAAATTTTTTAATTATACAAATAAATATTTTGTTAGATATAGTATTTTGAGAGGTCTCTAATGATATGTATTTCATCTTGATCAAACCTTTGAAATTACTATGATGTGCAAAACTAAATAATTTTCCATAAAAATAAAAATTTATTTTCATATAAAGTGAAATTTCATTATATCTAGAATAGGGTAAATTAAAGCAAAGTAATGGCCAAATTAGAGTTTGTGAATGAAACATGGTAGAACAATTCGAGTTAAATAGTAATATAACAAAATCAAAGCAAAAATATATACGAAACGAGAAAAAGTGTACAATGATGTTTATTTTCAGCATACTATCGATGTCATGTGGAACAACATGCATCCACAAATCAAATAAAAAGACAAATGTCAACTAAAATGGGCCAAAATACATAAAAATAAAAAATTTACAAATGTAAGACTAAACGTTTAATTCGATAAGACTCATCATGATGAGTTTGAAACATCTATTTTGTCTCACTCACAACAATTTTGGAATTACTATGTAACAAAATAAATAAGCATAAATAGTCAAAAATTATTATTTAAATAACACAAAACATATATTAACTCTAAAATAAGAAAAGATGAAGCAATTTAATTAATGAAATTGAACAAAATGTAAAGGTCACACGGGAGAAGAATTAGAGTTTCATAATATTATGACAAAATTAAAGGAGAAAATTTAAAAAAAGAGATACATTTTATATGAATGTTGCACTTTAACAAACATTGGGGTAAAGTGTAAAATCCTTGAATGTCTAATTGAGTACAAAACAAAATGACTCATAAAACATTCTAAAACTATAGAAAATAAAATATTTTGTAAATTATATATGAATATTTAATTGGACAAAGCTCTTAAGGAGAGTCCAATAACACTTGCATTGCCTTTATAATGTATCATTTGGAATTACAACTTATTAACAATATAAATGGTTAAAGATAATTATAAACTTATTTTTAACATTAAATAAAAATCCATATTAATACTAAAATATGATAAATTTATATAATATAATATGACCAAATCAAATCGATGTAAAACTTACACTAGAATAGATTTGGTGTTTTATAGAAAAATAAAACATAATTAAAGAGAAAAATTTGAAGAAATTAGATAAATTACACTAAAAAATTATATTTCAAGCCTATAAGAGTTCGATTGTAGCATTCTTCTTCATAAATTATGCACAAATAAAAGTTTCTCATAAATTATGCAAAGATATTATAAAATAAAACTTTCAAAAATATTGAAATAAATATATAATTGGCTGAAACTCATTTAGAAGACTCTAATACATTTGTTTTGTCAAAATTAGACCTTATTTTAAGTTATTATGAGTTACAAAAGTGAATAAGCATGAATAATAATAAATTATTATTTTAAGGATAAAAAAATATATATTAGGCTAAAATGATATAAATTGAAAAAAAAATTAAATTCAACAAAATCAAAATGTTGTAAAGGATACACAACTGAAGAGTACGAGTTCCACAGTAATATATCAAAATTAAAGAAAAAAGTATAGAAAAGGAGATAACTTTTATAAAAAAATTCCTTTCCAACAAATTATTGAGGACAATCATAACATTCTCAATTGTCAAATAAAGTACAAACAAAAACAACTCAAAGAATATTGAAAATTTAAGAAATGTAAAATATTTTAAAATATAGGAAAAGGCTATATTTACTTGTTTAGAGCTATTCAAGATGAGTGTAACCATGTTTACTTCAACTCCATCAAACAACAATTTGAATTGGTACATACTAGAAAAGTAAATAGGCATCAATAATAATAAACTCTTCTTTTAATATTGGGCAAATATATATTACACCTAAAAATGAGATAAAAACCACAAGAGGGTAGATTAGGAGTTTCGTAGAAATATACTAAAATTAAAGAAAAACATTTGAAAAAATAAGGAAGCTATACTAGAAATTAGAATTTTCGAGATATTAACGAGTTCATATGTAATTTTCTTAATCATCAAATTTGGTACAAATCAAAATGACTCTTATAACATTCCAATTTCATATAAAGAAAATTTGTAAAATTATAAAAATAAATATTTAACTAGATAGAGCTCACTAAGATGATTCTATTGTTATTTTCTTTTGCTTGAGTGATCCTCATTTGTAATTTCTATGAATTACAAAATAAAGATTCATAAATAAAGGAAAACAACTATTTGAGCGAAAAGAGAATATATATTGAGACTAAAATTAGCTAAATTGATCTAGTTTGTTATAATTGAATGAAAGTGATATATAGGTCACATAAGTGAAGAGTGAGAGTTTCATAGTAATATAATAAAATTAAAGAGAAATATTTGAAAAAATAAGAGAAATTATGCAACAAAGTTGCGTTCCACGAAATAGGGAGATCATGGGTAACATTCTTAAATGTAAAAATTAAATGAAAATTGAAATGAATCATAAAGCTTGCAAAATACATAGAAAATAATTTCAAAATAGAATAAACATGAATATTTACTATGATAGAGCTTATTAAGACTCATACAAAATGTATCCTTCGCTGGATCATAGCTCGATCAGAACTATTACATATTGCCAAAGTAAATAATCATAAACGTTAACAAATTATAAGTTTAATATTAAGTAAGTAAAGGTGAAAATTAATAAGAGGTATATTGAAACAATATACTACAAGAAAATCAAATTGATGCAAAAGTAAAATGGTAGTGGATTTAGAGGTATAGATTAATATAATACAATCAACAAAAAACTTAGAAGAAATAAGATAAAATATACTCAATTGTTGAACTCTAAGATGATAGGAGAACGAGTATAACATCCTTGATCTCTAAATTTAGTATTATTCAAAATTTCTTCCATAGCAAAAAATCATAAAAAAATTGATTATTAAAAATCACATTAATAAATATTTATTTGATGAAACTATTTGTGATGAGTTAGTTAATAGTTATTTTGTCTTAATCAGACCTCGTTTACGATTACAACAAATAGTCAAAGTAAATAAGCATACATATTAAAAAGTTATTATATTAACTATATGTCAACATGTATTAAAGTTGAAATTGAATATATTAAAACAATGGAATATAGCCAAATGAAAGACACATAAAAATTAGATGAGTGTGGATTTCAAGTTACATAGCAATATAGCATAATGAAAGCTAAGAAGCTATGGAATGACATAAATTGTAAAATAAAAGTTGTATTCAAACGCAAAAAGAAAATTGACTATGAAATCCTCCACCTTAAAATAAAGTAGGATTCAAAATTTTTAAAAAAGAGTGAAAATAACTTGAAAATGAAATTTTTAAAATTTAGAAATTAATATTTAGTTGTATAGAGGTCAATGATATAAGTCCAATGATGCTTGTTTAATCTTAATTAGACTTAATTCTAAATTACTACAAACTTTTCAAAATAAACAAGCATAATCATAAATAACTTATTATTTTTGTATTAAGTAAAATTTAAATAAATTTGACATATGATAAATTGAGGTCATGTAATATGACTAAACCAAAGTGATTTGAAGGCAAACACAGAGTGGATTGAGATCTTCTTAATAATTTACCCAAATCAAAGCAAAACATTTCAAAAGATAAAAAAATTATTTAAAAGAGATACAAGAAAACACATTAAGGGGGCCTTGTGCAACATCCTTAATCATCAATATTAT
The DNA here is from genome assembly GCA_023846275.1 of Vanilla planifolia. NCBI lineage: Eukaryota > Viridiplantae > Streptophyta > Magnoliopsida > Asparagales > Orchidaceae > Vanilla > Vanilla planifolia. The sequence continues at coordinate 15,178,198 of CM043875.1, read as the reverse complement.
TCAATAGGATTGAAAAATAAATATTGAAAAATATATAAAGAATATTTATTTGGAAGGAGCACATTATGGCTAATCCAACAACATCTTTTTTGCTTGATTAAACCTTATTTGGACCTACAATGAAATAAAAAATTAAATAAACATAAATGATAATTTGTTTTACCTTCAATATTGACTAAATATATATTAAATCTAAAATGAGTTAAATTGATGCAATGTAATATAATTAGATCAAAGTCATGTGTAAGTCACACAATAAGAAATAAGAGTCGCATAGCAATATAAGCAAATCAAAAAAAAAACTTTGAAGAAAAGTCATACGTTATATGGGAAAGTTGTCTTCCAAGGTATTTGGGACACTTTGTATAATATCATTGATCATCAAATCAAGTATGACTTGAAATTGCCAATATACTTATGAAAACCATTAGAAAATATTTAAATAATCAAAGATATATATTTAACTTGATAGAGTTCATTAAGAGGAGTCCAAGAGATTATGTTTTTCACAATAAAAACACACCAATAATTATTATTTTTTACCAAATAGAATAATTATAAATATTAATAAATTATTTTTTGAATAATTATTTCATATACATTAATACATAACAATGTTAAAAAAGTAATATTTCGTATAGACTAAGGAGATTGAATGCAACATGCTCAATTATCAAATGAGCTATAATTCTAAATGATTCATAAAGCTTGCTAAATCAAATGAAAATAAAATATTTCAAAATATTAAAAAAAATAATTAATAGGATAAAGCTTATAGAAATGAGACCCATGATGTTCGCATTATCTTTGATAGATCTAATTTTTAATTAATATGTATTACAGAAATAAATAATCATAAATAACAACAAATTACAATTTCGTCATTAAACAAATATATATTAAGTCTAAAAAAAGATAAATAAGAATAATGTGACTTAATGAAACAAATCTGATGAAAAGGTCACCTTAGAGTAGACTTAGCATAATATATTAGTATAACCAAGTGATATTGAAATATATGATGAAATGAGAAAAATTGGATGATTAAGTTACAATGCAAAGTACTAACAAGACTTAGTATGACATCATCGATCCTTAAAAAAAGGTGTGGATCAAAATGTCTCATAAAATCTAAAACTTTAAAAAACAAAATATTTTTAAACGTGCAGATGAATATCAATTAGATAAAGTTCATTAAGATGAGCCTAATGATATTTATTTCATCAGAATTGGACATCATTTGGAATTGATGTGAATTAAAAAAGATAAATACATATAAAATAAAACATTATTTTAACACAAAGAAAATATATTGTAAATCTCGAACAAGATAAATTAAGGCAATTTTAGTTTAAGTTAGTAGTGATTGAAATATCACTTGAGAGGAGAATTAGAGTTTGATAGTAACGTAACCAAATAAAAGCAAACTACCTCGAGAGTTGTGTTAAATAGTAAGGTGAAGTCCTATTCCAACATCTCAAAAAGGAACATGTGTAATATCCTCGATCATCAAATCAAGCACGTATAAAGAAGCCTCATAAGGAATGGTTAAATCATAAAATTAAAAATATTTAAAAATCTATATTTACTTCTTTAATTAGATAGATCTTGTGGAGATAATTTCATCAAAATTTGATTCCTCTTTGTTGGACCTCGTTTATAATTATTAAAAATTAAAAGTCTTAATAACATTCAATAATAATAAATTTATATTTAAATAATTAAGTAAAAATATATTAATACTTAAGTGAGAATAATTCATTCAAAACAAGATAATAGAAACAAAGTGACATAATGGTGACATGAGACGTTATATGGACTAGCAAAGTAATATAACCAAATTAAAGAAAAATATTTCAAATTTGACAAAATTGCCCGAGAAAATTTTATTCATGGATACTAAAGCAATCTTGAGTAACAACATCTAATGCTTTATCTAGTACAAATCAAAATAATATGTAAATTATTTAAAAACTTTTAAAAAAAGATTTAAAGGATTAAAATTTTAAAATTGAAAATTTAATTTGATAGAGTTTACTGAGATGACTTCAATGACCAATATTTTATTTCAATTGGACCTCATTTATAATTGTTCCTAATTAACAAAGTAGATAAGAAAAAATATTAATAAATTACTATTTTTGCATTAAGTTAATATATAATTAAAATAAAATGAGATAAATTGAAGTAATGTAGCATAAAAAAATCATAACGATGTAAAATAACATTGTGAATAGATATAGTTTCATACTAATATAATCAAATAAAAGTAAAGCATTTGAAAAAATTTGATAAGTTGTACAAGTGAGTAGAATTTCGTGATACTAAGGAGCTTGAGCTTAGCATCCTTGTTTCTCAAAACTGGTACAAAATAAAATATCTTCTAAAGCATACTGAAACACAAGAAATTCAAATATTGAAAAATATTGAAATCAATTTTTAGTTATATAATGGATGATAAGCCACTCCATTAACAATAGTTTCATCTCTATCCAATCTTATTTGTAATTAATATAACTTTAGAAGTACTTGAGCTTAAATAAGAATATAATATTATTTTAGTTTTGAAACTATATACTAATCATAAAATAAGATAAATCTAAGCAATGTAATATTATAAAGCCATAATTATATAATGGACACATAATAGGATATTTAGAGATTCATAGGAATATAAACAAATAAAAATAAGAAAATTAAAGAAAAGAGATTAATTTTATATGAACACGAAGTTATTTGAAACTAAGGAGATCGAGTATAGCATCATTGATCATCAAATCAAGCACAAATAAAAATTTTTCATAACATCTGTCACAATTATTAAAAAAATTTAAAAATACATTTCGAATATGTAGAACTCATTTAGATGAGTCTAGTGATATATGTGTTATCATTATGAAATCTTGTTTAGAAATATTATAAATTGCCAAAAAAAATAAGAATTAAAATATTGAAATAATGTTTCTTTTTAAGTAAAAATATATTAAAGCATTAATGTGAAAAATTTAATCACTAAAAAAAAATGAAATCAAAGCAATGTAAAGGTCACTTGATAAGAGAATTATATTTACATAGTAAAATAAAAAAACCAAATTGAATATATTGTGGAAAATTGATAAATTGTATAAAAATTTGCATTCCAAAATATTAAAGACATAAAGAATAAATCCTTTATTAAAAAATCGAGAACATATTAAAATTTCTCATAATGTTTGTTGAAAGTAATGGAAATATAAGTTTTTTAAAAATATAAAAACAAATATTTAATAAGATTGAGCTAGTTGAGACATGTCAAAAATAGGATAAGTTTAAATCGTGTAACCTAGCTAAATCAATGTGAGGTAGGGATCACATGAGAGGGGAATTAGAGATTCCTATTAATACTACCAAGTGAAAATAAAAATTTAAAGAGTTGATATAATTTTTATGATAATGTTACATTCAACGATACTAAAATGGTAACGAGCTACATTCTCGATTGTATAGTCTATTACAAATAATAATTTCACATAAAAAGTGTTAAATTGCTATAAAATAAAATACTTCAAACAATTAAAATAATTATTTACCTTGATAAAGCTCATTAAGAAAGGTCAAATGAGTTCCTTTTTTCTCAATTAGAAAAAAATTAATAATTATTTTGTATTAAAAAATTTAAAACAATTAATAATAAATTTTTGTTTTAATATTAAGTGAGTGTATATTAAAGTTGAAATAAGATAAATTGAAGCAATGTAGTATAACTAAATGAATGTAATATATGGGTCACACAATAAAGGATTTGGAGTTACATAGTAAAATAACAAATTCAAAGTAAAAAATTTGAACAATTTTGATAAATTGCAAGAGAGTTGCACTCTTACCAACTAAGGTGACCAAGTTTAACCTTTTTTATCATTAAATAAGCTACAAATAAAAAATACTAGTAAACCATTCCAAAATATTAGAAAATTAAATAACTATAATTATAGAGATGAATATTTATCAAAATGGAACTCAACTAAACATGTGGAATATTGCTAACTTCTTCTTGATTAAACCATGTTTTGAGTTATTGAAAATTAGAAATGTAAATCAACATAAACAATAATAATTTATTATATTATTTCTAAGTAAATATATACTAAAAAAATAAGATAATTTCAAGTAATGTAATATAACTAAATCAAAGCGATGTAAAAGTTACACTATGACTAAATGCAAGTTTATTAGAAATATAACCAAATCAAGGTCAAACATTTCATAAAAAGAATTAAATTATAAAAGAATATTGTCATCTGAGATATTAAGGAGAATGAGTGCAACATTATTAATTATCCAATAAAACTGAAATCAGATATCATATAAAATAAACCAAAACTACGAAAAATGATTTAAAATATTTGATTAAATATATAATTTGTTACCACTAATCAAGATGAGGAAAAACGATGTTTGATTCATCTTGATTATAACTTTATTTGAAATTCTAAGAATCACTAAACTAAATAAGAAAAAAACAACAAACTATTCTTTAATATTAATAACCATGTACAGGAGGTAAAAAAGGATAAATTATTACGGTCACAAGAGACTAGAGGATAGTTAAACAGTGTGGGAAACCTGCATTAAAAAATAATAAATGCAATTAGTATAACAACATCGATCATGAAATAAGGTAACAACAATATTACCTTGTAAAATGTATAAAATTGTAAGAAAGTATTTTAAATTAAAGAAATGAATATTTAATGTGGTAGAATTCATCAAAACGAGTAGATTCATGCTTTTTCCCTCTAGATTGCTCCTCGTTATAATTACTACACATTATAAACGAAAATAGACATGAATAAAAATAAATTATTTTTTAATATGACAAAATTTACATGACATAAAGGTCAAAATAAAAAATAATTATAGTTTCATAGTAAATAAGAAAATGAATGAGACAAAGTTTGGCGAATAAGATAAATTATATGAGAAAGTTGCATTTTAAGATATTGAAGAGAACAAAAGTAATATCCTAGATTATCATATATGCTGGAAATAAAACAATCTCATAAACTATGCCTTAGCAATCATAAAAAAAATTTTAAAACTATAAAATTCAATTTTGAAATAGATATAAGTCGTAAAGAGGAGCCCATCAAAGTTTTTACAACTTGATTGCTCCTCATTGCATTGAGCTAATCATCAATTTACTAGAAATTATCAAAATAAATAGACATAAATGAAAAGAAATTTTAATTTTAATAATAAAATAATTTTTATTAAATATGAATTGAAATAAATTGAAGCAATATAATGTTTCCTAATCAAAGAAACTTATAGGTCACAAAAGAAGAGATTTACATTTACGTTGTAATAAAAAAAATAAATGGAAATATTAGATAGAATGAGGTAAAGTTTTTTAGAAAGTCGCCCTCTAAGATACTAAAGAGCTTGACTGTAACATACTCGTTCGTCAAATCAGGAATTATTAAAAATATCTTGTAAAGTGTGCCAAAACACATAACAATAAAAAAATTACAAACATCAAAAAAATATTTAATTACATAAAAGATGTTCGGCTCTAACGAATTCTCGTTTATGTCATTTAGACCTTGTTAGGGATTAACGTAAATTATCAAAGTACAAGCATGCATAATAATAAATTATTTATTTTATTTTAGGTAAATATTAAAGTAGAAATATATAAATTGAGCTAATGTAATATAACAAAATCATAACAAGATAGAGGCCGCAAGATGAAAGATTTATAATATTATAATAGTATAACCAAATAAAAATAAAAATATTTAAGAAATGATATAAATTTTATTAGAAAATGTCATTTTAGAAAACTAAGGTGATTCAGTGTAACATCTTTGATCATTAAATTAAGTACAACTAAAACTTTTCCTTACTATATTCCAAAACTTAAAATTGAAATATATAAAAATATATATTTAGTACGTCATTTAGCTGAGTCCAACATCATTTTCCTTGTCTCTATCAAATATTCCTAGAAATTACTATGAATAAAAAAATTAAAGAAGAATAAGTATAATAATTTAACATTTTCATTTAAAGTAAATATATATTAAAATTATAATGAGCTCTATGTAATTAAATATAAATTACTTTAAATGTCTTAGTGAGCTCTATGCAATTAAAAAGGCATTTTTATATATTTAAATATTCTTTTTAAGGGGCTTTACATTCTTAGCAAGACATTTAGTACGTGGTTGATTTCACAAATGAAGAATATTATCCTCAATCTCCTTAGTAACTTGGAGTGCGACTTTATCTTGTAATTTACCACTTTTTTTTCAAATGTTAAGTTTTTAATTTAATTTATTATGATGTATCCATAAATCTTCACTCATGTGCCCTTTACATGTGCTATATCTGCATATATTTATTTGCTTTAATTTTTGCTATTTTTGTTGTAATACACATTTAAATAGTATTAAAATAATAGTTATTTATTTGCGATTATTTATTTTAGTAATCCTTTGTAATTCTAAACTATGTCCAATTGACATGAAATAAACATTATTTGACTTGTCTTATTCATCACTATAAAATTATTTTTTTATTTTTTAACTGTAAATTTTTATTTTTGTATTTTGGATAACCTTTTTAGGGATTTTAATTCATACTTGTCATAATAATCAAGGATGTTATACTCAATCTTCTTATTATCCTTGGATACAAATTCCCATACTATTTATTTCATTTCTTCAAAAGTTTCACTTTGATCATTATATATTAATAGAAACTGTAGTTATCCTATTTCTTGAGATTTACATTATAATAATTTGGTCCAATTTATCTTATTAAGCATTGGCAAAAATTTTCTTATTAATAAAAACGTAATTTACTATTAGTTATGTTTATTTTGTTAATATTAAGTATTATTTTTTTATTATTTAAGTTTAATTTTTTTGTTAATTTGTATTAATTCCTAACAATGTTTGAATAATGCAAAGATCGTTATACTCATCTAGATGGAATGTATCTAATTAGATATTTATTTTATAATTTTAATAATTTTATTTTCTAAGATTTTGGATTGCTTTATAAGACTTTTGAATTAACACCTTATTTCATAGTTGACAATGTCATGTTCAATTTCTTTAGGATCCGAGAGTAAATTGTTCTTCTACACTTTTTCTCATTTCTTCATTATTTTTACTTTGATTTGGAAATTATGTTACTATGTAAATATTAATAATCTCACTTTTAACCATAAAATATCTTTGATTTGGTTCAATTGTATTATTTCAATTTGTGTTATTTAATATTTAATATACATATTTTCTTAATATTAAAAATATTATTTTATTATTATTTTCTCACATTTTAAATTTTGAAGTAATAGTAATTAAAAATCAAGTCTGATTGAGATTAAATAAATATTGTTGGACTCATCTCATTGAATCTTACCCAATTAAAACATTAGTTTTATATTTGAAATATTTTATTTCCATATGTTTTTCTAACACTACCAAAACATTTTCATTTGTAAAATATTTTATGATTGAGGATGCTAAAACCCAATCTCCTTCATATCAAAAAAGGTAAAATTTTGAAACAATTTATGACCTTTACCAAATTATACTCTTTTATTTATTTTATTAATACAAAATTCTAAATCTCTTCTATTGTGGCGCTTTGTTTTTATTTTTGTTATTTTAATTTTCGTCAATTTATCTCATTCTAAGTTAAAAATATAAGTCCCAACTTATTTTACTTTGTATTTCATAGCAATTCTGCAAAGTCTCTGATTTGGAAAAGATAAATGTCATTAACTCGTGTCGATGAATTTTATCCAATTAAATATTTTTTTTTATATATTTATATATTTTATTTAATAAGATTTTTATGAGATATTTTTATTCGTACATGATTTTATGACAAAGATTATTATCCTTTAAATTCATGTTCTCTTATAATACAAATTTCATAAATAATTCATCTGTTTTTTTAAAATTATTTTTCTTTGATTATGTTATTTACATTATTTTAATTTTCTATGTTATTTTTTCAATTTTTCATATTTCTTCTTTGATATATTTATATTTACTTATAATTACAACAATAATTTATCATTATTTTTATTCTTTATTTTGTTAATTCACTATAACTCATAACAAGTTACATCCGAGAAGAGAGAACATTGTGGGACTCATCTCAGCCGCCTTTACCCTCTTAGATATTAATTTTAATATTTTTTAATTTTTTTATTTTTTGAATGCTTCATGAGATATTTTGATTCACACCTGATTTAACAATTATTAATGTTAAACTAAACATTTTTTTCTTGGAATGCAATTTTTATATACAATATTTATAATTATTTCAAATCATTCGCATTAAGTTATATCATTGTCATGTTCAAATGCTTTTCATATGCAACTTTCACATTTCTTTTATTTTGTTAATTGTATGGCTTTAATTTTTGTCTTTTTAGATTTATTATATTTTTTAATATTAAAAAAATAATTTAGTATTATTTAAGATTATTTTCAAAAAAACTTTTTGTGTTTTCGTGTTCTTTACTAATTTGATGATCTACAATGTCACGCTCAACCACAAAGTAACTTAGAACGTAACTTATTATTAAAATTATTCTTATTTTCTCAAATGTTTTCCTCATGTATTATTATATTAAATTAAAATTTGATTCTCTTTTTGTATATTACATATCTTTCATTTGGTTATATTCTATTACTTAATGATTCTCATTTTTAGCTTCAATATGTATATATATACATTATTAAAAATGATTATTTTGTTTATATTAACTTTTTTAATTCATTGCAATTCCAAATGAGATCTAATTGAGGTGAAAGAAAATAGTTACACGTGCCTTTCCAAGATATTTCAAACTAAATATTAAGTTTTTGTATTTTTTAACATACATTCTTTTCTTGGATTTTATCATGCAATATGAGATATTTTAATTTTTATCTAATTTGATGATTGAGGTAGGTGCACTCAATCACATCACTATCTTTGGAAGCTACTTTCTCATATAATTTATCTTATTTCTTCGTATTTTTAGCTTTAATTTTTTTATATTACTTTGAATCTATAACTCTCCTCTCATGTGACCATTATATCACTTTCATTTTGCTATAGTATATTGTTTAAACTAATCTCTTCTAAAAATGAATATATATCTATTTGATATTAAAATAATAACAAATTATTTATTATGATTATTTTCTTAGGCAATTAACATTAATTGTGAGGAAGATTGAATAGAGAGGAAAAAAAATCTCTGGAATATTCTTGATGAGTTCTTACTGATTAAATATTAATTTTAATATTTTTTTAATATTCAATAGTTTTTGCTAATCTTATGAAATATTTCCATTCATACTTCATTTGGTAATCGAGGACATTACACTTGATCACCTTAGTATCTAGGAATGCAACTGTACCATATAATTTATTTTAATTCTTGGAATTTTTTTACTTAGATTTGGTTATTTAACTATAAAATTTATGTCATTTCTCCAAATATTTTACTTATATTTTTGTTATATTATTTTAAAACTCTAATTCTCTTCACATGTGACATTTCACTACTTTGATTTTATTTTTTATAATGTTACAATTTTTTCTTGATTATTTTCACATATATTTGTGGAATACTAGAAACATAATTTATTATTACTTAGGTTTATTTAGTTTTGAAATTTTGTGAATTTTCAAATAAAGTTCCATACCAAAAATATCATTGACGTTGACATGATGCGTTTTAACAAATTTAAAAAATCAAATTATTATGTTATAATATTCTTATTTCTAAAGTGTTGACTTGTCATTCGAGAGATTTTTATTTTGTGCCTAATTGTATCAACAACTGTCTTACTCTTTATTTATTTAGAATCTTAGAATGTAATTTTACTATATAATTTATCTCATTTTGTTAGAATGTTAATTTTCATTCTGTTATAATACTATGAAACTATAAGTTGTCTTTGTTATGATGTTAGCATTGCTTAAATTCGTTTCATTTCTGATTTATTATATGTTTACTTTCTGTTCAAATGTAATTTTGTTATTTCTATTGATTACATAATTTGGACAGTTACAATTATCTAAAATGAAACAAATATTGCTGGACTTATCTTCTAATACAACTTTCCTATACAATTGTATTATTTTGTGACCATTTTTTGCTATTACTTAGACATATGACTTTACTTCTATGTATTATATTTATGTTTTAGAAATTTTTACTTAATTTTTAAAAGCATTAATAATATAGTTGCTTATTTACTTTGCCAATTTCCATTAATTACAAATGAGGCCTCTTGTTGATGAGGCAAATATCATTAGGCTTATCCTAATGAACTTTAAGAAAAAATAGTCATTTTTTATGTTTTTAAAAGTTTTATTTTTTTTATGGTTTTAACATTGTTTATAAGATATCTTGATTCTTACCAAATTGGACAATAACAATGTCGAACTCTATCTATTTAGTTTTTATGAAATAAACTTTCCCAAATAATTTATCTTATTTATTCAAATTTTTTGTTTACATTTCATTATAATAATATGTAACTAAAACTATCCTATCATGTAAAATTTAAATCAATTTTATTTTTTAAGTTACATTGCATTAACTTATTTCATTTCATATAGATTTTTTACACTATAACATTAATAATTTATAATTATTAAATGTTATTTATTATTTTAATTTATTGTAATTTGAATAGAGGTTTTAAAAAAATGTCATTGAACTTCACTCCAATATCTCCATCCTTCTAAATACTTTTTTTATTTATGCTTTTTATTTTTTTTAAGATTTTTGGATTCTTTAAATGACATTTAAATAGTACATAATTTGAACATAGAAGACATAACACTTCATCCCCTTAGTCTGTTAGAATGCGACTCTTCTATATAACTAATTTTATCTCTTCATAATAATTACATTGTTTTTAGGCATCTCATTTTAGCTTTGTTATATAATTACTTAATATTAAATTAGTAATTTTTTTTTTGCATTTTAGTTATTTTTAATCAATTTCTATTTTCTAAGATTTTTTGGAAATTTATAAGAAATATAAATTCGTATTTCTATTGATGATAAAAAAATTTTTACTTTACTTTCTTAGTATCTTGGAACACAATTTTCTTCTTTAATTTATCTCATTTTTCAAATGTTATTCTCCCATTTGAATATATAAATATATAAATCTTAAACTCATTTTCTGTGGCCTTTACAAGTTTTAATTTTTTAGGTATTAAACTATTTTAATTTCTCTTTTTAGCTTTAATGATTATTCACCTAATGTTAAAATAATATTTCTTTAATTTTTTATGCTTTTTTATAGTAATCATTCATTATAATTGTAAACAACATTTTATTGTGACGCAATAAAAATCATTAGATTTTTTTCAATAAGCTTTAACAAATTAAAATTTATTTTGGTATTTTTTAGATATTAATTTTTAAAACTTTTGACATTCTTTTTGAGACATTTTATTTTACATTTGATTTAACAAATAAAAATGTTGAATGCAATCTCCCTAAAATCTTGGGTTGAAACATTTTCAATAATTTATCTCATTTCTTCAAATTATTTTGATTTATTTGGTTCTATTACCATGGAACTCTAATTCTTCACTTGTTTGACCTAATCATCAAGTTAATTTGGTTGTATTATCTTACATAAATTTATCTCATTCTATAAATAATATAGCTTTGAATAAAGTTAAATTTCCTTGTTTATGTTTGTAATTCATAGTAACTCTAAATGAGATATGGTTGACACAAAACAATTGTCGTTGGACTTGACTCGACATGCTCAATAAAATTCATGATTCTCTAGTGTTTTTGAAAGTTTAATGTTTTTTAAATATTTCTACAAGGCAATCACTTCGCTCATAATTATAAAATTAGGATTGTTAAACTCAATCACTTTATTAAATACAAATATAAAAATTCTCTTTTTATACCATTTTTTTAATTTTTTTGCTTGATTTTGTTATATTATTATGAAACTTTAATTCTCTCCTTATGAACCTTAATATTGTATTATTTTTTTATATTATATTTCTTACATTTATCACTTTCTAAGTTTATTTTTTATTTACTTGTTATTAAAATAATAATTGATTATCATTTATGCTTATTTTATTTGGTAATTTCAATAATTCAAAAATACGTCTTATTAACACAAAACAAACTTCATCGCAATCATCTTCATGAGCAATACAATTAAAATATAATTTTTTATAATTATGCATATTACTTTCTAGGATTTTGTCATATTTTAAGAGGAATTTCATTTCTATCCTAATTTGATGACTAACATTGTTACATTAAATAAACTATTGATTTCATTTCTTCAAATTTTTGTTGATTTTTCTGCAATAAATTGCATCATTTTATCCCATTTGAATTGAAATATATATAAATATATATATATATATATATACTTATTTATTATAAAATTGATTATTTATTATTAATTTCACTTTTTAATTTTTGTAATTCGTTTTAATTCCAAACTGGGTCTAACGTAGAACAAAAAATCAAATCAAACTAACCTTAATGAGCTCTGTCAAACTAAGTACTCATTATTCTATTTTTAAAATTTTTTCAGTTTTGGCATGCTTCAAGATATTTAATTTGTTTCCTAATTTAATCATTGAGGATGGTAATCATAATATCCTTGGTATCCTAGAAAGAAACTTCCTCATAAAATTTACCTTATTTACCTTTGATTTGGTCATATTATATTTATTTAATTTTTCTTATTTAGATTTAATTCATATATACTTATTTTTAAAAATAATATTTTATTATCATTTTTGCTTTTTTTTGTTAATTCAAACTAATTGTAGACGAGGTATTATCGATGCAAAACTAAATGTGCTTAATCAAATAAAATATTAATTTTTATATTTTTCTTAATTATATTAGTTTCTAGAATCCTTGCACTACCAAAAAGATATTGCAAATTGTTTTTAATTTTATGATTAAATATGCTACACTTAATCTCCTTTATATCATGGAATGTGACTTTTTAATTGATTTTATCTAAATCCTTGAAATGTTTTATTTTTATTCTATTTTGTTAATATGTAATTCATAATATCCACTCATTTGTCTATTATATAATTTTTATTTATTTATCTTACGTTGCTTCATTTTATCTCATTTAGTCTTCAATATATCTTTTCCTTATATTAAAATATTTTTTTTATTAATAACTATTTTCTATAACAATTCATTATATTCCGAAGGAAGTTTGATGAAGGCAAAATAAGTTTTGTTGGACTTAACTTGAGGAGATCTTTTAAATTTAAATATTCATATTTATCCATTATAATATTTTAGATTCTACAGATTTTTCATATTTTTTGAAACATTTTTCTTCATATATTATTTAATGATCAACGATGTTGCACTTGATCTCCTTTTTATCTTGGAATGCAACTTTGACATATAGCTTATCTCATATTTTTATGTTTTTTTGTGTTATTTCTTTATATTTCTATGTGACTCTTAATCTCTTTTCTATGTTTCACATTGCTTGAATTTGCCTCATTGAATCTTTAAAAAGATATTTACTTATAATTAAAATAATAATTTATTATTATTAATTCTTATTGATTAAGATAATTCATGGCTATTTCAAAAGATGTCCATTCAGGATGAAACAAACTTCGTTAGACTTCTCTCAATGAGCTCTACTCAATTAAATACTTATTATTATATTTTTAAATATTTCATTTACTAAAGTTTTTATTTTCTTGAGGAGTCCTTTTTATTTCTATACGATTTTCTTATCAAGGAAGTTACACTTAATCTCCTAAGTAAATTAGAATGCAACTTTTTGAAAGTTTTATCTTATTTTATGAAACTATTTTATTTCATTTTGTTATATAATATTACCTCAATTTAGTCTATGTTAACTTTAATATATATTTTCCAAGTAATAAATTAAAAATTAACTATTATTAAATTTTATTTAATCTTGTCATTCATAGTAATTTGAAATGATGACCTATTATGACAAAATAAACATTGTCAGACTCACCTCCACAGGCTCTATCCAAGTAATTATTAACTTTTACATTTTAAATATTGTTAATTCAAAAGCTTTTTTCTTTGTTCTTAAATAATTTGATTCCTACCTAATTTGATAATCAAAGACACTATACTTAAAATCTTTACTGTCTTTGAATATAACTTTTTATTGTAATTGATCACGTTTTTTTAAATTTCTCAATGATTTTTTTATATTATTATGAAACTATAATTCTATAATTGTGTGACTTTTAAATTACTATGATTTAATTATATTCCATTACCTTAATTTATGTTATGTTAGTTTTAATATATTTTTGTTTGATATTAAAATTGTAATATTTTATTATTTTTCTTGCCTAATTTAGTAATTTGTTCTAACCCCAAATGTGGCTCGATCATGACAAAAGATACATTTCTAAAATTGTCTAGATGAGATATATGCAATTAAATATTCATTTTTTATATTTTTATGATATATTATTTTCATATGTTTTTGAACGCTTTATGAGTTGTTTCAATTACTCTTATGTTTAATGAATAAGGTTGCTACGATCAATCTCCTTTGTAAATTGTAATACAACTTTTTCATACCATTTATCTCTTAAACTTTTTCCTTGTTTTGGAATATTACTATGAAACACTAAATCTCCCTTCATGAGATATTTACATCAAGTTAACATGGTAATAATACATTGCATTAGTTTTCCCCATTTTAAAGTAATATTTACTTAATATTCTAAAAATCACATGTTGTATTTATGTCTATTTTCTTTCGCAATTAAGATTAATTGCAAATGAGGTATAATTGAGATAAAATAAAGGCCATTTCACTTGTATTACTAAGCACTATTCAATTTAATATAGTTGTATTCTATATTTTTTTAAATATTTAATTTTCTAAATTTTAGGCACACCTTATGAGACCTTTCAAATCTTACTAGATTTGGAATAACATTATTATACTCGATATTCTTATTCTCTTGGAATGCAATTTTCATACAAAATATATCTTGCTTCTTCAATTTTTTAATTTTTTTTGTTGTATTATCTTGCTTAATTTTTCATATTTAATTTTAATAAATGGTCACTTAATATTAAAATAATAATTTGTGGTTAATTTTTTTCTTTCGTAATTCGAAATAATTCTAACCCAAGTCATGATATCTTCTATATAATTAAATATCCATTTTTTAAGTATTACATTTTCTAGTATTCATTACACATCTTATGAGATATTTTTGTAATTACCTAAATCAAATTTCAAGGATGTTACACCCAATCTTTTGAATATCTTAGAATCAAAATTTCTTTTACAATTTATCTTATTACCTCCAAGTGTTTCCTTTTTTTTAGTTATATTATTTTGAAGCACTTATTCATTCATTTCTCCTCTACATCACTATAATTTTGTTTTGTTGCGTAGATTTCTTTTATCTCATTTACATTTTATAATATGATTACTTAATATTAAAAAAAATAGTTTAATATTATTATTCGTTATTTATTTTGGTAATTTGTAAAAATTCTAAACATGGTCTGATCAAGACAAAAAAAATTTCATTCATTTCATTTGGAAGAGAATTATCAAATTAAATTTTTATTTTTATATTTTTTCTTATTTTATTTTCTTTGGTACTTGACATGTTTTATGAGCTGTTTTTAATTTTGTAGAAAATTTTATGATTGATGTTAAGCTCGTTCTCCTTATTTTCTTTGAATACAAGTTTCTTTTATAATTTACCTCATCTAATGGAAATTTTGATCATATTAATTTTGACATACTGCATTGCTTCAATTTATTTCATTTCTTCATCAATATATATTTATTTTACATTAAAAAAAATTTTGTTATGATTTTCTCTTATTTTTTTTTTATAACTAGCAATAATTAAAAATAATATTTAATGAAAATGAAATAAAATGTTATTAAACTTGTCTCATTTAAACTATCAAATTAAATTTTTTGCACTCATAAACTTATTTTTTTCTATGGTTTCAATGTCCTTTATGAGCCAATTTTGTTTATACACAATTAGCCAATAAAGTTCGTTACACTCGATTTGCTTAGTATCTTGGAGTTTATTTTTTCACATAATTATTCTCATCTCTTCAAAATGTTTTATTTTATTTTGCTTTATTAGAATGAAATTCTTATTCTCCTCTCTTGTGATGTCTATACCACTTTCATTATGTTATATTATATTACCTCAATTTGTCACATTCTAACAAAATAATGTTTACTTAATATTAAAGAAATAATCTATTGTTATTTGTGCTTATTTTTATTTGTAATTCATACTAATTCCAAACAAGGTGTGATCGAGGAGAAAGGAATGTTGTTATAATCTTCCTTTTAAGTTCTACCTAATTAAATATTCATTTTTAAGCTTTGAATATTTTATTTATACTTACCTCTTGATTTAATTATTTGTAATTTCAATTGAGATCTAATCAATATGAAATAAATTTAGTATGACTCATCTAAATGAGCTTCCCTTAATTAAATATTACTTTTTATAATTGAAAATATTTTATTTTCTTTGCTGTTGGCCTATTTAATGATATATTTTGATTAATATCTTATTTTTTATCGTGATTGTTGCACAACATCTCCTTACTATGCTGGAATGTAACTTTCTCTTACATTTCATCTCATTTAATCAAATGTTTTGCATTTATTTTTTTACTATGCTTGTTTAAGTTGTCATATTTCTTCTTTTAAGTACTCAATAAATTTTTAAATAATAAATAATTATAATTTATTCATTGTTTTTAGTAATTAATAATAATTCTAAGTTTCATTGGAACTATGCCATTATGCTCTATCCAATTAAATAATTTTTCATATTTTTTGATAATGATTTATGATTGTTTTGGCGTGCTTTACTAGAAACATTGACTCATAAGTGACTTGATGATCAAGGATGTTATACTCAATCTCCTTTGTTTCTTGGAATACTAATTTCTCATACTTGTTATCTCATTTATTAAATCTTTTTCTTTGTTTTATTGTATCCTATGAAAATAAAATTTCCCTTGTCTGTAATCTTTACATCACTTTGATTTTATTATATAACATTGGCATAGTGTATGTTATTTTCTTAATATGTATTTCTAAAATGTTAAAATAGTAGTTTAAAATTTTTAATGATTATTTATTATGGTTATTTATAGTAATTTCAAATAGGGACCATTGGAAGGAAAATAAACACAAGTAGATTCACCCTAATCAGTTCTATCAACTTAAATATTCATTCTCATATTTTTTAATTATTTTATTTCTAAAGGTTTTGGCATGCTTTATAAAATAATTTAATTCATTCTATATTTGATGATCGAGGATATAACATTCGATCTTTTCAGTATCATGAAATGTAACTTTTGCACACAATTTATCTAATTTCTTCAAACATTTAAATTTCATTTACTTAAATTATAATAAATCTCTTTTAGTAGTACATTTATAGCACCTTAATTTCGTTATAATATTTTGCTTCAATTTTTCTCATTTCAACAATCATAAACATATATATATATAAAAAAAAAATTAAAATATTTATTTAATTTAATATAATTGAGAATTTTAAATTAGGTCTAATTAGTATGAAATAGATGTCATTGGACTCATTATGACAAAATTTTCACCAATTAAGAATTCATTTCTATTTTTCTAATTTGTGGTCTTAGCATCTTAGAATGCAAATTTTCCACATAATTTATTTCTTTTGGTTAAACTTTTTTTTACATTCCATTTGCTACATTATTATGTACTTTACATCTTATGTCATAGGATCTTTACATAGCCATGCTGAGATTATAATACATCAATTTATCTCATTCTAGCATTAAAACAAATTAACTTAATATTTAAAAAATTATTAGTTGAGCTTATTTCATGATTTTTTTAATTTAAAATGAGGCATGATCAAGGTGATGTTATTGTAGTGCGAATTCGATCAATGTGCTTTATATAATTAAATATTAATTTCTTATATACCTAAATAGTTTATTTTATATGTTTTTTGGAACATTTTATGAGATTTTTTTTTATTTCTTTTTAATTTTACAATTGAGAATGTTACAATAATAATTTTGTACTTTGGAATGGAAACAAGTTATTTTGTTGAATTTTTTTTTTTAATTTGGTTATATTTCTATGTAATTATAAATCTCCTATTCTGTGGCTACTATACTTCTTTGCAGTAACTACATCACCTTTCATGAATTTATCTTATTTGGTTTTTAATATATATTTATTTAATAATAAAATAATAATTAATTAATATTCATATTATTTAATTTGTTAATCCATAATTACTCTGAACATCGTTCAATGGAAAAGAAAGAAATGTTGTCAAACTTTTCTGGACAACCTTTATTTGTGTAAAACTTCACTCTAAGTTTTTTATATCAGATTTCTTTAAATTATCTAATTTTTGCTTTAATATATATATTTAATATTAAAACAATACTTTGTTATTATTTTTCCTTTTTAAATTTTTGAATTTGTAGTAACTCCAAACGAGGTTCGATCAAGGTGAAGCAAATGTCGATGACCTCATCTCTACATGACATCAAACAAAATATTTATTATCTTACTTTAAATATCTTTTTATGGGTTTGGTACACATTTGAGGATTTTGAATTCATATCAAATTTGATGAACGAGGATATTTCTGTTGATCTCCTTAGTACATTGGAATTACATTTTCTGTTATAGCTTATCATACTTATTCAAATTACTTAGAATAATTTATCTCATTTAATTTTAATACATATTTACTTAATTTTAAAAATGATTTTCTATTATTTTTAGTTATTCAATTTGTTAATTCACAGTAATTCTAAATGATGTTTGATCAAGATGAAATAAATATCATTAGACTCATCTAGATGAGCTCTCTATATGTAAATATTTGTTTTTTATTTTAAATACTTTATTGATAAGGTGTTAATTTTTTTAAGTTATATTATATATCATATGAGATTTTATGGTTGAAGCTATTGCACCTAATCTACTCAATTTCTTGGAATATGGCTTTCCCATACAATTAGTTTATTTTTTTCCAAATTTTTAGCTTTGAATAAATTATTATAATGTGTACCTCTAAATCTCCTTCCATGTGATATTTAAATCGCCTTCATTTTTGTACTATAATTCATCTATTTATCTTATTTATGCTCCAATATATATTAATAGAATATTAAAATAATAAACTATTATTATTTATGCTTATTTACTTTAGGATTTCTACGTAATTCCAAACGAGTTTTGAACATTAATTCAATGAATTTAAAATTCATTTCATAATACTAAAATTATTTTTATTTTTTTTCTTTTTTTTTCTTTGAAAGACTTTCCTATTCCTATATGACTTAATGATTGAGGATGTTACTCTCGATCACCACTGCATTTGGATATCATATTATATAATTATGTCTTGTCATGTAACCTCTATATTTCTTTAATTTCACATGAATAAAGAAGAAACAAATGTTGTTGTACTTATCATAAAAGCACGCATTAATATTTTTTTCATATTTAAATAATAATTTATTATTATTTAAGCTGATTTAATTTAATAATTAACATTAATCATATGATATGTTAATATAGAACAAACAAATATCATCAAACTTATCATCATTAGCTGCAATAATTAAATATTCATACTTATGTCATAAAAACTTATTTTCAAAGTTTTGGCATATTTATGAAACATTTTGATCGTTTCATATCTCCTTGGTATCTTATAAAACAACTTTCCCAAAAAAGTTATTTAAATTACTCAATCTTTTCACTTTGATTTTTTAGATTACTATATAACTCTAAATCTATTCTCTAACTATTTCAACATCACATTAATTTGGTTATATTAAGTCTCTTCAATTTATCTTATTTTAAGTTTTTTGGATGTTGGCTTAATATTGAAATAGTAATGTTTTATTTTTTATTAGTTGATTTGATGAGTTGAAGTAAATTAAAAAGTGGTTTGATCAGGAAAAAACGAATGCTTTGTACATATATGTATGAGCTTTATCTAATTAGATATTTATTTTTTGATATTTTAAATATTATATTTTCTAGCATTTTCGTATCTTTTATAATATACTTAAATTTTTACCATATTTGAAATAGGTTTTATATTTGATTTCCTTAGTATCTTAGAATGCAACTATCTTATATAATTTATCTCATCAATTCAACATTTTTTCATTAATTTTGCAATGTTACTCAGTCTAAATCTCCTCTCTTGTGACCCTAACATGTCTTCAAATTAATTGTAATGTGTTACAAATAATTATCTAATTTTAGCTTTAATGTTATTTTCTTAATATTTAAAAAATAATTAATTATTACTTTTTTTTTGTTTTTTTAATTTGTACTAATTCCAATAAACATCAAATTAAGAGGAACAAACATTATTGGAATCGTCTTGAATAGCTTTCGTGAATTAAAAATTATTTTTTTTATATTTTTAATTTTTTTCCATGGATATTAGAATGCTTTAGAGTCATTTAAAATCATAATTGATTTTGATAATTGACGAACTTACACACAGTCACTTTTTTAGAATCAATTGAAGCTTTTCTAGATACTTTATCACATCTTTTCAAATTGTTTGCTTTAATTTGGACTATATTAATAAGAAACTGTGGTTCCACTCTCATGTGACCTTTTGATATCTTTAATTTAGAAATATTATATTAATTTAATTTATCATATTTTAGTAATCAAAATATTTTTCCCTTATTTGAGATATATTATTTTATAACTCCAAATCTCATCTAGTGTGACCTATAAATCTCTTTGGTTTGCTTATATTATATTTCTTAAAATCATCTCATTTGAGCTTTACTATATGTTTACAACATTTAGAAAATAATTTTGTTATCATTTATGCTTATATATACTTTGGTGATTCGAACTAATTCAAAACTATGTTTAATCAAGAAAAAACAACAGTAGTGGGTATCATCTCAGCTTGCTCTATCCATTCAAATTTTAATTTTTGCATTTTTAAAAACTCTGTTTAGTATGTATTTGGTGTTGTTTTTGAGATATTTCTATTTGTGTCTTATTTAATACAAGAGGATGTTGCACATAATCTCTTTACAATCTTGTAGTGTAACTTTCCCAAAACACTTATCTCATTTTATTAAATGTTTTGCTTTGATTTGATTATATTATGATGAAACACTACTTCTACCATTTGAACTTTATATTAGTTTGATTTGGTTATATTACATTCCAATAGTTTATCTCACTTCAACTTTAATTTTTATTTACTAAAAGTTCAAATAAAAATTAATTTTTCTTCGCACTTTTTTGCTTTGGTAATTTACAATAATTCTGAACAAGGTCCATTTGAGATGAAATAAATATCAGTAGACTCATCATGATGATGTCTATAATATTAAATATTGATTCCATAGTTTAAAAAATTTTATTTTGTGATATTTTTGCTTGCTTTAAGAGACATTTAAAATCTATATATCATACCATAAAATCTTAGTTACTCATTCGTATCATGGTTGAAGTTTGAAGCCCGTCAAACTATGACCTTTTTATTCAGCTTTTGATATTCAACATTCCTTTTTTCTCACTAAATCGCTATTGCATTACTAAATTCAATAAACTCTTCACATAGATTACAGTTAGCGTTATCATAGTCCAACTTCTATTTTAAATTATACTTTTGCAATCTTGCTTCAGCTTTGTTGAGTAGTCTACATTGCAAAGTTCAAGTTTATCTTAATATTATTTCTTATAATCATAGCCTTACTTTTATTATTTAGGATGGTCCATAACTCGAACATTCTTTACTTTGTTTATAAAAAAAACTTATGATAGCTCTCATTATCGTAACTTGCCAATTTTGAATGGTGTGTTTATACCTTATTTTCACAAATGTTGCCTACAATTATTTAGAATTGATGAATAATCACCAAAGTTTATAGAAGAACACCTTAATTTTAGTTGCAATATTTTTAACACCAAAGACATTTTTCTTTAATGTGATAGATACCTTCATCCCATTATTCCTATGGAAACAATTATGGTTGTTTAGCCTCTTCTAGAAGAATTTTACGATTATCATTTTGACTCATTTTATAGTAGAGTTTTGTAGAACCAACACCATAATGATATAAATGGGTATAGTGTTTAATACAAAATTGATTGTCATTTCTTATTCCATCAAATCAAATGTTTTTTTATTTTATTGATGGTGTATTAGTACGTTAATGCTTTATTTCTCCTATTAAAGACCTTGACTCTAAGATATTTCGAAGACAAAGATCATTTCATAGAGCCTTTCATGGTCTTAATTAAGTTTACCTTCATATGATGGACTTTAACAAACATAATCATCTACCTTTTGAAGAATAATTCTCTAACCTTACATTTATAGAAAAAGGTATCAAAAATTAATTTCAAATACAATTTCATAATGATTATGAAAATGGTGATGTCACCTAGAAATGAGGGATAGGTAATATGTGCACAGCATCTTGGATTTGATAAGTTGTCTGTTTTACCACAAGAATGTATGATCCAAATTCCATGACATAAGTCCTAAGTAATAATATTAATGAAGCAAGTGAAATGGGTTCTCCTTACTTCAAACATGTAGTTTTGAAAAATACACATGGTTATCCATTAATAATGATTGAGTATCTACTAAAATGAGGGTAATTTTTAACTAGATGTATGCATTTAGTGTGGAATATGATTGCTTCTAATACATTGAATAAAATTCACAATTGAGATCATTAAATTATCATAATTCTTCATTGATTTAACTCTCTAATATATTCAAATTTTTAGCAATGTTTCTCCTTATAATAAATGCGAACAATTCACTGGAGATTATCTTTTGTATTATTTTTATAATTCTATTAGTAAGGATTTTTTGTGAAGATCTTACTAACAAAGTTGGAGAATTTAATTACCTTAAAGTTGTTAAATGATCATATATTTTATGATTTTGGAATTGTGATAGCACATATTCTTGCTATAGATAAAGTAATTAGGCCTCTACTAAGAAATTATTATGTGGCTAATTAAAGATTTAGCGTGATAGTGTCCCAACATTTTTTGTAGAATAGACGGATGAATCCACTTATGCTTATAGTTGCCCCAAAAAAAGTCCTTCTGCTACACATTTGAGCTATTCCTTGCTAATTGTTTAAATTATTCATTGGTTCTCTTTTAATAAGGCATGGTATGTTGTGTTGGTACCTTTCAATAGCTTTGTAGCTACAATACCCTCTTAAGGTTGATCATGGATTTTGAAAGATTTGAATGGGCTATCTATTTATCTAATCCTTATCTTTAATCTAATTTGCATACTTGTGTTGATATTTGTTAATAGAATGCTTCACAATATTAGAAAATATTAATGACTGAAAATTTTTTAAATGAGTCTCCCTCCTTCATTCACTTACCAATTGCTTTTAGTTTCTAAGTATAATATCACTTCGACATGGTAATAACTTAAATCTACTTGAGAATGGAAATTAATTATAAAAAATAAAAATTAGTTTTTAAATGTCAAATTTTGTTGAGTGCATCTTGAGATGTTTATCTTGTGTCAATCAAACCTTGTTTGAAATTACAATGAATTAGCAAAGAATATAAGCATTAAAATTTCTATATATATATATATACATATTATTTTAATTTTAAGTAAAACATTTGTAAAGCTAAGATGAGATATATTAAAACAATATAATAAAATTAAATCAAAGCTATGTAAGTAACACACAAGAGGATATTTAGAGTTTTATAATAATAGAACTAAACGAAAGAAAAAAATTAGAAGAAATTAGATAAATTATAAGACAAAAGTTGAATTCCAAAAACTAATGAGATTGCGTTTGATACCCTAGATTGTCAAATAAGATTTAAAAAAATGATTCAAAAAACCATCAAAAGTGAAAAATAAAAAATTTAAAAAAATGAAACAAACAATTTAGGTTCACATAGCTCATGAAGTTAGTTCAATGACTTTTGTTTCATCCTTACTAGATGTCCCTTGGAATTAATGAGAATTATTAAAGAAAAAATATAAATATATATTTAAATATTAAGTAAATATATATTAAAGAAAAAATAATGGTTATTGATGAAATATAATACAAATGAATCAAAGACATGTAAAGGTTACTTGAGTGGAGATTTAGACTTACAAATATAATCTATTAAAAGGAAAAACTTGAAGATATAAGATAAATTATAAATAATGCCACTTTGTAAGACATTAACGAGATCAAGCATAACATCCATAATAAACAACTAATGCATGAATATAAATGTCTTATAAAATATGCAAAGGCCATAAAAAGGAAAAGAAATAAAAATAAAATATATAATTGAACAAAGCTTGATGAGAGGAGTTAAATAGCACTTGGTTCATCTTAACAAGTCCTTGTTTTAAATTACAATAAATTATAAAAGTAAATAAGAATGAAGTACAATAAAATTTATTTTAATATCAGCAAAATAGATAGAAGAACTAAAATTAAGTAGACGAACGTACTATGCCACAGCCAAATTAAATGAGGTAAAAAGTTACACCAGAGGAGAATTAAAGTTTCATATTGATATTACGAAATTAAAGAGAATAATTTAAAGAATTGAGATAACATTTACCAAAAATTCTACATTCCAATAGACTAATGAGATCGATTATGAAGTTCTCGATCATCAAATCAATTGCAAAAATTATTACATATAGAAAAACATTTATTTGACAACACTCATCAAGACATGTCTAGCAACATTCACTTCATCTTGATCAGATGTTATTTGAAATTACTATTAATTAGAAAATTAAATAAGCATAAATAAAAAAAATTTATTTAATATTATGTAAATATATATTAAAGTTCGAAAGAGATAATTTGAAGCAATGTGATATAAAATAATCAAAGGCATATAAATGTTAAATGAGAGAAGATTTAAAGTTACATTGTAAAATAACCAATCAAAGAAAAATATTGGAAAAAATGAGATAAATTGCACAATAAGACAACATTTGAAGTTGCTAACAAGATCGAGTGTAATGTTCGCAATCCCCAAATGAGGTATGAATTAAAATATCTTAATAGCCATGCAAAAGCCTTACAAAATAACATATTTGAAATATTACAATTGAATATTTAATTTGATTAAACTGTTTTAGGTTAATCTAATGGCAATTGTTTCATCTCGGTTAGACTTCATTTGGAATTACTTCAAATTAGTAAAGCAAATAAGTATAAATTGATGCAATGTAATATAAAAAAATAAAAGTGATATAAATGGCACACCATAAAAGATTTAGAATTGCATAGTAATATAAATATGTCAAAAAAAATTGGAAGGAAAGCAATAAATTTTATGGCACGATTCTTCCCAATGAACAAAAGATATCAAGTGTGACGTCCTACATCATCCAATTAGGAATAAATCATATCATCCAACAAGTTGTCTAAAAATCATCAAAAATGAAATTATTAAAAAAATGTAAAACTTGATAAACAATTGGATAGAGCTCATCAAGATGGTCTAATGACTTTAGTTTCGTCTCCAACAATCGTTTTGAATTAATGTGAATTAACAAAGTAAACATAGATAAATAATGATAAATAATTATTTTAATATTAAATAATTATATGTTAAAAGAAAAATGATATAAACTGAAATAATATAATATAACAAAATTAATAACATATGAAGGTCACATAGGAGGTGATTTTGATTTACATAAAAATAAAACTAGATCAAAGGAAAAAAATTTGAAAAAATGAGTTAAATTATACTAGGAAGTTGTATTCCAAGATAATAACATTTTTAATCAATATAATGTGAATTTTTAATTTGACAAAGATCATCAATATGACCCTAATGACATTTGTTTCACCCTAATCAAAATTTTATTGGCATTATATAAATTACCTAAGCAACAAAGAATAAATTATAATAAAATACTTTTTAATATTAGATAAATATATAATATGGCTAAAAATGAAATAAATTAAAGTAATATGATAAAATTAAATCAAGAGATATAAAGGTCACATAAGACAATAGTTAGAGTTACATTGAAATACAACAAAGTTTGAAGTAAAATATAAAGAAATGAGAAAAATTTTAATGAAAGGCTAAATTCCAAGAAATCATCGAGATCAAGTGTAACATAATCGATCATAAAATTAGGGATGAATTTTAATGTCTCATGAAGAATGCTAAGGTCATCAAAACTATTTAAAAAATTTTAAAATAAAAACTTTAATTAGATTGAGCAGATCGATAAGTTTCTAACAACCTTTACGTCTTCTTGATCGAACTCTTTTACAATTGCTTTAAATTTCTAAAGTAAATAACCATAAATAATAACTAATTATTATTATAACATTAAGTGAATATAAATTAAAGTTGAAATTAGATAAATAGAAGTAATGTAATATAACAAAATAAAAGACATGTAGAGGAGATAAAGATGTACATAATAATATAGAAAAATAAAAAAATTGCAATACATTTCAAGGGAAAGCTACTTACCAAGAAGTTAATGATATTAAGTATAACGTCTATGATAATAAAATCATGTAAAATTCAAACTTTCTTATAAAGCTTGAAAAAACTATAAAAAAAAGTATTTGAAATTATAATTTGAATAATTAATTAGATAAAGCCAGTCAAGCCACGTCCAACAATGCTTAGTTTATCTTGATTAAACCTTGTGTATATTACCGCAAATCTATAAACTAAATATGCTTAAATAATAAACGTGATAAAAAAATATATAATAAAGTAAATGTATAATAAAGTTGAAATGAAGTAAATTATAGAATTTTAATGTAAGCAAATCAAAGTGACAAAAATATTAAACAAGAGGAGATTTAGAGTTTCCATGTCATATAATCAAAGGAAAGCGAAAACGTTATAGAAATGAGATAATTTATATTTCAAATTTGTGTTGCAAGAAAGTATGAGATCAAGTGTGACATCTTAGATCATTAAATTAACTACAAAAACCTTTTAAATTTAAAATTTTAAAATATTAAAATGAAGGCTTAATTCAATGGTGAATGCCAAGACGAGCACAATGACTTTTGTTTCATCTTGATCAGACTGTTATGGAATTACAATAAATTGAAAAGTAATCAATCATAAATATTAAAATCTAATTATTTCAACACTAAGTAAATAGATATTTAAGCAAAAATGACATAAATTAAAACAATCTAATATAAACAAATCAAAGACATGTATGGGTAACACTAGAGAGGAGATTTAGAGTTACATGCAAATATAGTCAAAAGAAAGAAAACCACTTGGACAAAGTTGATAAATTACACGAGAAAGTTGGTTTCATAGACATTAACATAATCGGCTATAACATCCTCAATTGTTAAATAAGTTATGAATTAAACCTTCTTGTAAAACATGTCAAAACAAAGGAAAATAAAATATTTAAAACAAGAAAAGTGATTATTTAATGAGACAAAGGTAATTGTGAGATCAAAAATTAGTAAAAATTAAAATATTAAAAAAGAATAAATTATTATTTTAAAATTAAATTAATATATAACTGAGATCAAAAAGAGATAAATTGAAATAATATTATATAAACAAATCATGTGAACTAAAACTCACATTGGAGGAGATTAAGAGTTACATAATATTATAACAATATCTAAGAAAAATTTCTGAAGAAATGAGATAAATTGTTTCAAAATTTTGCATTACAATGTACTACAAAGAACTTGTGTAAAATTCCCTATTTTAAAATAATGTGTTAATGAAAATTCAAATAAAGCATGCAAAAACACTGGAACAACTATTAAAAATATTAAAATGAGTATTTAACTAGTTTAAATTCATTTACAAGAGTATAGAAATTTTTTTTTAATCTCGACAGGAGCTCTTTTGTAGTTATTGAAACTTACTAAAGTATATTAACATAAATAAAAAAATTATTATTTTTAAATTAATAAAATATACGTTTAAATTGCATTGAGAGATAAATTTATGGAATATAAAATTACTAAATTCAAGACATGTGAATGTCACATAAGAGGAGATGTAGACTTACATAGTAATGTTGCTAGAATATTGAATAAAATTTTAAAAAAAATGATAAGTTATGTGAGAAAATTGTATTCGAATTAGTAAAGAGATCTAGTGTAAAATCCTCCATCATCAAATTAGATAAGAATCAAATTGACTTATAAAGCTTGTCAAAATGACATTTGAGAGAGCACATTAAAATAAGCCCATCATCATCTTTTTTGCCTTTAGTGGTCCTCATTTGAAATTATTATGAATTACACATAAATTTCTATAAATAATAATAAATTATTATTTAATATTTTGTCAAAAATTAGTAAACATAAAATAAGATAAACTAAAGAAATTTCACATTATCACAACAAAGTGAGGTAAACGTAATGCAAGGGGAGATTTGTAATTTCAAAGTGATAAATCAAATCAAGTGGAAAATTTGAAAAAATATGAAAACTTATTTAGTAATGCTTCATTCCAAGAAACTATTGACATAGAGCATGACATCATAAATCACTAAAAAAGAAAAAATAATTATTTCTCATAAAGCATGCCAAAACAATAGGAAATAAATTTTAAAAATATTAAAATGAATATTTAATTATATAGAGCTTGTCATGATGAATTTAAATTTTTTTTAAATTTCAATAGGATGTCATTTCCAATTTTTTATTACTAAAATAAATAATCATAAATTAAAATAAACATTTGTTTAAATATTAAGAAATAATATATTATAGTTGAAATGTTGTAAATTGAAGCAATGTAATACAACAAAGTCAAAAGTATTTAAAGGTCACATGAGCAAAGATATGGTTGCCTAAAATCCCAAATGAAAGCAAAATGTTTTAAGAAATGAGGAAAATAATAAGTGGGAATGAAATTCCATGACATTTAGAAGATTAGCTGTAAAATTGGGTATAATAAAATTGACTTTTAAAGAATCTAAAAATAATAGAAAATAAAAAATAAAAAATATAAAAAAGAATATTTAATTACACATTGCATTTTGAGATGAGAACAATGATGTTTGTGTCATCTCAATCAAACTACATTTGTAGTTACTATGAATTAATAAAGTAAATAAGCATACATAATAATAAATTAATTTTTTATTTTTAATTAAATATAAAAAATGCTCAAAATAAGGCAAATTAATTGAATGTAATATAATCAATCAAGGAGATGTATATGTTAAATGAGAAGAGAATTAGAATATGGAAGTAATAAACCAAATAGAATCAGAAAATTTGAAAAAATGAGATAAATTGTGTAAGAAAGTTGTACTCCTAGAGACTAAAGAGGTCATGCATAAGATTTTTTTATCATTAAATTATGTATGAATTACAATGTCTAATAAATCATTATACAACCCTAAAAAATAAAATATACAAAATGAGAAGAATGATTATAGAAATGGATCTCTCATCAAGTCGAGTACAATGTTTTTGGCTTCATCTCGATCAGACCACGTTGGTAATTACTATGAATTACAACAGTAAATGAGCATAAAAAATAGCATTTTTTTAATATCAGGTAAATATATAGTATATCTTTAAAAGAAATAAATTAAACTAATATATATAACAAAATCAAGCCACGTAAAGGTCATATGGGTGGGATTTAAAGTTACTAATATAGCAAAATTTTAGAAAAATATTTGAAAAAATGACATCAATTTTTTCAAAGAAAATATATTCTAAGATATAAAGAATATTAAGTGTAACATCATCAATCATCAAAGAAAGAAAAAAAGAAAATTGCTCACAAAATATGCTAAAACCTCATATAAAATATTTATGGAATTACAAAAATAAATATATAATTGGATAGAGCATGTCCAGATCAATTCAATGACCTTGTTTCATCTCGAACGAGCCTCACTTAGAACTAGAATGAAAAAAATAAATAAGAATAAATAAAACATAATTATTAATTAAATA
Source organism: Vanilla planifolia (assembly GCA_023846275.1). Lineage (NCBI taxonomy): Eukaryota > Viridiplantae > Streptophyta > Magnoliopsida > Asparagales > Orchidaceae > Vanilla > Vanilla planifolia. The sequence continues at coordinate 15,148,170 of CM043875.1, read as the reverse complement.
TTAAATAAATATATATTAAAGTTGAAAAGAGAGGGGATTTAGAGTTACATAAAAAACTAACCAAATTAAAATGCAAAATTTGAAGAAAGTGAAATTATATAGCAAAGTTGATTTTCAGGTACTCAAGCGATTAAGTATAACATTCTTGATCATTGAATTAGGTAAAAATAGAAATACCCTTTAATGCTAGAAAATAAAATATTTGAAGATATAAAAACGATTGAATATCATGATAGAGCTTGACGGAAAGATTCCAATGATATTTTATTTGTCTAAATCCAACTTCCTCTACAAAGTTACAAAATTATGTAATGGAAACTTAAAGAATATAATTTTGCATTAAGTGAATGTATAATAAAGTTAAAATAAGATAAATTATAGCAATTTAATATAAACTAATGAAAATGATGTTACGGTTACACGATAGGAGAAATAGTGTTTCATAATAATGTGGCTAAATTTAAGTGAAACATTGAAGAAAATGTGACACATTGTGCTAGAAAGTTACTTTCTAAGATACAAGTAGATCGAGGGAGGCATCCTTCATCATCAATTCAAGTGAGAATTGAAATATCTTTTTATATAAGTAAAAACAATATATCATTTCAAATAATTAAAATAAATATTTAATTGGGTAAAGCTCAACGGCATGAGTTAAGAAAAGTTTTTTCAATTGATCAGAGCATGCTCTAAATTACTATAAATTACAAAGGTAAATTAGCATAAATAAAAACAATATTTAATTTTATATATCTTATTAAGATAAGTTAATAAATATTTTTTATCTCAATAAGATTTTGTTTTAATTTAGTTTGAATTATAGAATTTAATAAGAATATATAATAATAAATTCTTAATTTAACTTTAGGTAAATGTCTATTAAAATAAGTGTAAATCAATGCAATGTAATATCATAAAATCAAAGCCATTTATAGGTCTCATGAGGAGAGAAATATGGTTTCATAGTAATATATCCAAATAATTAAAGTAAAGAATTTGAAAAAATGAGACAAATTGTACAAGATGGTTTCATTACAGATACTAAGGAGATTGGGTGCAACACCCTTGATCATAGAATGAGGTGCAAAACAAAATATCATATAAAGCCTACCAAAATCTTAACAAATAAAATATTTAAAATATTAAAAGGGTTTTTAATTGGATAGAGCTCGTCGAACAACTCTATCGGTGTTTGCACATCATGATTAGACATTGTTTAGAAGTTATACAAATTACACTAAAAATGATTATAAAAAATAAAAAACTATTATTTGAATATTATAAGAATTTATATTTAATTTCAAGTGAGATAAATTGAAGTATTAGAAGTATCTAAATTAATATGATGTATAAGTCACATGATAGAAGGTTTATAATTGCATAGAAATGTAACTAAATCAAAGAATAAATTTTTATGAAAAGAGATAAACTACAAAAAGAAAACATTACATTCGACGGTATTAATGAGACCGAGGGCATTATCCTTCATAATTAGATCATGCACAAATAAAAATATGTCGTAAAGTATGACTAAATCTTAAAAATAAAATTTTAAAAAAGTATAGGAATATTATTTAGTTGGATAGTGTTCATCAAGACTAATCCAATAATATTTGTTTCATCGCGATAAAACCTTGCTTTGAATTATCGTGAATTAAATAGTTAGATAAGCATAAACAAATATAAATTATTATTTTTAAAACAACAAAATATGTAATAAAGCTAAAATGACAACGGTAGATGTGATGAAGCATAAAAGAATAAAATAGCAGTGAAAGACATACAAGAGTAGAATTAGAGTTACATATTTTTTATTAAAAATTATAAGAAAAAATTTGAAAAAATTAAGAAAAATTAAACAAGATTGTTGCATTCTAAGATACTAAGGGGATTGATTATAAGACACTCAATCATCAAAGTGGTTAGAAACTAAAATGTCTTATAAATCATGCTGATGTAGTAAAAAAATATTTCAAATTAAATAAACATATTATATTAGGTAGAGTTAACCAGGAGGAGTCTAAGTGTGTTTATTTTGTGTTAGTTAGGCCTCTTTTAGATTACTACTAATTACAAAAGTTAAAAAACTTAAATAACTATACAATAATAATTTAATTATAAGTAAATATATATTGATGTCAAAATGGGATAAATTAGAGGAATATTGTGTCACAATCATAGTGTAAAGTTCACAAAAGGGGAGATTTAGTGCTGCATTGTAACATAATAAAAACTAAGAAAAACATTTGATCAAATTAGTTAAATTTTGCATGAATGCTAAACTTAGAAATACTAAGGAAATCAAGGATAACATCCTTTATCATCTATTCAAGCAAAAATCAATGAGATAAATAAAGCATAGAAAAACTAGAAACTAATGTTCTTAAAAAATAAAAAAATGAACATTTAATTAGATATAGTTTTTGGAGGTGGGTATAACGACTTCTTGTTCACCTCAATTGAACCTCATTTGCATTTACTATGAATCATGAAAGTAAAAAAGTAAAAATAAAAATAAAATAACACTTTAATATTAAAATAATATGTGAAGAAATTAAGCTAATAACTTTAAGTAATTTTATTTAACAAAATAAATGATGTAACATTAACATGATATGAGTTTTATGGTTACATAGTAACATAAACAAATCTAAGTGAAACTTTTAAGGAAATGAGATAAATGTAGTAAAAAGTCATCATTCCATGATACAAAAGATATCAAGTGTAATATCCTTGATTATTAAACCAAGTACAAATCAAAATGCCTTATAAAGCACGCCTAAATCAAAGAAAATAAAATATTTAAAAGTATAAATATGAATATTTGTTTATAAAGAGCTTTAATTGATAAGTGATGTTTGTTTCATCATGATTGGTGTTAGTTTTGAATTAAAATGAATAACCTATTTAAATAACCATAAATAAAAATTAAACATCATTTTAATAAATTAACATAAGTTAAATTTAAAATAAAATAAAATGAAGTAATGTAATATAACTAATCGAAAGTTATACAATGGTGACATAAGATCATATTTAGAATAACGTAAATATGCAAGAAAATGAAAGAGAAACATTTAAAAAAATAAGTTACATTATAAAGGATAGCTGCATTCCAATTGGCTAAGGAGTTCGGCCGTAATATCTTTGATCGACAAATAAGAAAGAAAATATTATTTTCAAAACATTAAAAAATTAATCATTTAAAGTTATAAAATAATATTTATTAGATAGAGCTCATTGAGAGGAGTTCAACAATGTTAGTTTTGTCTTATTTAGACCTCTTTTATAATTAATATGAATTATTAACATAAATAATGAAAGTAGTAATGGATTATTATTTTATTATTAAGTGAATATGTATAGTAAAATAGAAATAAGATAAATTAAGGAAAGATAATATAATTAAATTGTGATGATATAAAGTCACACGAAATGATATTTAGAGTTACATAGCAATATAACTAATCAAAGCTAAAAAATTTGAAAAAATAAGATAAATTGAAAAGCAAAATCACATTCCAAGATACTAATGATGTTAATCATAAAATTCACTCTTGTCAAATTATGCACAACATGAAATGTCTCATAAATTGTAAAAAAATATGAACTTAATATATAACCAGATAGAGCACATCGAGTTGAGTTTAACGACATTTGTTTTGTCTCAATCTAAAATAATTCGGAATTACTATAAATTTGCATATAAATTTGTATGGACAATAAATTATTCTTTAATTAGTTAATAAATATATATTAAAATTTCAATTAAAATAACTTGAAGAAAAAAAATATTACCAAACGGTAGCAATGTATACCTCATAGGAGTGAGGATTTAGAGTTAAATAGTAATATACCCAATCAAAGCAAATAATTTGATGAAACAACTCAAATCAAACAGTAAAGTTGCACTCCAAGTACCTAAATATATTGAGTATAACATCTTTATTCTTCAAATTAGATATAAATCGTAAATATGTTATAAAAAATATAAAATCCATAAAATTTAAAATAACAAAAAATATATAAATAAATTTTTAATTGAATAGTGCTCTTCGAGATGAGTCCAATAATATTTATTTCATCTCGAATGCATTGCAGTTCTAATTATTGTGAGTAAAAAAATATAAATAAGTGTAAACAATTGTAAATTACTATTTTAAAAATAACTAAAATTATGTTAAAAAAAAAAGCTAAATTGAAGGAATGTAATATTACAAATCAAAAGATATGATAAAATCACATGAGAGCATATTTATAGTTACATAATAAAAAACAAATTTAAAATAAAAACATGGAAAAAAAAGGATAACATATAGGATAATATTGCATTCTATGATACTAAAAAGATCAACTATGACGTCATCGATCATCCAAAAGAGAAGGAAAAGAAATGCCTAATAAAGTGATTGAAGTCCTTTTTAGATAAAATATTTAAAAATATAAAAGGAATATTTAATAAAATATCGCTTATTGAGACCAATAAAATAACATTTTCTATTATGAATTACCAAAGATAATAACCAAAAAAATAAATTGTTATTTTAATGTTAATTAGATATATATTAAATAAAAAAGAGGTAAAATGAAATAGTTTAATATAGCCAATCCAAAATACATGCAAAGGTCACATACGAGAAGAGTTAGAGGTACAATCTAATATAATTAAATAAAATGAAGCATTTGAAAAATGAGATGTATTATATAGTAAAATTATATTCTAAAATACAATGAAAATTTAGTATAATATCCTTTATCTTCACTTTTGGCACCAATTAAAAGGTCCCTCAAGATATGCAAAATTCACAAAAAAGATATTATTTTATAAAAAAAAATATAGAAAGAAATATTTAATTATATAAAGTTTGTTAAACTAGTGTAAGGACATTTGTTTCGTTCTTGATCACATCAATTTTTAAATTTCTCTGAATTACCAAATTTGATAAGCATAAATAATAATAAAAGTTTTTTAATATTAGGTAAATATATATTAAAAAATGAGGTAAATTAAAGTAATGTAATATAATAAAATCAAAGCCATGTAAAGGTCATAGAAAGAGAAGATTTAGGGTTACAAAATAATATAACCAAAATAAAGCGAAACTTTTGAAGAAATGATAAAAATTATAGGAGAAAGCTTTATTACTTGATCCTAAGGCAACGTAGTGTAATATCATTAATCGTGAAGTCTACCATAAGTTGAAATGACTCATCAAACTTGCTAAGATGCTAATAATAAAGTAATTATGAAGAAAAAGAAATACTTAATTAGCGATAGCTTGTCAAGATGAGTCCATTGCTACTACATCTCCATTGGATCTCATTTGAATTCCCAAGAATTTCTTACCAAATAAAATATGCACAAATTAAAAAAATTAATATTTAAATATTAACTAAATATAAATTGAACATAAGAGGAGATAAATTAAAGTGTTCTAATATAACAAATCCAAAGTAATGCAAATGTCACAAGTGAAGACATTTAGAGTTAAATTACAATATTATGACATTAAAGTGAAAGAATTGTAAAAATAATGGACATTTTTAGGGAAAGTTAAATTTTATGATAGTACCAATATAAAGAATAATATCCTTCATTAAAACATTAGGTGTAAATCAAAATATCTCTCAAACTCTACTAAATTCCTAGAAAATATGGATAATAAGAGTAAAATCCATGATCATCAAATTTGGTATGAATAAAAATGACATAAAACGTACCAAAATCATAAAAAAATGAAATATTTCAAAATATTAAAATTTATATTTAATTTCATAAAAATTTTTTAGACGAGTCCAATGACATTTGTTTCATATTGATCATATTTTGTTTTCAATTATATCAAATTTCCAAATTATATAAGCTTAAAAAATAATAAATAATTATTTTATTTTAGATGGTTATATATTAAAAACTAAATGTAAAAATTTTAAAAATTATAATAAAATAAAAACAAAGTGAAGTAAAGGTCATATAAAAGGAGATTTAGAGTTTTATGGTAATATAACTAAATCAAAATGACAAGCATGAAATCAAATATAATTTTGTTGATCATCAAATTAGATACAAATAACAATATTTGTAAAAATATGCCTAAGCCATGGAAAATTAAATATCCAAAAATATAAAAAAATGATTATTTAATAAAAAAGAGATGTTGGAGATTAGTCCATCAATGTTTGTTTCATATCAATTAGACTTTGTTAGGAATATTACAAATTATGAAAATAAATAAGCATAAATAATAATAAATTATTATTGTAATATTAATTAAAAATATATATTGAAAGTAAAAGTAGAATAAATGAAAGCAATGTAATATAACCAATTCAAAGCCATGTAATGGTCACTTCAGAGATGACTTATAGTTAGATAGTAATAAAACTAAATGAATCCAATACAAACTTTGGAAAAATAAGATAAATTATGAATAAAAACTTACATTCTAAGAAATTAACAACATCAATTGCATGATATTTGATGATGAAATTAGGTACGAATGAAAATATTTTATAAAGCAAGCTAAAACTATGATAATTAAATATTAAAAAGGATACAAAGAAATTTGTATTAGCCTAGAGCATGTCAAGATTTGTTTAATGACACTTATTTCATAATAATCATACTTAGTTCGAAATAACTAAAAAACTTAAGAGAAAATAATAAAAAAATTAATATTTTTTAAGATTTAGTAAATATATATTAAAATTGTGTGTGAAAAATTGCAGCATTCTAATAAAAAAAATCAAATCGACGTAAATGTCAGATGATAGGAGATCTATAGTTATAAAGTAATGTAACCAAACAAAAACTTAAAATTTGAAAAAAATGAGATAAGGTTGCGGGAAATTACAATTCCATAATACTAAGGAATCATCCTCGATCGTTATGTGAGGTACATTTCAAAATAAATCATAAAGTTACTAAAACCTTTAAAAAAGTTATTTAATAATATAAAAATGAAAATTTAATTTTGTAGAACTTGTTAAGTTGAGTCTAATGATATTTGTTTTGTCACAATTGGAACTCACTCTGAATTATAAGAATTTTCGAAATTAAATAAACACATATGATAAAAAATATTATCATAACATCTAGTAAAAATATATCGAAGTTCAAATGAGAAAATTGAAGCTGTTAACCAAATGACCCTGAGTTAATGGTCATACAAGAAGAGATGCCAGTTCTATTGTTAAATAAACAAACCAAAGAAAAAATTTTGAGAAAATCATATAAATGTTATGAGAAAATTACAATCTAATATACTTAGGAGATTAAGTGTAATAATTTCAATCATGAAATCACATAAGAATCAAAATATCTCATAAAGAATGCCTAAACCCTTAAAAATTAAAAATTCAAAAATATAAAAATAATTGTTTGTTTAGATATAGCTTATTAAGATATGAGCCTAATAATTTTGTTTCATCACATTTAGATCTCAATTGAAATTACTATGAATTAGAAAAATAAATAAGCATAAATAACAACATTTTTTTAATATTAGGTAAAATATGTTGAAGTTGAAATGAAAAAAATTAAAGTATTCTAATATAAAAAAAATTAATGTAATCTCGAGGTCATACTAGTAAAGACTTATGTTATATAGTAATATGTTCAAGTCAAATAAAAAAATTGAAAAAATAAGATAAATTGCAAAAGAATGTTGCATTTTATCATACTATATGGATCGATTGTAATACCTCCTTATTTAAATCATATATAAATCAAAATGTCTCATAAATTATGTTAATACCCTAGAAAATTAAAATGTACAAAAATTTAAAAAAGATTATTTAATTTGATAGAGACCATGGAGATGAATCCAATGATATTTGTTACTTCATTATCATGCAATGCACGAAATTGCTACAAATTATAAAACAAATAGAATAAATAATAATAAATTATTATTTTAAATTTAAGAATAAATATTACTGAGTTGAAATGAGATAAATTGAAATAATCTTATATAACAAATTCAAAATTATGTAAATGCCACATTAGAGATGATATAGATTTACATAGTATTACAACCAAATCAAAACAAATACAAATAAACGAAATAAGGCTAAATGTACAAAAACGAAGTTACATTACAAGATATTGTGGTGAAAGACTATAATACTCTTCAACATCAAAAAAATATAAATCAAAATACCTCTTAAGGTACCCCAAATTCTAAGAAAGTAAATATTTAAAAAATTTAAAGAGAAATATTTAATTTGTTAAAGCTTGTCAGCACAAGACCAACAACAATCATTTTATTTGGATCGAACCTCATTTTAATAACTATTACATAAAATAAAAATAATAATTTTTTATTATTCATATTCATTTTGTTTGGTAATCCATAGTGAATATTTTATTTTCTATTATTTTGGTGTCTTTTAGTGGAAATTTTGAGTATTGCCTAATTCCAAGATTGGGGAGGTGAAACTTGATATCCTTATTATCATGGAATGCAACTATCTCATACAGTTTATCTCATTGCCTTAATTATTTTTTCTTTGATTTAGTTATATTACTATGAAACTATTATTCATCTCTCGTGTGACCTTTACATAGCTTTGATCAGCATATATTGCATTTCGTAAACTCATCACATGTCAAGTCATTATATATTTAACAAATTTTAAAAAAATAAATTATTATAATTTAAGTTTATTTACCTTGTATAGTTTATAATAATTCTAAAAGAGGTGAGATAAACAAAAAGAAAACAATCGAACTCTCCTTGATTAAATTGATATAATTAAGTTATTTTTTTATTTTTCTAGGGTTTAGGTTGTTTTATGAAACATTTTTATTCGTACCAAATTTGATGATTGATGATTTTAAGCTTAACATTCTTGGAGTCTAGTGTTCCAATTTTCAAAACAATTTATCCTATTTTTTGAACTTTTTTCAAACATTTTTCTTTATATAGTAAAATAGCTAAGAAACCCTAAATCTCTGCTTTTATCTCCATAACATCAATATTAACTTGTATTATTACGTGCTTCAATTTATCTTATTTTAGCTTTAATGCTTTTTTATTTAACAATGATATAATAAGTTATTATTTTTTATTCTTTTTTAGTACTCTAATTCATAAAAATTTCAATTAGAATGTGTTAGAGACAAACCAAAAATCGTTGGACTCATGTCGATAAGCTATATCCAATTAATTATTCATTATTATATTCTTAAATTTTTTTGTAGGTATTTTTCCTTAGTAATGAGGAATTTGTATTTGTATTTGAATCAATAGTTAAGAATGCCACCCCCGTAATATATATTCTAATTTAAAATAAAAAAATAAAGCTGATATAAAGGTCACATGAGAAGAGATTTCGAGTTTCATATTAATACAACAAAATGAACATTAAAAATTTAAGAAATGAGATAAATTGTAAGAGAATGTTTCATTCCAAGTTGCTTAAAAGATCGTGAGTAGCATCATCGATCATCAAATTTTTTATGAATCAAAATGACATAAAAATTATGTAATAAATGAATATATAATTTTATAGAGTTCATCAAGACGAGTCCAGCAACATTTTTTTTGGATTAGACCTTGTTTAGAAGTGCTACAAATTATCAAAATAAATAATAAAAGAAAAGAATATATTATTATTTTAACATATAGAAACTTTAAAATAAAGTTAAGATGGGATAATTTCAACAAATTTAATATAACAAAATCAAAGTGTTATAAAGTTCACATGAGATTAGAAATAGTGTAACATTATAATATAACAAAATTAAGGACAAGACTTTGAGGAAATAAGGTAAAATTTCTATGAAACTATCATCCAAATATACTAGGGTGACTTACTCGATCATCAAATCAACTATGAAGAAAAATGTCTTGCAAAAATTGTGAAAATCGAAATAAATAAAATATTTAAAATATAAAATTTAACTTTTAATTTGATAAATCTCACGAACACATAAGTCCTATGATGCTAATTTACTATGAATTAAAAAATTAATTAAACAAAAATTAAAATAATGTATTATTTTAATAAAAAATTAAAATATATTTTATTTAAAATGAAAAAAATTGAAAAATGTACTATAACCAAATTGAAGGATTTAAATTCACAGGTGCGTGCAATTTGAAATTTGTAGAAATATAATCAAATCAAAGTAAAACATTTATGAAAATGATATAAATTGTACATGGAACCCACATTCTAAAGATACTAAGGAGATCGATTGTAACTTCGTTGATTATCACATAGCGTATGAATTTAAATACCTCAAAAAGTATGACAAACACTTAAACAGTATACTAAAAATTGAAAGATAATATTTAATGGGATAGAAATTATCAAGATAACTCGAACAATGTTAATTTAGTCTCAAATGAACCTCATTTCAAATTACTATGAATTATCAAATTAATTAATAATAAATTAGTATTCTAATATTAAGTAAGTATATAATAAAGCTGAAATGAGATAAACTATTGTAATGTAATATAACAAAATAAAAGTAATGTAAAAATTGACAAGAAGAGATTTAGAGCGACAAAACCAAACGAAATGAAAATTTTGATTAAATAAGTTGAATTGTACACAAAATTTCATTTCAAGTTATCAAAAGGACCTAACGTAAAGCCTTCGTTCACAAAAATTTTTAGAAAATAAAAATTTCACTCATAGAATAAAAAAATCCCAAACATTAAATATCTAAAAATATTAAAATTAATATTTAATTAAGTAGAATTCATGGAGAGTAGTAGAATGACTAGTGTATTTTTTAATAGACCTCACTTGAAATTAGAAAGATTTACCATTGTAAATATGTATAAATAAAAAATAATATTTTAATGTTTGGAAAAAAATTTAATGTCCAAAATTATGAAAATTGAAGTAATATAAGATAATCAAAACAACACAATAAAATGGTCAAACGAGAGCAAATTTAGAGTTACATAGTAACATAATCAAATCAAACTAAAAAAGTTTAAAAAATGAGTTAAATTGCACATTAAAGTTATATTCTAGGATGCAAAGGAGAACTAGCTTAAAACTCTAGTTTGTTAAATGAGGTATGAATTAAAATGTCTTATTAAACAAGTTAGAGCCTTAGAAAAAATTGACTAAAAGCATAAAAATGATTATTTAATATGGTAGAGCTTATTGAGATGAGTGTACGCACATTTAATTCTCCTCAAACACAATTTAGAATTATTAGAAATTACATAATTAAATTATTATAAATTAAAAATAATAATTTCTTTAATATTAAGCTAATATATTTTAAAGTTCAAATGATATAAATTGAAGTAAAGTAATAAAACCTAATCAATGTGACCGAAAAGACACGATAGTAGATTTAAAGTTAGATAAGAATATAACCAAATCAAAGTAAAAAACTTCATTAACATAAAGTGTACTATAAGCAAGTCAAAGTGAAAACTTTCAACACTTGAGATAAATTAAATGAGAATGTTGTATTCCAAAATACTAAAAAAGTTGTCCTCAATCACAAAATTATGTATAAATCAAAATGCCTCATAAATCTTGCAAAGACATTAAAAAAAATATTAAAAATAATAAAGTAAATATTTAATTTAATAGAGCTCTTTGGAATGAGTCCAATGATGATTATTTCATTTGAACCAAAGCTCATTTGTAATTAATACGAATTAAAAAATTAAATAACAATAAATAAGAACAAATTATTATTTAGAAATTAAGTAAATATATAATAAAGCTAGAATATGATGAATTGAAGAAATATAATACATTCTGATCAAAGAAATGTAAATGGCTTGTGAGAAAAGAGTAGGAGTAGCATGATAAAATAGTGCATTCTAATAGAAATTTTAAAGAAATTAAGCAAAAAGTATTGGTATGCGGCATTTCATCATTCTAAGGTGATCGAATGCAACAACAATGATCATCAAATATGGTTTAAAGTAAAATCATAGAAATTTACAAATTTAAAAATATGACAATTAATTTTTATATTAATAGAGCTTACTAAGATATGTCTAATGATGCTTACTTCATCTCCATTAGACATCATTTAAAATTACAATGAATTATCAAATTAGTTAAACATAAGTAATAATACAATATTATTCAAAAATTAATTAAATAGAAATTCAATCAATATAATATAACAAAATCAGTAGATCTTAAAGTCATAAGAGAGTAAGATAAGTGTTTCATAAAATTGTAATCAAAGGAAAAGCTTTAAAGAAATACGACATTATATAGTAAAGATGCATTATAAGAATACTAAAGAGATTGGGTATAATATCCTCAATTGTCGAATCGAATAGTAATAAAAATATCTCATAAAGCATGAAAAAACTCTAAAAAATAACATTTTAAAAAAATATGTCAAAATAAATATTAAATTGGATACATCTCATTAAGTCTATTCCAATGGTATTTGTTTTGTTTGCAATAGATCTCGTCTTAATCTATTGTAACTAATTACCTACGTAATTAAATATAAATGGCAACAAATAAATATTGTAATATAAAGTAGATATATATTCAAGTTGAAATGTCATAGCAATGTAAAATAACCAAATAGAAACAATGTAAATGTCTCACATGAAGTGATCAAGATTTATATAAACCCAATTGATGTGAGAAACAGGACAAAATGAAAAAATTCAATAAGGAGAGTTTTATTCTAACGTAATAAGATGATTGGGTGTAAAAACCACAATTACCAGTTAAATAGAATCAAAATGCTTCCTAAATAAAGTCTAAATGAAAGGAAATAAAATATTTTAAAAAACATATAAAAGTAAAAATTTACTTATATAGAACTAGCTAAGACAATCACAATCTCTTTGATTTCATCTTGACAAATACTTTTTTCTAATTGGAAAAATTTAACAAATTAAATAAATATAAATAATAATAAACTTTTATTTAAATATTAATAAGATATACAAAAGAACTATAAATTAGATAATATCAAGCAATACAATATAATAAAATTGAAGTGATATGAAAGTTACATGATAAGAGAATTAGAATTACATATCAATACAACCAAATCAAAGGAAAAAATTAAAAAAAAATAAGGTAAATTACATAAAAAAATTGTGCTCCAAGATATTAAAAACCATAAAAGTGTGTGAAAACCATAATATTGTTATTATCTAATAATATAGAATATTTATTTCTGTAAATAGTACCCCTTAAGCAAGCTTAATGACTTTCATTTTGACTCAATTAAATATAACTTTAAGATTAAATTTGATAAATTAAAGCAAAGTAATTAACAAAATAACTTCAACGTAATGGCCCTAGGGCGATAGATTTTTCATTTCTTAGTAATATAGCATAATCAACAAACAAATTTGAAAAAATTACAAAAATAATAATTATAACTTGTACTCCAAGATATTAAAAGCATATAGTGCAACATCCTCAATCATTAAATCAGGTGCAAATAAAAATTTCTCATAAAGTATTTGAATACAAAAAATATTAAAAAAATGAATATTTTATTAGATGGAGTCATCAATGTGAGTTAAAGATCATTTGTTTTGCCTCCATGAAAAGCCATTTATAAATACTATGAATTTCAATAATTAGAAATAATAAAAAATTATTATTTTAGTATTAATTAGGAATCCATTAAAGATGAAATAAGGTAAATTATAGTAACATATTATAACTAAACATAGTGATTTAATTGTCGCATGAGAATGGAATTCAACTTTTACAAAAAAATAATAATTAAAATAAAGCGAAAGATTTGAAGAAATCTTGTAAATGTTATGGAAATCATCATTCGAGCATAGTAAGGAGAACAATTATAACATTGTTATTAATCATCAATGTAGGTATGAATCAAAGGCATTATAAAGCAAGTAAAAAAACCTTAAAAATAGATATCTAAAAAAATAAAAATGAATATGTAATTGATAAGAGGTCTCCAAATTGATCCCAATGATTTTTTTTTTGTATTGATTGGATCACTTGTTGAATTACTAAGAATAACAAAAAAAATGAACAAATAGTAATAAATTATATTTTTTTTTATTTAATAAATATATAACAAAGCTAAAATGTGATAATTGAAAGAAATATATCATAACAAAAGGATAGTATTTTAAAGATTATAAGACAGATGAAAAATAGTTTCACATTAATATAACAAAATCAAAGAAAAAACATTTTAAGAAATAACATACATTTTATGAAAGTTACATTCAATGGTATTAAAAAGATAATGATTATAATTAAAAAATTAAAAATTGAAATTACTCTTAAATTAAGCAAAAAAATCTTAAAAATAAAATATTTGAAACAATAAAAATAAATGTTTAATTTGAAACGCTCTTTTAGATGTGTCCATCATCATTTGTTTCTTCTTGATCAAATACATTTTTCAATTAATATAAATTATTAATGTAAATAGAACTAAATAATAATTTATTATTTTTATAATAATAAAAAAATAAATATTTAGCTAGCAATAAGATAGTTTGAAGTAATTATTATAACCTAACAAATGTGATGTGAAGGTCAAACAATATTAAATGATAATTAGATAGTGATATAACCAAATCGATGCAAAACATTTAAAGAAATTTTATAAATTATATGAGAAAGTTGAACTAGAAAATAAACATTTGTTAATAATTAAAATGTCTCATTAAACATACCAAAACTATAGAAAATAAAATTGTAAACAAAATATAAAAATAGATGTTTAAATAGATAGCGCTTTATAAGACAAGTGGAAATGACATTTGTTTTTTAAGAAATTATTAAATTAAATAAAAAAATAAATAAATTACTATTTTAATGACAAATAAATATATAACAAAGCTAAAATGACATAAGTTGAGACAATATAAACAAATCAAGTCAAATCTATATAAATGTCGTACGATATGAGAATTTGAGTGAAATAAAGCGATAGCCAAACAAACTTACTGGTAGAAATAAGCTCAAATATATGGGAATTTTTCTTCTCGACATATTGAAGAGAGATAAGATGTAATACCTTTATCCATCAAATAAGATATGAAGTAAAATGTGTCATAAAATGTGCAGATACTATAGAAATAAATTTTTTAAAAAATATATACATTTTTAAATTATAAACAGCTCATCAAAATAACTGCAAGAACATTTGATTCATTTCCAACACACCTGATTTTTAATTATTATGAACTACCAAAATAATTAAACATAAATAATGGCCAATTATTATTTCAAAAGTAAGTAAATATATATATCAATGTTGAAATTAGATAAATAGTTGAACTACAATATGACATTCAAAAGATGTTAAGCTCACATGAGAAAAAAGTTAAAAGTTTCATGGAAATTTAACCAAATCCACGAAATAAATTTGAAAAAAAGAGATAAATTATTCATGAAACTACATTTGAAGATACCATGGAGATTGTGTGTAAACAAATATCTCACAAAGCATGTTAAAGCAGCTAAAAATTAAAATACATAACAATAACTAACTAACTATTTAATTAGATAAAGCTCATCATTTTGACTAAATGACTTTACTTTCACCATAAATGGAACTCACGTTAATTACAAATCAATAAAGAAATTTGTAATAATAATAATAAGAAATTATACTTTAAATATAAATAGATATATATTAAAATAAAATGACATAAATTAATTTTTTGTAATATAATAAAAAAGAAAATGTAAAGGACTCTAGAGATAACTTGAGAAACATTTTGCAGGAAAGATGCATTCTAAAATACTAAAAAAATAAAGTGTAACCTCCACGATCCCCACAAATTAAACTTTCAACATAAAATATTCAAAAAGATTAGAAATAAAGTATTTAAAAAATATAAAATTTAATATTTAATTAGATAGAACTCATTTAGTTGTGTTCTATTACTTTTGTTTTCTTTCCATCAAACCTCATTCAGTTTTACAGAGATTTATCATATTAAATAAGCATAAAATAAAAATTTTTTTTTAGTAATAGGCAAATACTTAATAACCCATAAATTAGATAAATTGAAGGAATGTAATATAGCTAAATTCATGTGAAGTTATAAGTCACATGAGAGAAAATTTAGAGATATAAAGTATTATGAGCAAATGAAAGGAAAATATTTTAAATAATGAGCTAAATTGAATAATAAAGTTACATTTCAATATACTAAGGAGAATGGGTATAACATCCTTAATTACTAAAACTTTTACGAATCAAAATGTTTTTTAAAATGTGCCAAAAAAAAATTAAACATTTAAAAATACAAAAAAAGGATGTTTAATTTAATATAACTTTTGAGATGATTGGAGCAACATTTGTTTATTCTCCATGAGAACTCTTTTGGCATTCCTACAAATTACAAACCTAAATAAGCATAAATGATAATAAACTATAATTTTAATGTAATGCAAACATTTATTAAGTTGAATTCTGATAAACTAAAGTAACGAGATATAAGAAAATCGTTGCAACATATTGATAAAAAAATGGTAGATTTTTAGTTACATATTAATATGGAAAAAATTAAAGAAAGTAAATTTAAAATATTACATAAATTGTAAATGAAAGTTGTATTCCAAGATTTTGAAGAGATAAAGTGCAATATCCTCAATGACAAAATTAGGTGTGAATCTATATGCCTAATAAATCATGTCAAAATTCTAAGAAAAGAATTAAAATATATAAAGATTGCTATTTAATTGGACAATGCTCATTGAGGTAAGTCAAATAATGATTTTTCATCTACCACTGAACCACATTTTAATATACTACATGCTAAAAATTAAAAAAAATAAAAAAAAATAAATTGCTTTTTTTAATATAACTAAAAATATATTAAATCTAAAATAAGATAAATTGAAGCAAACTAGTACATGCAAACAAACGTGTTATAAATGCCACCCAAGAGGAAAATATGAGTTTCATAGAAATCAAATGAAATCGAAGTGAAGGATTTGAAGAAATAAGATCAATCGCATTGGTAAGATACATTCATAAATACTAAGAAAATTGATTGAAACATTCTATAATCAATATACAAATAAAAAAGGCATGAAAAGCAAGCACAAATCTAACAATAAAATATTGAAAAATATAAAAGTAGTAATTCAATTAATTAGAGCATGTGTAGATGCACTCAATAATGTTTGTGTAATATCAAATTTATATGAAGTAAAAAATTTAAATAGTAAAAGGAAAATAAATTGGAGAAATATAACATAACAAAATGATAATATTATAATGGTCATCGTAGAGGATAGTTAGAGTTTTGTAATATTATAAAAAAATCGAAGTAGAATATTTTAGGAAAAGTGATCAATTATATAGGAATGTTGCATTCCAAGAATTAAGAAGATCACATGTAAATTTTTTTTAGTCAAAACTAGTATGAATGCAAAACACTCATAAATTAAGCCAAATATCTAGAAAATGTAATATCTAAAAATATAAAAAAATAAATTTGATTTCATAAAGCTCATTGAGATGATCCCAATTATTTTTATTTCATGGTGATCGAACATATCTTTCAATTATCATGTGTAACAAAAACAAATAATCTTAAATTATGAAGTATTATTACTAGAATACTAAGAAAATATATGTTATAATTAAAAGGAGATAAGCCAAAAAAACTTAATATAACAAAAATAATGTGATCTAAAGGTCAAATTAATTAATATTTAGAGTTAAAAGAGTGATATAACTAAATGAAAGCAAAGTGTGTATATCTTTTTAAATTATACAAGAATTTCCCTTTCCAAGATATTGAGAAAATCTAGTGTGAAATCCTTGATGTTGAAAAAAGGTATGAATAAGCAAATTAAAAATATAAAATGAATATTGAATTAAATTAAACTATTCTTACGTCTCTTTAGTTACATTGTAACTCAAAATCTTCTCTCATGTGACATTTACTTTGATTTGATTTGGTTATATGATATTGCTTCAATTCATCTTATCTTAGCTTCATTATATGTTTGTTTAATACTAAAAGGATAAATTTTTTATTCTTTGTGATATTCACATTAGTGTCTCAAACTAATTTAATGTGATGTCTAATCAAAATGAAACAATCATCATTGGGTTTATCTTAAAATGCTCTATCCAATTAATTATTGTTTTATATATTTTTATGTACTTCTCTCCAAGTATTTTTTTCATCATTTATTAGAAATTTTAATTCATACTTGATTTGACAATCAAAAATGCTAGAGAAATTCTTCTAATTATCATGAAAAAAATTTCTCTACGATTTAACAATTTTTTTTATATTTTTACTTTGATTTAATTATATTAATTTATAATCTAAATCTTTTATTGTTAAGCCCTTATTTTAGTTTGATTTTATTATATCACATTTTTTAATATATCTCATTTCGAAAGAAATATTTATTTACTCAATATTAATAGAATATTTTTTTTTGTTTATGTTTATTTAGTTTAGTAATTCATAATAAATCTATGTGAGTTCCAACAATAAAGAAAAAGATCATAATTGGATTCACCTTCATGAACATTATCCAAATAAATACTCATTTCTATGTTTTAAATTTTTTTAAATTTTTTTGTTTTTTGTATATTTCCAAAATATTTTTAATTGTACTTAATTTATCAATCAACAATACTATAATAATTCTCGTTATAATCAGTAAATGTAACTTCCTATAACAATTTATCTAGTTTGCATAGCTTCACTTTCATTTGGTTGTATTACTACTTAACTCCAAATCTCCCTGACATGACCTTTGTCTAAGAAAGCAAAATCTTATGTCTTTTTTATTTTTCTTTATATTTATGTGGTTGATTATACATTGTTAACAACAAGCCTAATACTATCCTTTTTATTTTCTTAATTCCTAAATTCCCATTTAGCTCCAATCAATTGTTGATCACTAATCATAGAAACAATTCCTATATGGAAATTCTCTTATGTCTAACAAACTATAAATTCATGGCATGAACTTACACCCTCAACAAATATAGGTTCTATGAAAGATACAAATATACTTGAACAATTTCTCTGGTAGAAACTCTAATTCTAAACTTTTTATTAGCATATGAATTACATGATTCTTATGGATTTTGGTACTACAAAACTCAACGTAGTTACTTGCTAGTTTCTTTTAATATTCTTTCACGTATAATTTACTTTCATCTACTCTCAGTACTATGCTTATCATTAAATTTTTCATTAATTTCTTTTGTAATTTACTCATCAAACTCAATTGTATATTTTATCATTCTAATTCTCAAATATAATCACCAAAATGTTTAATTATTAATTTTTAATTTAATATAAAATAACTAATATAAATAAAAAATCATTAAAAAACTCAACTTTATATTAGTTTCTAAAAAATCAAATATATGTAGATTATCATGTCATTTTTTTCTCAATATCTTACATGAATATTTGATATTTTCTCTTTCACTATTCTACATGCTTTCCAAAGAAAGAAATGTAAATTTATATTGTTTTGATTATTTCTTGCAATAATTATATTAATTATTTTTAAAATTTCTTAACATTAAATTAAAATTATTTTATACATCTAATCAATTTTAAAAAATTAATGAATATGTAATTTTTTTCTATAAATTCTTATGTCATTTGTTTGTGAATGACTTACATGACCTAGTTTATTTTTTGTAGAATTCTAAGTCAAATTTTATTCAATTATAATGTCACAAACTATGCAATATTTTGATTCTTAATAATAAATTGCAAGAGAATATAATCATATTTTCCTAAAATTTTAATGAAAGTACCATGGAATTGACTTGTTCATAATATTTGAAATCAACCTACAATAATTTTATACAATGACTAAAAAATTCTAAATTATTAATATTGATTAATACTAAGTAATTCTAAAATGATTTGGTCTTCTAACCTAAGTTTGATAAGCTATGGACTAAAAGAGTTTTTAATTTCAGTCACGCAAACCTACGAAGCAAGGATTGTCTTTATAAGTCCTAAAATATGGTGGCACACCTATAAAACTATGTATGCTTCAAATTTTTTAACCCAAAGTAACTTTTTGTTATAGTGCTAGGGTGTGTTGTTATTATTTTTCAAAATAATTTTTCAAAGATTGTTCCCTTAGGAATCCAGTCATATCATTTATGCATTGGATTTATGTATTTTCTAATTGGGCAATCATTTTTAAGTTATCCAAATTTAGAGAAATAATATCATCAATCATGAGATTTAACTTAACAATTATATGTATGTTGAGAAGGAATATGTAATGCCTTCAACACATTGATATATGTCATTTATATTCTGCCATTATCACGCAAACGTACTTTTCTTCTTACAAAATGAATGTAAGATTAAGCATGTTTCAATAACTCTGACGCATGAAAGTAACTATTTTTCTTCTTCACATGAGTGAATGAAGTACCATGTGAAGGTATATGTGAAAAAATTACAAGTATATTCATGAGAAACAAACTAGTATACATTAGCTTTAGATCACGTATTGTTTTTTCAAGTGAATCATTCTCGTCTTTCATTAAGCAAAGAATTCTCCTTGCTTAAATAATCATTCTCTAACTTTAAGGCATAATTGCAAGTAATATATTTCGATAATTTATTTTCAAATTCTATATTTGAAGATTTCATGCATGAAACATTAGAAATATATGAATTTCATTAATTAAAGAAATGTTGTCCCCTTTAAGTGCATCACATTGTTCATACAATTCAACTATTCTAGATTAATGTTTTGCATAAAATATCTTAAGATCACCAAGCATGTTAGTTAATTTTTTATTCTTGACAACTAATTTATGAAAAAAAATTCATTTTACCTCACAAGAATCAAAAGTAGACTCATTTTTAGAATTAGAAGTACTTGACACATGTTTTCCTCTACTATTCATCTCTAAATTGAGTTTCTTCAATTTCCTCTACTTCTTCACTTATTTCTTTCTATGGCTCATATCCTTCTTGTCATCATCAATATCTTTAGTTTCATTCTCACCATGCAACATATCTAATCCATATAACATCCAAAGACAAGTTATAGCAAAATAGACACTTGGACAAATTTCTTGAGGCATGGCACAAAATAAGCAATTCATTTTTTTAAGTTTTTGGTTCAATTATCAATCCTCATTTATTACTTCTCCCTATATGAACAAAAAAAAAAAAGAAATAAAGAGCTCCCTTAAATCTTTATCAATCTTTTGAATAAAATTTTAAAAAGCATTTTTACAAATAAGAAAGTTTTCACCCTTAAATAACGAACATGGACAAGGTAAAAATCCTTCACATGAAGTTTTACAAACAATAATCATTGTTCAAGTAATGTTTAAACACTAAAATAAATAAATACAAACTCAAAATTAAGTGATTTTATAATAAAGTAAAATTAAAAGTTTGTAATTGATAATAATAAAGAAAAAAAGTAAATAATTATAATTAATAACACATCTAATTTGCACTCAAATAAATAAACACCCGATTGATTTTACTCAATCTTTGCAAGGAACCACAATGATACCAATTAAAGTTAAAATGAGCATGCGAATCCCAAAAGAGGGGATGAAATATGAGTTTTGAAATGCATTTGCTTTTTTTATTTACAATATTCCTTTTTTTCAAAATTCTTTAAAAAAGAAATTTAATGTTTTTGAAATCTTCGATTTATAAATACAATAATTTATAATATTGATGATTAAAAAAATGAAATACAACTTGAAATTATGCCATAACATTTTTGTGGAGATTGTGTTGAAACTAGAACCTACATCTACTCCAAATTGTGGTTTAGAAAAACTCTAACATTAAAAGAGCTAAATCATTCAATCTTTTCTTATGGTTCACCTGCAACCTACTTGAGATTTTTTCTTGTAGTTCACCTCCAAACATTTTTTTCGAGTTCAACTATAACTAATCTTGTATCAGCTTAACACCAACTTCGTCTTTTATGAGATCAAGCTAAACTCGAGCTTTCATAAATGCAAAACTTTCCAATTTGAAGGAAAAAGAAAACTACAACAAGAAATAAATTTCTTATAAAAATATAAAAATTTTCTTATGCATTTTTATGAATATAGAAAGGCACAAGGAGTTCAAAATTAAGAAGAGAATTGAGAAAATGAAAGAGGAATTATGCATAGCTAGAAGAATTTTTATTTTTGAGTAGTCATAAGCAGTAGGTGTTGTGAGGAGAAATTTATTCTAGTAGAATATGAAGTAGCCCTTCTTTGAGATACTAATCTCTTGATGATGTTCATTGTTATTACATTCATTATGCTTTAGCATTTATGAAGAACATTTGGTTAAATAAATTAGAAGGTCAAGCAAAAGCTTTTTGAAATGGTGCTACAAACCTACTTGCAAAACTTTTCCAAATGGCTTAAAATTTATTATAAAATGGTTGTCTACAATGAGTAGAGCCTTTGGGCCATATTGAAGAAGATTTAAACCATCATGTTAAAGCAATAAAAGTAGAAGAGCAATAAAAGTTTGGGTTAAGGTTGATTAAATATGGACCATGTAATCATGTTAGATGTTATTTAGATCATTTAATTGATCAATAATAACGGTAATTAGATCTCAATTGTTGGAATAAAATGTGAGAAATTTTGAATAATAGAGCAAGAATAAAAAAGGCAAAATCAATCATGACCATTAGATCATACTCATTTAATGGATGATAAGATGGGTCAAGGCCACTATTTAAATATGTAGATGTAGTTTCAACCGTTGATCACTAAACCATGCGATTTGGTTGCATTAACACAATCCAACTTTGGAGGCAACAATTGCAAAAATCTTTGTCCTACGAGATGTAATAGCTAAATTATTTCCTTTTTGTAAGAATCTTTCTATGTATGTAAAATGAGCCAATATCTAGTATAGGTTGCCCCCTTGCATGTTTAAGAATACATACCTTGTGCCATTTGCATACTTACAAGTTCAGACAATGGTTACGACTCTGACATGTCTTATTTGCATTTTTTATTCTAAATCAGCCTAGGCCAATTCTTTGCAATAACCTGCAAGGTTTACGTTTGCACATTGGTGATGGATGGGCTTGACCCAATTTCATTCTAGCTACCTCTTATCTTATGATTTAAAAATGACCATTCATGGTTACTTGACTGAACAACATTTGAGCAAGCCTGGGATGTGGCTAGAGATATATATTTTTTCTTTTTAGATGTGATACTTTAGCCAAATTATTTTTTCAAATTAAATAAAATTCATAATAGAATTTGGCAAAGATATGTAAGTAGGATTTAAGTAAGAAAAGATTACTTGATTAAAAAATAGAATCCCATTCCTTTAATAAATTTGGTTGATGTTTTGAACAATTAGAAGTTTGAATAAAATTTCGAACTCATAAAAATGAAGACCATCTTATAATAAACAAGTTAATATTCTATTTCAAGTAAAATAGAAAGTCTTATCACAGCTAATCTACACATCTTCAATCCTTAAATCTTACCAAACACTCCAAATTTCTTCGATCAACACTAATTCTTCCTCTTCCATAGTACATGGCTTGTCCTTACAAATAATGTATTTCACTTTAAACAATCCCATTAAAATAAAATTTTAAACATTTAACATTTGACTCATCAAACAAATGAGTGACCTAACACCATTAATGACAACTAGCATGCTTGTGGTGCTCATGATAATCTTTGTTCATACTCAAAATTAATTATTTTTTTAATATTATTTTATATACTACTATTGATAGAAATAAAGTGTTATAATTACGACATACTTTTTGAAAATGTTATTAAGACAATACTACGATTTCATAAAAAAATGATATGATTCTTAGGAAACTTAAGAAGGACAAATTAACTTTTAGGAACCAATTATTTTTTAAGATGATCAATTTAAATGAAATTTAATTAATATCTCATGTATTATATATTATATCAAGCTTAGTATTCTAATCAAATAAAAATTTAAATACTTAACATTAAATTAAAAATGTATCTCATTGTGCTTTACTACTCCTGCTAACGTGATCTTCATTAGATTTCATATTTACTCACTTCTTCTCTATGTTCTGCCATGAACACAAGAATTTAATATCATAAAACTAAAACTTTTCTTACAAAAATGCATTATAAATACTTAGGGTTACTTAACATCAAATAATTTAGCACGACTATAAATTAACTACACAACATGATTGAGATCAAACAAACTTTGCATATCTTATAGGATCTTTTTAATCTCACTTGATTTGCAATTAAGGATGTTCCATTCGATCTCCTTACTACCTTTGAATAAAACTGTCACCTAAAATTTATCTTATATTTTCAAATATTTTGCTTTGATTTCGTTATATTATAATGTAACTCTAAATCTCTCCTCATGTGACCTTTAAAACACTTTTAATTAGATTTACTATATTGCTTTATTTTATAAAGTTCACATTTAACATTTTTTTATTTAATTTTAAAATAATCATTTATTTGTTTTTATGATTATTTATTTTGATAAATTATTGTAATTCCAAATGAGGTGGAATCTGGATGAAGAAAATGTCATTAGACTAATCTCAATGAGTTCCATCCAAGTAAGATTCATTTTTATATTTATAAAAATTTTATTTTGTTATTTTTGCATGTTTTACAAGATATTGTTATTCATACATTATTAGTCAATAAAACTAATTACACTTCAAAATGTTTGCTTTAGTTTTGTTATATTAAAATGAAACACTAATTCACCTCCCTTGTTGGATATATCTTTTGCATTTTATATATTTTATTACTTCAACTTATTTTATTTTTAAATTTGATACTTACTTATAAAGTAAAATAAAAGTTTACTAATATTTCTACCTATTATCTTTTAATAATTCATGGTAATTACTAGCAAGGCCTGATTGATAAAAAGCAAATGTCATTAGACTCATTTCACCAAGCTCTCTCCAATAAAATATTTATATTTATATTTTAATTTTTTATTTTATAAATTTTTTGCACGTTTTATGAGTGATTTCAATTCATACCTTAGTTGAAAATGAAAAATATTGTATTTAAACTTTGTAATGTTTTGAAGATTTAGTTCCCTTTATTGTTTATCGCATTCCTTAGAAGTTTTTTCTTTGATTTATTTATATCACTATTTTACTCAACATGACTTCTCAGGTAACCTTTATATTGCTTTGATTTTATTACATAACATTGCTTCAATTTAAACATGTTTAACATTAATATATATTTACTTTGTATAAACAAATTATTATTATTTATTCACATTTATTTTTGTAAATCTTAACAATTATGAATGAGGTTTCACTAAGACGAAAAAATAATCATTGGACTCAACACAAACACTTTAACATAATTAATTAATTATTTCTAAATTTTTTTATATTTTCTATTTACAATGATTTTTGCATTTTTCATAACATATTTTTGTTCACACCTGAGTTGACTATCTTTTGTTTTACACATGACCTCAGTATATTGGAATGCAAGTTTCTCACATAATAGATATCACTTTTTTAAATACATTTATTTATTTTGTATATTATTTTTTTTTATTTCATTTCAACTTTAACAAACACTTGTTCCTTATTAATATAATAATTTTTTATTATTGATTCTTATTAATTTTCATAATTAATAATAATTCCAAATATGGAATAATTGAAAAGAAACAGACATCATTAGACTAAAAATTTATTTAATAATTGAAAAATTTTCGATTCATCACCTTAATATATTGGAATGTCAATTTCCTAAACAATTTGTCCAATATTTTCAAAGCTTTTTGTATGAGTTCATAATTTGGCTATGTATCTCTTATTTTCCTCTTTTATGACCTTTACAATGCCATGATTTACTTATATTACATTGCATCAATAATTACAACTTTAATAATTTACATAATATTAAAATAACAATTCGTTTTTATTTAAGCTTATTTATTTTTATTCTTTTTGTAGCAATTCTAAACTATTAAGATAGAACAAATGTTCTTGGCATAGTATCATTAAGATCTATTTGAATAAATATTTATTTACATATTTTAAAATACTTTATTTTTTAAGGTTTTTGTACTCTTTAGTACACATTTTTATCCTTACCTTATTTGATGGCTTGGGATGTTACACTTCATCTCCAAATTACCTTTAACACCTATATAACTTATCTCATTTCTAAAACTTTTTCACTATGATTTGATTGTATTATCATTTATCTCTAATTCTCCTCTCATGAGACCTTTACATCACATTGAGTTGGTTGTATTAAAGTTGTTTAATTTATCTAATTTTTATTTCAGTATGCATTTACTTAATAATAAAGTAATAGTTTTTTATCATTTATGCTTATTTACCTTAGTAATAATTTAAATTCCGAATGAGGTCTAACTGAGATAAAGAAAATGTCATTGGATTATGCTTGACTAGATCTATCAAATTAAATTTTCATTTCTATTTTTTTAAATATTTTATTCTTTATGGTTTTGTCTTTTTTAAGAGGCATTTCAATTTCTAATTGTTTTAACGATTGAGGAGAACTCGAGCTCTTTCATATCTTGGAATTTAACTTCTCAAAAACTTTATCTAATTTAATAAATTTTTTCATTTATTTGGTAATATTACATTGCTTTAATTTACCTCGTTGACATTTAATATATTTTTATTTAATATGAAAATATTAACTTTTTATTATTTGAGTTTATTTATTTTGGTAATTAATAGTAATTACAAATAAGGTCTGATGAAGAGGAAAAAACTTTCATTGGACTCATCTTGATGAGATCTATCTAAAACATATTCATTTCTATATTTTTAAATATTCGTCTTTGAAAGGATTGGTATGTTTCATGTGACATTTCTTTTCATACCAAATTTAACGATCATGGTTGCTCCACTCAATCTCCTTGGAATCTTAGAATCAAGTATAATTTCTCATTTTTACAAATTGTTCTATTTGATTTCGTTATGTTACTATATATGTCTAAATCTTTTTTCTTTGACATCTACATTGCTTTCATTTGGTTAGATTATGTTTCTGTGATTCACCTTATTTTAGCTTTAATATACATATAGATAATATTAATGCTATAATTTATTATTTTTTTACCACTTTACTTCCATTATTTTAAGTAAATCAAAATAAATATTTTTCTAGTTGTAACTAAAGTTGTCAAAAAATAATTAACTTGCTCTATCCAATTTAATAATTAGTTTTATATTTTAAAAATCTCCTTTCTATAGTTTCTATATGCTTTCTTAGACATTTGATTCATTCCTTATTTTGTGTTTAAGTATTTTATGCTTGATGTCCATTATATCTAAATATTCAAATTTCTTATATAATTTATTTCACTATTTTAAAATTTTTGTTATCATTTTATTTTATTACTATGTAACTAAAAATCTTAACTCATGTAAATTTTTCATTACTTTGATTTTGTTTTACTACATTATTTCAGGACAAAACAAATATCATTGGACTCACACTATAAAGCTCAATCAAAAAAATATTAATTTCTATATTTTCAAATATTTTAGTCTCTATGTCTTTTTAAATTTTGATGGACATTTGGATTCCTTTTATAATTGATTATTATTGATATTATACTTGATGTCCCTAGTGTCTTGTAATATAATTTTTTTATACAATTTAACCAATTAAAAATTTTCACTTTACTTTTATTATTTTACTATTTAACTCAAAATCTCGACTTGTGTGACAATTACATTACTTAAATTTCTAATTATTTGTTTTCATTTAATTTAAAAAATTTTGGTGATACCAAAGTGATTAGATCAAGATCAATCATGTCATTGGACTTGGCTCGACAAGCTATATCCAATTAAATATTCCTTTCTACAAGTTTTAATGTTCTATTTTAAGGGTTTCAACTTGCTTTATGGGAAATTTTTATTTTCACCAGATTAGATGTTCGATAATGTTATGCTTGATCTCCTTTGTAACATTTAAATTCTTGCTTTTATTTTACTATATTTCTATGTAACTCAAAATCTTTTCTCATGTGATAATTACACCATTTTAAATTGTCCTTATCAGATTTTTATTTTATTTATCTCATTTAAGCTTTAAATTTAGTTTATTTAATATTATAATAACAATATACATATTTATTTATTTTTATTTACCTTGCTAATTCATAATAGTTCAAAATGGTGTCTCTTTTAGATAAAGGAAACATCTTGGAATCATCACAATGAGTTCTACTAAATTAACTACTCATTTTTAAATATTGGAGAATTTTATTCTCTAGCATTTCAACACTTTTTATCAGACATTTGCATTTGTACTTTATATATTGATCTTTGTTGTTTCTTTATGTTCTTTTGCTGCTTCTAATATGACATTCTTGTACAATTAATCTTATTTCACTAAAATTTTCACCATGACTTGTTTATATTTTTATTAAATTCTAATTCTTCTCTCAAGTGACCATTTCAATCCTTTCAATTGAATTTTTTACTGAGCTACAATATGTATTATTTTTTTTAATATATATTTACCTAATATTAAAATAATACTTTATTATTAGTTTTACTTTTTAACTCTGATATTTTGTAGTAATTCTAAATGATGTTTGCTCAAGATGGAACAACCAAAGTCAATCTCATCTCAATGAGTTATCTATAATTAAATTTCAAATATTATATCTTAAAAAAAATTTGTTTGGTATGCTTTTTGAGGCATTTTGATTCATTCCTTATTTGACAATCAACAATATTACCGTCCATTACCATAGTATATTCTAACTTTCTTTTATTCTATAAATAATCTCATTTATTAAAAAAATTTTAGTTGATTTACCTCATTATATCTATATATATATATATTAAATAAAAATTAAATTTAATATTATTAATTTTTATATTACTCTAGTAATTTGAAATAGTTCTTATCATTGTTTGATAGAGATAAGGAAAATGTCATTAGACTTTTCACTACAAACTCTATCTAATTAAATATTTTATTTTCTTATTTTTGAAAATTTTATTCTTAAGGTTTTAACATGTTTTATGAGCTATTGTGTTTCATATCTTATATTATGGTTAAGGATGTCACACTTTATCTATTTAGTATCATGGAATATAGCGTTGTTACATAATTAATTTAATTTTTTCATGTTTTTTTCTTCATTTAGGTTATTATACTATGTAACACTAAATATGGCTCATGTGATCTTTGCATTGTATTGATTTTTTTATATTATAGTGCTTTAATTTATCTTATTCAAACTTGAATATATTTTCTTACAAAATATTAAAGTAATAATATATTATTATTACTATCTATTTATTTTACAAATGTGAAGTAATTCAAAACAAGGTTCAAATAACACAAAACAATGATGTTGGAATCATCACGATGAGCTCAATCTATTTAAATAATAATTTCTAAATGCTTAAATATTTCATTTTTTTAAGGCTTTGGTGTACTTTACAAGACATTTTTTATTCCTGCTTAATTTAATGATTAGGGATGTTACACTGGATCATAATTACATCTTGGATTGTAATTAACATTATACAATATTTCTTATTTCATAAATTTTTTTGTTTAGATTTAGATCAACTACCTCATAACACTACATTTTTAAAAATTTTTATTAATGTTCTGACATGGTTTGCAAGACACTTTGATTTGCACCAGACTTGTTGATCAATGATATTACACTCCCTCAACTTTTTATCACCGAATGCAACTATGTAATTTTACATTTCTCATTTCTTAAAAAAATTTCTTTGATATGACTATATTACTATGATATTATAAGTCTCTATATTTACATCTGATTGAATTGATTATATTACAATTGTACAACTAATCCTATTTTAGTATTTATATATACTTAATTGATAATAAAATAATAATTTTCTTTTTTATTCCTTTATATTTCTAATTCATAATAATTCAAAACATGTTCTGATGAAGATTAAAAAAATGGTCATTAGACTTCTTTTGATCCACTCTATAACCTTAAATATAAATTTCTATATTTATAACTATTTTATTATTAAAGGATTTAGCACATTTTACATGACATTCTAGTTTTTACACATTGTAATGGAGAAAGTAAAACTCCATGTACCTTGTGTTATCAAATAAAACTTTATCAAAAAAGTTACTTCTTTTCAATAGATTTTTACTATTATTTTTTAAATTAGTTTATAACTTTCAATCTCTTCAAAGGTGCCATTTATTTTTGCATGATTTTGTTATTTTACATTGTTGAAATTTGTTTACTTTCTGCTTTAATATATACTTATTTAATGTTAATA
This sequence comes from Vanilla planifolia, assembly GCA_023846275.1. Taxonomy (NCBI): domain Eukaryota; kingdom Viridiplantae; phylum Streptophyta; class Magnoliopsida; order Asparagales; family Orchidaceae; genus Vanilla; species Vanilla planifolia. The sequence goes on along the minus strand of CM043875.1, from coordinate 15,117,939 downwards.
TCATATATTTTTTTTATTTATGATTATTTACTTTTATATGTCGTAGAAATTCCAAATGAGGTTAGTGTGAGACTAAATAAATGGTCAGTGGAATAAACTTAAAACCATATATCCAATTTAATTTATATTTTTATATTTTTTAATATTTTATTTTCTATGATTTATTATCATTTTATGACACAATTTCATTTATACATAATTTTATGGTCGGTGTTGTTACACTTTTTTTGTTTAATATATCGGAATATAACTTCCATATAAAATTTATTTCATTTGTTCAAAGTTTTTCTTTCATTTGTCTGTATTTCATCTACTTTAACTTTAATTTATATATACACATAACATTAAAGTGGTAATTTATTTTAATTTTTGCTTATTTTAAGTGGTCATTTGTAGTACATTTAAATGAAGTTCAATTAAGGAAAAATAAACTTCATTAGACTTAACTCATTGAGCTAAATACAAAAAAAATTTCTTTCTATATTTTTTAATTTTTTAAAGTTTTTTATTATTTTACTAGACTTTTCAATTTTAACTTTATTTTATTGTTATAATTGCTAATCATGATCTCCTAGCAATCTTGAAAATGAACTTTTCAAATAATTTATATCAATTTTTCAAATGTTTTGCATTGGATTCATTATTTTACTTGGAAACACTAAATCTTATATCATGTTACATTTACATCAACTTGATATTATTATATTAAATTATTTCAGTTCATCTCCTTACAACTTTAATAAATATTTATTTTCAATTAGAATAACATTTTTTTGTTAATCATCTTTTTTATTAGAGCAATTCAATGTCATGTAAAATTAGGTCCAATTTAGATGAAATAAACATCATCGATGGGTATGGAATAGCACGACTTCACAATTAAGAATGTTTCATTCAATCTATTTAGTATGATGGAATGGAACTTTTGTATAAAATTTATCTCATTTCTTTAAATTATTTATATTGATTTTCTTTAATTATTGGATAACTCTAAATATCTTTTAATCTGATTTGTATATTATATGGATTTGGTTATATTACATTGATTTAATTTAACTTATTTCAATAAGTTTATATGTTTATTTAATATTAAAAGAATTATTTATTATTATTAATGATTATTTACATTATTATTTATGATTATTTGCATTAATTACCATATGACTATAAATATGCATTAATACGATTATATTACTTTGAATAAATTTATCTCATTTAAGTTGGAAAAAAAATTTAATTAATATTTAAATAATAATTTACTACAAATTGTCATTATTTAATATAGTAACCTATACTAATTCCAAATAATGTTGAATCAAGAAGAAAAAATTATTTTTAGGCTCATGTTGACAACGTTTGTCCTCTTAAATATTTTCTTCTACATTTTTTAATATTTTATTTTCCAAAAATTTTACATAATTTAGAAAACATTTTCATTCATATTAGATTTGATGATTAACTTGTTGCACCTAATAATGTAATAATTTGAAATACTTGATATGTGGATGCATGAGTAAAAACTAGATCTATCAACTAATTAAACCTTGTTAAGAGTTACTTAAATTGCCAATAAGTTTCGTGGCAAATGTCCCTTTGCCATTAATAATAGCAAAAAGGATTTAGGTGTTGTCAATACTTTTTTGCTTCAATTCCTATTAAGTTAATTCTAATTTAATAATTAGTTTATTTAGTATTATTTTTAATTATTAATCATTAAAATTGTCATGTCCTATTTGAAAAAGTTATTAAGCAAATATAAGATATGTTAAGAAAATAAAATGATTCTCCAGATAGTCAAGGACAATGGATTATGTTTTGGTAACCTGATATTTGTATGAGATGATTAATTTAAATGAAATTTAATTTTTGCAACTAATAATAAATATTTATATCAAGCATAATTTTCTAACCAATTACAAAATTGAAATACCTAAAATTAAACTAATAACATATCTTTTGGTGGTTTTCTACTCAATCGAATATGGACTTATGAAGAATTGATATTTCCAAGACTTCTTTCTTAGGTTCTCCCATGAACATGAGCATTGACATCTCAAATTTAAAAATTTACTTAAACAAAATCCCTAAAAGTACCTAGGGTTTGTTATCTTCAAGCAAGGGACCATAACTTTTGGTTAACAAGACAACATGATTGCAACAAAATAAATTTTTTAAGCTCATCTTGAAGAGCTCTATCAATTTAAAAATATGTTTTCATATTTTTAAATATTTTATTTTATAAAGTTTCCATATGTTTTATTAGACATTTTCATTAGTACCTAATTTGATTATTGAGGATGTTTAAATTAATCTAGTTTGTATCTTGGGATGTAACAATCCCTTAGAATATATCTTTTTTCTTGAATGTTTTTCATAGATTTCATTACATCACTAACTTTAAATCTCCTCTCATGTGAATTTTACATAGCTTTAAATTATTTTTATTATATCACTTTCATTAATCTAATTTCAACTTCATTATATTTTTATTTAATATTAAAATAACAATTTATTATTTGTTATATTTTTTTAATCTAGTAAAATATTTTTAGTCTCAATGAGTTCCATCTAAATAATTTTTTTATATTTTAAATATTTCTTTTTAAGACATTGGCATGCTTTATGAATTTTTTTTATTCATTAATGATTAAACAATAAAAATGTTACATTTGATCTCGTTAATATCTTATAATACAAATTTCATGCACAATTTATCTCATTTCTTTAAATGTTTTTCTCTCATTTCATTATATGATTATGAAACTCTAATTCTCATCTTGTATGACCTCTATATAACTTTCATATGGTTATACCTTATTAATTTAATTTATCCCTTTTTGCTCTAATACTTATTTATTAAAAGGCCAAAAAAATTTATAATTAATGCATCTTTACATTTGTGATTGGTGGTAATTCTAAAAAGGTTTTATTGGACATGAAAAATTGTTTTTAAACTCAACTTAATGAGGTCTTGTTAATGAAATATTCATTTCTACATTTTTAGATATCACCATTTCAAAAGTCTTTTGACACTTTATTAGAGCTTTCAATCAATTTCGTATTTGATGATCGAAAATATTACACTCAATCTCCTATGTGGCCTTAATTTTATTTTTCCCAAACAATATTTTTCATTTTCACAATTTTGTTGCTTTGAATTAGATATATTACTATTAAATTATTAATCACCTCTTCTGTGAACTTTTGATTGCTTTGATTTTATTTTATTACATTGCATTAATTTATCTATTTTTAGCTTTAATATAAAATTCTTGTATAATTTCTACTTATAATAATTGCTTTGATAAGTCATAGTGATTCCCAAAAATGTTCAAATGAGAGGAATCATCATTGAACTCATCTTAATATGATTTATCATGTGATATATAAAATTTTATATTTCTAAATATTTTAATTTCAATGCTTTAATTCATACATCATTTGATAGTCATGGATGTTACACTCATTCTCATTAGACTTTTTTAATGTGGATTTCACCATATAATTTTGGTCATTTCATAGAATGTTTCTTAATAATTTAGCATTATTATTTTCTTTGAAGTTTTTTAATTTTAGCCCAATAAATACTTGCATAATATTAAAAATAATAATCAATTATTATATTTCCCTTTTTGCTTTTATGATTCATAATAAGTCTAAATGAGGTCTAATTAAGATGAATTAGATGTTTTTGGACTTGTTTCAACATGCTCCATCAAATCAAACATGAATTTTTATTTTCTAACAATTTGTTTTAGGATATTACCATGCTTTATCATGCATTTTAATTTATTTCTTATTTGATGACATAGGTTGTTATCCACGATCAACTTCAGATAATGCAATGTAATTTTTCTCATACTTTTTAACTCATTGTCATAATTTTTACTCTTTAAATTTGTTATTTAACTATGCAACTCTAGATCTCATTACTAGTGACTTTTGCATCATCATTATTTGCCTATACTCTATTGCATTAATTAATCTTGTTTTAAAATTAATATAGATATACATAATATAAAAATAATTATTTATATTTATTCTTATTTATTTTTTTTAATTTATAATAATTAAAAATTAAATCCAAGTAACATGAAATAAATATTATTGGTCTAGACCTATCGAGCTCAATCCACTACAACATTTATTTTTATTCTTTTAGATATTTTATTTTTATGGTTTTGGTATGTTTTATAAGACACTATCATTCCTACTTGATTTTATGATCTATGATGATACACTTGATCCCCTTATCACCTTGTAATGTGGAATAGCAACTTAGTTTATCTTGTTTGTAAACATTGTTTGATTTAACATTATTAGAGATGTCTCATCAAGCTCTATCAATTTAAGTATTCTTTTTTATGTTTTCTAATTCGTTTATTTCATAAACTTCTCATACGTTTTTTTAAGACTTTTTAGTTTGAACAAGTTTTGATGATTAGAAATGTTACTCTTGATTTCCTTACAATCATGGAATGCAACTTTCTCGCATAATTTTTCTCATTTTTTCAATTTTTTTCTTTGATTTGACTTGCATTATAGATATAAATTTCGTCATGTGTGTCCTTTGCATCATTTTGATTGATATATATTAGATTTATTCAATATATTTCATTTTAGCTTTAGCATATGTTCACTTAACATTATAATAATAGTTATTTATTATTTTATTTTTTAATTTTGGTAATTAATAGTAATTCCAAATATGGTTTGATTGAAACAAAACAAACATCATTGAACACCTACCTTATTTTATAAAGCAACCATGGTTTCATTGAAATAAAAGAAGCATGGTCTTATTTTTGTCATTTTGCATGAATCTGGAAACATTTGTACTTGTACCTTATTTGATTATATAGGATGTTATACTTGATCGCTTTGGTATCATGGAACATGAGTTTCGTATATAATTTATCTCATTTATTAAAAAGTTTTGCTTTCATTTGGTTATATTTCTTTGTACCTCTAATTCTGCATTATGTGACATTTATATCAATTTGATTTACCTATATTACATAATTTAATGTATTTTATTTTAGCTTCAATAGATATATTTTGTAAATGTTAAAAGTATACTTTATTATTTATTGTGCTTATTTACTATATAATTATTTGGTGATTCCGAATGAGATCCAATCAAAGTAAAACAAATTATGTTGGACACATCTCCATGAGCTTTATCTAAATGAATACAAAGCTTTATAATTTTAAATTAATATTTTCAACAATTTTTTCTTATTTTATGAGACATTTTAATTCACTCCTTATTTGATGATTGCATTTGTTACACTTGATATCTTTAGTATCATGGAATGCAATCATCTCGCATAAGTGATTTCACTTATTCAAATTTTTTGTGTTGCTTTTGTTATATTATAATGTTTAAATTTATCTCATTTTATTTGCAATATGTATTTGACTATTTTTAAAATAAAAATTCTTTATTATTCTTACTTATCTACTTTCTAATTTATTGTAATCCATTTAAATATTTTTTAATAGTTTTTGACACACTTTATAAGATATTTTGATTCAAACATAATTTGGTGATTCAATATGTTATCCTTAATCTCCTTTATATCTTTGAATCTAAAATTCCTATACTTTTTTTGGTTATTTTTTCAAATATTTTGCATTGATTTGATCATATTACTGTTTAACAATATGTCCTCTAATGTGAGTTGTATAATGATTTTATTAAAAAAATAATACATTATTTCAATTTATCATTTTGTAACTGTAATATATTTTTACATAATATTAAATAATAATTTATTTTTATTTGTGCTTATTTATTTTGAAAATTTGTAGTAATTGAAGACAAGATCTAATCAAGATGGAAAAAAATTTGTTAAAAAATTTGTTTTCCTGCACAATGAATAATATTGATTTGTACATGATTTTCTCAAGTGGGCATGTTACACTTGATCTCATCAATATCATCGAATGGAGCTTTCCTATAAAATTAATCACATTTTTTTAACTTTTTTTGTGTTGCTTAGAATATGACTATAACTCTAAATCTCTCATCATGTAACATTTACATCATTTTGTTTTTTAATATTATTTTTATTTAGTTTATCTCATTGCATCTGTAATATAATTTAAAAAATATTCAAATAAAACTTTATTATTATTTATGATATTTTAGTTTTGCAATTTCTTGGTAACTCTTATTATGTTTCAAAGTAATTGAAGCAAACTTTAGTGTAGTCTTGATTACAGCAAGCTTTACAAGATAATTTTATTTATACCTAATTTAATTATCGACTAATTTATATTTGACTTCCTTTGTATCGTGGAATTGAATCTTCTCATGCAATTTACCAACTTTTTCAAATGCTTTACTTTATTATTTTTATATTGCTTTCTAACTTTATATCTCTTCTCATATGACATTTAAATAGATCTCATTTGGTTGTATTATTTTATAATTTATTTCTTATCTGCCTTAATATATGTTTACTTAATTATAAAATCATAATTTATTATTTTTTTCATATTACCTTTTGAAATTCACAAAACCTCTAAACTATATCGATTGGAGGCAATGTAAATGTCAATGGATCCATCTTGATGACCTTTTCTTAATTAAATTTTTATTTTTATATTTTGCAATATGTTATTTTATAAAAATATTTCATGTTTGATAAGGAATTTTGATACGTACTAGATTATATGTTCAATCAAGGATGTTGTAGTCAATCTTAATAGTATCTTAATGAACAAATTTTATGTAAACTTTATCTCCTTTGCTCAAATGCTTTTTTTTATTTTATTATATTACTATGTAACTCAAAATATCTTCTCATGTTGCCTTTACATCGCTTTGATTTGGTTGTGTTATAACACTTCAAAATATTTTATCTTTAATATTTATTTTCATAACATCAAAAAAAAAATTTATTATTTTTTATAATAACTTTAGATATTGACAGCATTTCAAATTATGTATAATCGTGACATAATAAAAGTCAGTAGACTTATCTCAATGTTGTCTATAAAAATAACTATTTTTTATTTTTTTAAATATTTTTTTGAACAATTTTTACACACTTTACAAGGCATTTTAATTCTTGCAATATTCCATGATCAAGGATATTACACTTGATCTCATTTTTATGTCAGAATAAAACTTTCTGAAATAATGTATCACTTTTTTTTGTTTCATTTATACATTTCTTAATATTTTATTTTCCTCGGGTATTTTTATGAGATATATGTATTTGTACTAGATTTAATGATTAAGTATATTACACTCTATCTCAGCAAATTAAAATGAAACTATGTTGTATAATATATCTCATATGTTTAAATTCTTTACTTCAATTTGGTTTTTCTACAAAATAACTCTCAATCTCTTCCAAAGTAAAATTTACATTGCATGATTATTTTTATATGGTAATTTTTAATTTATCTTGTTTTAGCTTTAATAAATGTTTGCTTCATATTAAAAGATTATTTTATTAATATTTATGTCTATTTGTTATTTTAATTTGTAGAATTTCCAAACAAGTTCTGATCAAGATGAAACAATCATAGGCATTATAAATCTACACATATGTTCTTCTATTTCTTTAAAATTTTTATTTCAAAGGGCTTTGTCAATTTTACAAGAAATTTTAAATAGTTAGAAATTTAACTAATGAGAATTTTATAATTGATCTCCTTTCTATATTGAAAAGCAATTTTATCCAATAATTTATCTTAGGTTATTAAAGTTTTTTCTTTGATTTTGGTTTATTGCTATTCTACTCTAAATCTTTTCTCATTTGACCTTTACATCACTTTAACTTGGCTATCTTATATTGATATAATTTATCTCATTTCACCTTTACAACAAATTTAAGAAATAATTTAAAAATAATTTAATGTTATTTTTCCTATAAAAATGGTTAAATCATAGTAATTCTAAGCAAGGTCAAATCTAAAAGGGACGAACACCAATGGACTCAACTCGACGAGTTTCATTTAATTAACATTCATTTTTATAAATTTTAAATATCTTATATTCTACGATTTTGTCATGCTATATGAGATTTTTTTGACTTGTACCTATTTTTTTGATCGAGAATCTTTCACTCAAACTACTGACTATCTTGGAATGCAACTTTCTCCTCTTGTATGACCTTTAATCACTATGATTTTGTCATATTGCGTTACTACAATTATCTAACTTAAGATTTAGTAAATATTTAACTATTATTGAAATAATAATTTACTATTTTTCTTTTTTTTTATGTATACACATATATATATTTGTAGGCCTTATGAGACATTTGAGTCAGACATTCATTTATGATAAATGATCTTATACTTTATTTCCTAGTGTCTTGGAGTTTAATTTTCTATACCATTTATCTTATTTCTTCAAATATTTCACTTTCAATTGTCATTATTATTATGAAGCTCCAAATTTCCCTCAAATGAAATTTACATTACTATGTTTTTGTCTTGTTCCATTTCTATAAATTTTTCACATTTTAGTTGTAATATATGGTCATTTAATTTTATAACAATAAATCACTATTATTTATATTTATTTATTTTTAAAATATAAAGTAATTCAAAACGAGGTCTAATAGAGAAAGCAAATGTCATTAGTGTAGTCCCAATGAGTGTTGTCAAAAAATAATTCATTTCTATTTTTTAAGTCAATTTTTCTTAAGTTTTGTTATGCTTTGCAACTCTTTTTTATTATACCCTAATTGCAAACGAGAATATCACACTTTATCTACATAGCAGCTTGGAATGGAACAATCTTATTAAATTTTTCTCATTCTTTTATAATATTTTTTCTTTGATTTTATTATATTGCTAAGTAACTCTACATCATATCTCATGTGGCATTACCATTTTTGTTATTTATTATTTTGCACTATTTTTATATAGACCATTTTAAATTTTTTACATATTTTGATAATATTAAAACAATAATTTATAATTTTTGTGCATATTTTCTATGTAAAACCTTATTAATTCCAACTAAGTTTCAATTAATTGAAAAGAAACATCATTCGAATCATATCGACAATCTCAATCAAATTAAATATTCCTTTTTTATATTTGTAAAGTTTTTTATTTTTTTACAATTTTGCACACTTTACAATAAGTTTTGACTTGTAAGTAATTTTATGTTCTCAATTAATAGACTCAAACTCCTGAGTATCTTCAACTACAACATTTCAATAAAATTTATCCCATATCTTCACATTATTCATTTTGAATTAGATATGCTATATCGCTTCAATTTATCTCATTTGAGCTTTAAATTATGTTTACTTAACATTGAAGTAATATGTTATTATTATTTTTGCTTATTTATTTTCGTATTTCTTAGAAATTCTGAAAGAGTTTTGATCAAGATAAAATAAGTGTTATTGGACTCTTCTCAATGACTTCAGTTGAAATAAACATTCATTTTAAGTTATTAAATATTTTATTTTCTAGCGTTTTTGCCTCACTTTAAGAGACACTTTGATTAGATGATTTGACCATCGGGGATATTACATTTGGTCTCCTTATCATAGAAAGTATCTCTCTAACAAACTTTTTCTTATTTCTTCAATTTTTTTATTTTTCTTTTATTAAATTATTTTCAACAATGAATATCATTTGGTGCTTCTCTTATATGGCTTTGTTTTTTTATAGTATAATACATAAATTTATCTCGTTTAAATAATAATATCAATTTTAATTAACATAAAAATAATAGCTTATTACCATTTAAGCCTAATTACTTTTATAATTCAGTGTAGGTATAAAAGAGGCATGGTGGAACCCAACAAACCCAATCTTAGTTATTTAACTGGATGGAATTAGATATTTGTTTTCCTATTTTTTCAAATTTTTAACATAGGTTTAGAAGTTTTCCGATATATATATATATATATATATATATATATATATATATATATATATATATATATATATATATATATATATATAGATATATATATTATTTTTTTAATTCTTTTTCTAGTTTTTTGCATGATTTGTTAGACAATTTGATTTGTATCTCATTGAACAACCAAAAAAGTTAAAATTGATCTCTTAGTAACTTGAAATGTAACTTTATCATATAATTTAAAACATTTCTTTACATATTTCATGTTGACTTGGTTATATTATAATGAAACTCTAATTCTCCTCTTATATGACACTTACATCCCTTTAATTTATTTATATTATATACTTTAATTTTAATTTTATGTTATAATATATGAGGTCTGATCAAGAGGAAACAAACAACTTTCTCAGCAATTTATTTAATTTTTTAAACATTTTTCGTATGATTTTTTATATTACTACATAACAATAAATCTCTCATCATATGATATTTACAATGCTTTAACTTGTCTATATTATATTGCTTCAATTTACCTCATTTCATCTTTAATATGTTTACTTAACTTCAAGGTTTTTATTTATGATTGTTTATGTTTAATTTGTGTTTTTATTCATGGTATTTACAAAAATAGACATTATTGGACAAATCTTAGAAAGTTTAATCTAACTATTATTCAACTTTATGTTTTTTAAAAAATTATTTTATATGGTTTTGCACTTGTCATGTCATTTTACACTTGGCTTGATGATCAAGGATGTTACATTAAATCTACTCAAAATTTTAAAATGCAGCTTTATCATAAAATTTAAGTAATTTTATCAAATGTTTTGCATTAATTTGGTTATATTGTTATGTAATATAACTCTAATTTCACCCTTATATGATCTTAATATTGCTTTAACTTTTTTATACTACATATGCAAATTCATCTCATCTAAGTTTTAATATACATTTAATTTATATTAATAATAAATTTTTATTACTATTAATTCTTATCTTTTTTATAAATTCATGGTAACTAAAAATAATGTCCAATCATGTTGAAGGAAATTTCATTATTCTCATCTTAATGACTTTTATCAAATTAATATGATTTTTTTCATTTTAAATAAGTTTCTTCTTTGGTTTTGACATGCTTTATGAGCAATTTTTTTTGTATGAGAATTAATGATTAAGATCACTACCCTTGACCCTTTAAGAACTTGGAATGTAGCATTTCCATGAAGATTATCGCATTTCTTTGAATATTTCTCTTTATTTTATCTATATCATTTTGTTACTCTAAATCTCCTCACTTATGACAGATTTTTTTAGTGCATACTACATTTGGTAATTTACAATAATTTTAAATGAGTGCATCTAAGAATAGGTAATGTTGTCAGATTTAAAATAAGGAGCTTTTCAAAGTAGAAAATTTATTTTTATACTTTTACATATTTTATTTTCTAAGACTACAAAAAGTATAGAAAAAAACTTTAGTTCATACATAATTTGAAGATTGAGGACATTCAATTGCATCTTCTTAGTACCTTGGAGAAAATTTTCCAATGTTATAATATCTCATTTTTTCTTTAATATACATTTAATTATTATTAAAATAATAAACTATTAATTTTCATTCTAAATTACTTAGTTAATTCATGATAAATCCATGCAATGGTAGATCACGATCAAACAAATATCATTTGACTCGTTTCACTGTGCTTTATCAAATTAGTCATTCATTTTTCATATTTTTTAAAATGGTTTACTTTTTAGTGTTTTAACACACTTTGTAAATTATTTCAATTTGTACTTAGTTTAAAAGTCATAGATACTACTCTTGATCTCCACAATATCATGGAATGCATTTTTCCTTTTTTATTTATCTCATTTTTCCATTTTTTTGCTTTAATTTTGTTATATTACTATGTAAGATTGAGTCTTCTCTCTTGTTACCCTTAGATCTCTTCTGTTTGGCTATACTATATTTACATAATTTACTTAATTTTAGATTAAGTATATGATTTATTTTTATATTTTTTAAATATTGTATTCTTTGTCTTCGGCATAATTTTTAAGACATTATAATTCATGCCTTGTTTTATAATAAAGGATAGTACACTTAATCTACTTAGTACAATGGAATGTTATTTTCTTACAAAAATTAACATAATTGTTCTAACATTTTGTATTTCTTTTGTTAAGTTACAATATAACTCTCAATCTTTACTCATGTGACCTTTGTATTCCTTTGATTTGCAACACACTACTTTAATTTTGATTAACTAAGCTTTAATATTTATTTAAATTAAATATAAATAATATTTAAAGTTTATTTACTCTTATTCAATTTGGTATTTCTCAATAAACATGAATGATGTCTAATTGAGACAAAACTAACATCATTGTAATAATGCCAATAAATTTTATCATGTCAAATATTTTTTTTTAGATTTTTTTTCTTGGGTTTCAAAAATCTTGACAATTTTTTTACCTAATTTTATCAATCAAGGTTGTTACACTCGATCTCCTTTGTATCTTTAAATTCTTTACTTTGATTTTGTTATTTTGTTATGAAACTAAATTTTCCTCTCATGCAATCTTCTCATCACTTTAATTTGGTTATATTATGTTGCATCAATTTATGTTATTTTCACCTGTATTATAAATTTAATTAATATAAAAATAAAAGTTAATTATAATTTATGATTAATTAATTTGGTAATTCATCGTAATTGCAATAAATGTCTAAGCAAGACGAAACATTCATTGTCATACTAACCTCGATGAGCTCTATCGGTTTAAGAAATCATTTTTGCAAATTTAAACATTATTTTCTTAGTTTTTGTCATGTTCTAACCTCAGTTAGATTAATCTAACCTAGCATTACCTTATTAAATATTTATTTTTTTATATTTTTTAGATATATTGGTTTCTATGATTTTGGAAAGCTTTAGCAAAACTTTTTAATTGTACATGATTTGGAGCTCGAGGATATTATACTAGTTCTCCTAAATACCTTGGAGCAAAACATTCCAATGCAGTTCATATCACTTCATTCAATTTTTTACTTTAATTTGGCTAAATAGTTATGAAACTCAACTTCTCTCTCGTGTACATTATAACTTTTATTTGGATATATTATGTTGCATAGTTCAATTTCATTTCAACTTTAATATATATTACGGTTGTTTCTATTTAATTATATTTGTAATTCATAATAATTCTAGTTGAGGTCTAATTAAGATTGAACAACCATTATTGGGCTCTTCTCAAATAGGTTTGCCCAAACTAAAAATTCATTTTTATATTTTAAAATTACATTTTTTTTTATGTTTTTTGCATGCATTGCTAGGAATTTTAATTTTAACCTAATTTGTTATTGAGGGTATTCTACTCAATCTTCATATTGTCTTAAAATGTAACTATCTCATTTAATTTATTTCATTTATTCCAATTTTTTTTATTTGCTTATATTACTATGAAACTCTAATTCTCTTCTTATATAACTTTTGCATTATTGTGATTTTGCTATATACATTACTTATATTTGTCTTACTTCTAGTTTATTATATATTTACTTAAATTTTATTTAATAATTTATTATTATTTATGTTCAATGAATTCCATAATATCTAATAATTCCAAAATAACACTAATAGATACAAAATAAATATCATTAAACCTTTTTTACAAGCTCTATTTAATCAAATATTTATTTGTTGGATTTAAATATTTTATTTTCTTTGGTTTTGACATATTTTACAACAAAAATTGATTCAAAATTTATTTAATGATCTAGAATGATGCACTTCATCCCGTCAACATCTTTAAATGCAATTTTGTTGCACAATTTATTACACTTCAACTTTTTTCTTTCATTTTGTTATATTACAATGTAACTCTAAATCTCCCATCATGTGACCTTACATCACTTTGATTTGGATATATTATGTTATCTCAATTTATGGCATTTTAGCTTTATTATTATTTCATTTTGGCATTACTAAATATATTAATTTCTAGCATTTTGATTGTTTTATGCAAAATTTTGAAGTATAACTAATTTGATGATCAAAGATTTACACTTGTTCGCCTTAGCATCAACAAATATAGCTTTCCAAAATTATTTATCTCAGTTCTTTAAATTTTTTACTATAATATGGTTATAAAACTATGATACTCTAAATCTCTATCCTTATGACCTATATATCATTTTTATTTTGATATATCATATTCTTTCAATTTATATTATTTTATATTTAATATATATTCAATTCATATTAAAATAATAATTTATTTTGTTTATGATAATTTATGTTATTAATATATAAATATTTGAAATGATGTTCAATCTAGATGAATCAAATATTATTGGATTCATCTCAATGATCTTTGTTCAATTAAATATTTTTTATATTTTTAAATATTTTATTTTCTTGTATTTTGGAAGTCTTTATATCAAGTTATTGTTCATTCCTAATTTAATGAACAAGGATGTTACACTCAATCTACATTGTATTTGGGAGCTAACTCTGTCATTAGTGTTGTCTTTTTCTTTAATTTTTTTTCTTTGAATTGGTTGTATCATGAAGAAATTCTAATTCTCCTCTCATTTGACATTTACATCTTTTTAATTTAGCTATATTTTATTGAATCAATTGATCTAATTTTATTTTTAATATATATTAACATAATATCAAAATAAATTTTCATAATTCATTTATATTTAATTACATTGGGAATTCCTAAAAATTGCAATCAGTTTCTTATCAAGTCTATAAAAATATCATCAAGGCCATCTTAATGGCCTCTAGCTAATTAAAAAATTATTTTTATATTTTTAAAATAATTTATTATACTCATCTCAATGTTCTCTATGCAATTAAATATTATTCGTAATATTTTTAAAATTTTTCTTTTCTTTAGATTTTACATGTTTTAGGAGCCACTTCATTTCGTGCCTTATTTGATGTTAACAGGTAGTACACTTGAGCTCTGAAATATTTTGTAATGCAACTTTTTAATATAATTTATCTTATTTTTCAAACGTTTCACATTATTTAACTCATGTTTAATTAAAACTCGAAATATTCAATCACGTGACTTTTACATACATTTGATTTGTTTATGATAAATTCTTTCAATTTATTTAATTTCTAGTTTAAGAAATATTTACTTAATATAAAAATAATAATTCATTATTAGTTTTTCTAATTTATTTGGTTATACATAATAATTTTTGATAACATCTAAATGAGATGAAGCAAATGTTGATGGACTCATCATGACAAGCTCTATCAAATTAAATACCTCTTTAAATTTTTAAAATATTTTCCTTTCTGTGGATTTGGCATGCTTTACAAACTAATTTAACTCATACCACATTTCTTAATCAGTAATGTTACAGTTCACCCCCTTAATTTCTTCGAATAAAACCTTTCGATAAAATTTATCTTATTTTATTTAATTTTTTCTTTAATTTTCTTATAGTTTAATGAAATCCCAATTTTGTTCTCATGTGACCTTTTCATTATCTAGATTTGGTTATATTAAATTACTATGATTTATATCATCTTAGTTATAATATATAACTTCTTATTCTTAAAAAAAATAATTTATTATTAATTATTTTTTATATTATCACTTGAAATAATTCAAAACTAAATCTGATCAAGACAAAATAAACTATATTTGACTCAACTCCATGATCTCCACTGAACTAAATATTTATTTATGTATTTTCAAATATAATACTATTTGAAGTTTAGTTATCCTTTTGAGAAATATTTTGATTTATACTATCTTTGATGATTGAGGATATCACACACAATTTTGTAATTATCTTTGCATCCAACTTTCTCACACAATTTTTCTAATTTCTTTAAATTTATAACTTTGACTAAGTTTCTTTTATAGTTTTATAAAAAATATCATCTTCTATTAAAATAAAAGTTTACTATCATTTGTGATTATTAAATTTATTAATTCACAATAACATGAAAATCGACGAGATTGAGATGTAAAAAATTTTATTGGATCCTTATCAACCTATTTTATCTAGCTATATACACATTTTTGTAATAAATGTTTTTCTTTCTCTATGGTTTTTTCATTCATTACAAGATATCTAACTCGTACCACATTTGATGACCCAGAATATTTCTATTGAATTTCTTTTGTGTCTTTCATGGCAACTTTTAGTATATCTGTTACTTTTAATGATTTTCTTTCGTTTTGTTACATTATTATTTAAGTTTTAATTTCCTCTCGTGTGACTATTGGTTCAATTTTATATTGTTTATACTACAATGGCTTAAATTATATCGTTTGAGATTTAATATTTATTTACTTTATATGAAAATAATAGGATGTTTTTTTTTGCCATTTTACCTTGGTAATTTGCAAAAAAATCCAAAGAAGTTAGATCGAGATTAAACAATTTACATTTGTCTCATTTTCATGAGCACTATGAAATTAAACATTAATTTAAATAAACAAAAATATTTTATTTTCTAATGTTTTTGCACATTTTATGAGACAATTTCATTTACATCAAATTCCATGATCAAAATCTATGGAATGTAACATTCTTCAATATTTTATTTTCATTGATTCTATCATAGTGTTATTTCTACATCATGTTTATTTTATTTTGTTACATCTCTATTTTTTTGGAATTCATAATAAATGAAAACAAAATTTAATCAAGATGATAAAAACATCATTAGACTTGTCTAAATGAGTTTTATCAAATTTATATCTAGTTCATTAGTTTTAGATATTTTATTTCTAGGATTTTGATATGATTTATGAGATATTATAATTTGTAACTTATGTAATGATTAATGACATTGCTTTCATTCTTTTTATTTCACAGAATGCCACTTTCCTATATAATTTATCGTATTTCTTCAAATTTCTTGATTTGAATTGATTTTCTTGCTTTGTAACATTTGATCATCTCTCGTGTGACTCTTACATTACTTTAAGTTTATCACAATAATTAATTAATTTTTTTCTAATACTAACCAAATTAATTTTTTAATTATTGTTCCAATTTAGTTTTGTAATTCATACTAATTGTAATGAAGTTTCAATAGAGACCATAAATATTGTCAGACTTGTTTAATGAACTCTATCTAATCATTTATTATAATGTTTTCAATTGTTTTTTTTTTAAGGTTTTGGTAACTTCATGAGTTAATTCAACTTATTCCTAATTTGGTGATCAAGGATTTTTACATCCATAACCCTAGTATTTTGGAATGCATATTTCCATCACAAAATATCTCATTTCTCCAAATATTTTTTTTGTTATGGTGTGGTGAAACATAAATTCTTCTTTCTTATGACTGTTACCTCGTTCTAACTTTGTTATTTTATGCTATTTCAATTTATCTAATTTTAACTTTGAGTGACTTTTACATAATCATAAAATAACCATTTATTATTATTTAGGCTTATTAATTTTTTTAATTCATAATAACTCTAGACAAGGTCCAATCGAGACAAAATAAACCTCGTTGCACTCATTTCAATAAGGCCTAACAAAACAAATATTTTTTTTAATATTTTTAATATTTCAATTTTCAAATATTTGTTACATTTTATGAGATTTTTTCATTTATAACTTATTTGGCCTTAAATCATGACACACTACATTTCCATAGCATCTTAGAAGACAATTTTCCAACTCAATTTCAGTCATTTTGTTTTCAAATTTATAAATTTTTCTTGGTTATATTGTTATGTAACTATAAATCTCCTCTTTAATTACCTTTTTTTACACTTTATTTATAGAATAATAATTTTTATTTATCCTTATTCTCTCATAGCGCATCCAAAAGAGTTTTGAAAGAGATGCAAATGTCATTGGTCTCGTCTCATTGAGCTATATCCAATTGAAAATGTTTTATTTTATAAATTTTCACATGATTTATGAGACACTTCAATTTGTATATGATTTGACAATCGAGAAAGTAACACTAATTCTCCTTATTAACTTGAAATTCAAATTTTTTATATAATTTATCTTATTTCTCCAAACTTTTCATTTTGATTTTTAGATAATGCTCCAACTCTAAATCTCCTCTCATGTAACATTTACATAAATTTGGTTTGCCTAAAATTTTTAATCTGTTTCACTTCTAGTTTAATATTTGTTTAAAAAATATTAAAAAATATTTTTTATTATTTATGACTATTTAAATTTTTAATTAATAGGAACTACAAATGATGTTCGATTTACATGAAAGAGATATTACCCTCGTTTTGATAGGCTCCATCAAAATTATTATTCTTGTTTGTATCTTTAAATATTTAATTTTCTATTATTCTTTTTTTATTTTTACAATTTTTCTATTTAAACATTATTTGATGATATAAGATGTTACACAAGATATCATTAGTATCTTGGAATTCAACTTTCTAAAATAATTACTTATTTCTTCAAAATTTTTACTTTGATTTGGATATTGTATTGCGTATACCAAAATCTTCTATTATGTGGCCGTTAGGCCTCTTTCATTTACTAAGATTACATTACTTCAATTTAATTTGTTTTCACATTAATATATATTTACTTATTATTAAAAAAAATTTGTTCTTATTTATTCTTATCTCTTTTGGATTAACTATATTTGATTAAATATTTAATTTAATATTTTTAGATTTTTTATTTTTAAAAGATTTGGCATGTTTTATGGGTTATTTATTCAAACTAGATTTGACATTTGAGTATGTTACTTTTGATATCTTTAGTATTCTATAATGATACTTAATCATACAATTTATCTTTCTCTACATTTGTTCGACTTTAAACTTGATATATTACTAGGTAACACTAAATCTCTTCTTGTTTGACTTTTATATCACTTTAATTTGGTTAAATTATAATGCTTTAATTTAACATATTTTGGTGAAATACTTGTATAATTAATATTAAAATAATAATTTATTATTATGTGTACATATTTATTTTTGCAATGCAAGCTAATTTCAGATAAGTTTTAATTGAGATAAGACAAATGCTACTAAACTTGTCTACATGAGTGGTATACAAATAAGTATTCATTTATAAATTTTAAATACTTTTTTAGATTTTTGTGATTTTTTTTGCAATTTTGTATATTTGTATGTTATATGATGATTGAAGTTGTTACACTCATTTTCTTTAGTATTTTGAAAACTAACTTTATAATACAATTTACATATATTCTTCAAGTCTTTGGTCATCACATGTTTATACAAACATGAAACTCTTATTGTCCCAAATTGTGACTTTCACATCACTTTTTTTGTTATATTATATTACTTAAATTTATCTTATTTCTACTTCAATATATGTTTACTTAGTATTACATAAAATACTTTCTTATTATATATGCTTAGTTCACTTTCTAATTCACAATAATTCTAAATGAGGTCAAATTGAGTTGAAAGAAATAGTATTGGTTTCATTTGAGAAAATAATATTTGACTAAATATTCTTTTTCATATTTTTAAATATTTAATCTTAATTTTTGGCATGCCTTACATTGCATTTTTTGTACCTTATTTGATGATCGAGGATGTATGCTTGACATCAATGGTATCTTATAATCTATTATTCCCTTACAAATTAACAAATTATCTTGTTTCTTCAAAGTTTTCTCATTGATTTGGTTATATTACTTTGTTACTTTGAATCTCCTCTTGTGTGACCTTTACATCGCTTCAATTCTGTCACTTTTTGTTTTTTTAAAATTTATATTATTTTGGCTTTAATGTATATTTACTTAATATTAAAGATAATAATATTTTTCTATGTTTATTTACTTGGCTAATTTGTATTAATTCCAAAGAAGGTCTTATGAGACGAGAAAAATGTCATGGAAAATGACTTGATGAGCTTTATATAATAAAACATTCACTTATATAACTTAAATATTTTTTTTTGGATTTTTGAATGCTTTAGGAGACATCTCAATTTGAACCTAAATTCATGAATAAGAATATTGCACTCAAACTTTGTCTGTTTTGGAATGTAATTTTAACAGACAATTCTTCTCATTTTTTAATTGCTTTTTTTCTTTTATTTTATTACAATATTTTCAACTCTATATCTCTTCTTGTAAGAGCTTTACATGACATTTATTTGTTTATATTATATTTCATAATTATCATCAATTTCATCTTTAATATAAATTTATTAAATATTAAAAATAATATTTTTTAAAATTTTTATTTTTATTTTAAATTTGTAATTTATAGGAATTCCAAACAAAGCATGATCCACATAAACCAATTGTCATTCGACTTGTGAGACAATTGATTCATATATGCTTCAATTATTGAGGAAGTCATACTTGATCTACTTTCTATCTTGAAATTCAACTTTCTCATTAATTTTAGCTCACTCTAAATTTTTTTCTTTGAGTTACTTATATTTCAATGCAACATTAATTCTCTTCTCATGTAGCCTTTATAATTATTTGATTTTGCTACATCACCCTAATTCAATTTTATCTTATTTTAATTTTAATTTTTTTACTTAATATTACAATAATAATTTTTTATTATTTATGCTTATTTACATTTTTAATTCATGTTTATATTTTCTATCATCTAAATAGTAGAAGTTTTATCGACCTTACTTAACATATTATTTATACAAGGTTTGATGACAGAGGATAATTTACTTGATCTCTTTAGTATCCTTGATTGCAATGTTCCTTATTAATTTTCTAACCCTTGAAAATTTTCACTTTTGTTTGGACATATTACTATGAAACTCTAAATATCCTCTCATGTGATTTTACATAGTTTCAAGTTGGTTATATTAGGTTGTTTCAATTTTTTTATTTCAATTTCAAAATAAGTTTACGTAATAATAAAATACTAATTTAATATTTTCTATATTTATTTAATTTTTTAATTGATAGTAATTTTAAAAGATGTTTTATCGGCATGGAAAAAATGACATTAGACTCATCCTAATGAGTATCGTCAAATTAAATCTTAATTTCTATTTTTTTAAATATTATTTTACTTTCTCGGCACTTTTGTGAGATATTTCTCGTCATACCTTATTTAATGTTTGAGTATGTTACACATAATATTTTTGATATATTGTAGTGAATCTTTATTATGTAATTTAATTCATCTATTTAAATTTTTTCTTTTGATTTTTTATATTATAATTTAACTCTAAATCTACCCTAGTTTGACTTTTACATCACTTTTTTATTTAGCTATATTACATTGCTTTAATGTATCTCATTCTAACTTTAACATATATTTACTTAATATTAAATTAATAATTTATTATTAATTATGATTATTTATTATGCAAATTTGAGTAATTCAAATCACGATATGATCCTAACAAAACAAATAACATTGGACTCGTCTCAAAAGCTCTATCTAATTGAATATTCATTTTAATAGCTTAAAATAGTTTATATTTAAAAATTTGCCTATCTTACCTGTCCTTTAGATTCATACATGACTTGATGATCGAGGATGTTGCCCTCAATTTCCTTAGCTTCTTGGAATATGATTTTCCTATAATATTTATCATGTTTTTATAATCTTTTTTTATTTGGTTATATTATTATGTAACTTTGAATCTCCTTTTACATATCCTTTAAGTGCATTGATTTTGATATATTCAATTGTTCAATTTTTTTATTTCAACTTTAATATGTCTTTATTTAATATTAAAATAATCATTTATTATTATTTATGCTTCTTTACATTGTTGGACAATATAATTCAAAATCTGGTCGTTCGAGATGAAACAAATGATGTTGAAATCATCTTGAAGAGCATTGTACAATTAAATATTCATTTTTACGTTTTAAATTTTTTTTATTTATTCGATTTTTCAATGCATTACGATGCATTTCTCTTCATACTTTGTTTGATGGTCGAGTATGCTATCCTTGAAGTCCTTAATATCAAGCAATGCAACATTCGTATATAATTTATTTCATTTTTCATATTTTATGCATACATTTTTTAATATTACTTTCAAACTATTATTCTCTTGTTGTGTGTCTTATATCGACCAGATTAGGTTATATTACATTGCCATAATTTATCTTTTTTTATCTTTAATATATGTATAGTTAATATTAAATTATTTATTTATAATTTATGTTTAATAACTTATGTTTTTTAAGTAATTCACTACAAGATTTGATCGACAAGAAATATAGTTTCTTGAACTTGTTTTAATGCACTCTATACAATAAAAAAATTCTTATTTATATTTTTTCAATTTTATTTTCAAGGCCTTTTACATGTTACCTAAGTGTTTCGATTTGTACATGTTTGATGATCATGAATGCTAGCATCAATCTATTATCTTGGAGTGTGACATTCATGTAATATTTATCTAATTTATTCAAATTGTGCATTTTGATTTCGTTATATTATGTTTCTCTATTTTATATTATTTATGTTATAGTATTTATTTACTTAAATTAGAGTAACTATTCTTTTTGTTGTGGCTATCTACTTTGCTAACAAAACAATTTTGTTAGACTAGTCTCAATGACCTATATCCAATTAAATTTCAATAAACACTAGATATGTCAATCAATGATGTTACACTTAGTCTTCATAAAATCTTTGAATGCTATGTTTCCATATAATTTAACTTGTTTCTTGCTTTTTATCTCTATTTCATTTTGTTATAATTTAATGGTCTTATGACTATCCTTTTGTGTGACATTTACTTTGTGTAAATTAGATTATATTATATTTCTTTAATTTATCTCTTTTTAGCTTAAATATATGTCTTTTAAAATTTTAAATAATACTTTATTATTTCTTATTCTTATTTATTTTGGTGATTCATAGTATTTCAAAAAGAGGACATATGAAGATGCAAAAAAATTTGTTCGTTTCATCTCGAGAAGCTCTACCACAATAAATGTTCATTTTTATATTTTTTTTAGATTTTGATGTGCACCATCTTTAATGATCAAGGATGTTATAGCTAACCTCCATAGTTTCCTAAAATGTTGCTTTCAATTGAAATTCAACAAATTTTTAAATTTATTCACTTTTATATGATTATAAAAGTAAGAAATTATAATTATTCTCTTGTATGACTTTTACATTGGTTTGATTTCATCAAATTAGTTCTTTGAAATTTATCTCATTTTAGATTAAGTATATATTTTGTTGAAATTAAAATAATAACTTATTCATATTTGTGCTTAGTTATTTGATGATTTTATGGCCTTGGCATGCTTTAATAGATATTTTAATTCATACAAGATTTGGTAATTTAGAATGTTATAATTAGTCACCTTAATAATTTTAAATGTAGCTTAACCATGTAATGTATCTAATTTGTTAAAATTATTCACTTTTATTTGGTTATACTACTTGTAACTCAAAATCTCTTATTGTCTAACCAATACATCACTGCAATTTTAATTTATTAAATTTCTTCAATTTATCGTATGTTAGATTTAATCTATACTTACTTCAATAATTCATTACAATTTATTCTTACTTATTTTTGTAATTTGTAGTAATTCTAAATGAGGTCTGATAAAAAAA
This sequence comes from Vanilla planifolia, assembly GCA_023846275.1. NCBI lineage: Eukaryota > Viridiplantae > Streptophyta > Magnoliopsida > Asparagales > Orchidaceae > Vanilla > Vanilla planifolia. The sequence goes on along the minus strand of CM043875.1, from coordinate 15,094,544 downwards.
TAAAGATGGCAAGATTTATCTTAATGAGCTCCACCAAATTAAATAATCATCCTTATATTATTAAATATTTTATATTTTAAGGATTTTGCACACTTGGTGACACATTTCTATTAATACCTGATTCATAATCAAGAATGTTGCACTACAGCACTTGAGTAACATTGAATGCAACATTCGCGTGCAGCGTTTCTCATTTTTCCAATGTTTTTTTGCTATCATTTGTGTAAAACATGGCAAAATGGTAGTTCTCCACTCATGTGACCTTTGCAACACTTCAATTTGGTCATGTTATATTGCATAAATTTATCTCATTTTTTATTTAATAAATACTTCCTTATTATTAAATAATATAACTTATTATTAGATTCACTTTTTTACTATTTTAATTTGTATTAGTTCAAAATGATGACTGTTCGAGAACAAAGAAACATTGTTGGACTCATCTCATTAATCTCCACCAAGTTAAATATTTATTTCTATATTTTCTAATATTTTTCCATCCTTTACAAGATAGTTGACTCTTATGCTATTTAATAATCGCAATGTTTTACATGTCCTCCTTAGTATCTTAGTGTGCTACTTTGTAAGATAATTTATTTTATTTCTTAAAACTTTTGGCTTTCATTGGTTTATATTAATATGTAGCTCTAAATCTCTTCTACTATAATTTAATCATTACTTTTATTTTGTTATATTATAAAGATTTAGCATATCTCATTTTATTTTCATTATCTATTAACTTACTATTGAAGTAATAATTTTTTATTATTCATGTTTCTTTAATTAGTTAATTTATATTAATTCAAAATGGTGTCATATTGAGAAGGAATAAATGTCAAAATAATCATTTAATTGAGCTCCATCAAATAAAATATTCATTTTTGATAATTTCAAGTATTTTATTTTCATCGGTTTTGGTATGCTTTAGTGGTTTCTTTTATTCAAACATTAATTATATTAAATTTTTTATGTTAACTTGATCTCCATAATATCTTGAAATACAACTTTTACTTACAAGTTGTATGATATTTCCAAAATTTTTGCTCTAATTTTGTTTTATTGTTATATAACTTAAAATCTCACCTCATATGACCTTTATAATCCTTTTATTTGGCTTTTTTTTATATTGCCTCAAATTATGTCATTTTAGTTTTAACATATATTTATTTAATATTATTATTTTATAAATTTTTTTGCTTATGTTTTAAGTAATTTTAGATAATTCTAAACAAATTTTGTTCATGATGAAATAAATATTGTTGGCACAACTTGACTACATTTATAAATTAAGTATTCATTTTTAAAGTTTTAAATATTCATTTTTTTATTGATTTGGTAATTATTATGAGATATTTTGATTTATATCTAATTTGATCATTGAGAATATCATTCCAAATCTCCTCTAAATATTGGAATGTAATTTTCTAGTATAATTGACATCACTTTTTCATAACTTTCCATTTGATTTTCTCATATTTCTATGTAACTTTAATTCTCCTATTGGTTACTTTTACATCACTTAGATTTGGTTAATTTATAATCCTTCACTTTATCCTTCTAAAACTTCATTATATATTTACCATGTTTTTAAAAAACAATCCATTAACATTTTTCCTTATTTTTTCACAATTCAAAGAAATTCTGAACAAGGAGATATAAAAGAACTAAGTATCATTTGTCTCTTGTCGCAAAGCTCCTTCTAATTAAATATTTACTTCAACAATTTTAAGTAATTTATTTTTGAATATTTTTACATTTTTTATGAGACATTTTGATTCATTTTTGGTATAGTGATTGATGATATTACACTTGATCTCATTTGAATATTAGAATGAAACTTTTCCCTTATAATTTATCTCTCTTTTTTCAATTTTTTTCTTTAATTTAGTTATAATATAATATAACACTAGATATTATCTCAAATGACCTTTCTGTGATTTTTTTTTGTTATATTACATTAGATCAATTAATGTAATTTTTGTTTTATTATTTTTTTTACTTAAAATTAATGTAATAACTTATTATTGTTTATGTTAATTTATTTGTTAATTTGTTATAATTCCAAATACACCCATCCCATCATGGTTGTCCCCTATCCTATCTTCAAAAGTTGATCGAGGAAAAATTTTAATGTTGCATCACTACAATTGAGGTTGTGTCATTTGAAAAGTTATTATGAATTGTCAAGGAGCCAGGACAAATCTCACACCACCCTTTTACCTAGTAAAGACATCCCTTCAAAAAGTTTGGGTTCAATGCACATATTAGCTCTAGAATTGTTATAATTATCCAAGTGAGATGTGCCATCAAATACACTATAACTGATTTAGTGAGCTATTCATAGTTCATAGTTTGAAATTATTCATACTTACACGTGAATGGCTTAATCTTTGAGACAAGCATAAGACTTCTGGATCGATCAACCATGTACCTTTACAAAGATAAATGATTAAGTAGCACCATCAGTCATGATTTGTATGTTTCTCATGTTTAGAGATACAACACAAAAAAAGACCAAATGCTCCCAAGTTGGGATGCCATCCATGATGTTCTAAAACATTGACGCTTGATAAATGCATTCTTTAACAACAACCCTCCCTGTCAGAGAATAAAGATCAGTACAAGTGATTTCAAAGACCATGCCAACATGAGAGTATGGATTATCAACACATCTAATAGAGCAGTAGGAAACATATCAAATTCGTGCTTAAGAAAAAGTCATTACATAACAAAGCCCTACACATAATTATTAACCATGCAAAGAAGTAGTCAAATAAAACATCTCTTCTACAATTGGCATCTCAAGATAATCAAATCTCATTAGCCCAAAGAGCTTCAATGGTATACAAAAGTAAGCACAAAGGGTTTAATGAAGGATGAAGGACATAGCTAACATAGCCATGCACAAACCAAACAACCATTAAAAAGGTTGAAACTTAATGCACCATCAAAATGCAAGATGTTAAGGACTACTAATATGACTATAAAATGTTTTGTCCAAAATTCATGTCAATTAAATAAGCAAATTTCATACTTAAAACTAGTTGAAGATTGGCAATATGCACTGCACCAAGTAAAGGTAACAACACTCTCAACCCATATATATAGTTTAGTGCAATTTTCACCATAGAAATTTTACTATAACATAAGAAAATACTACACAAAATAATGTCCAAAGTGGTAGGCAAATTGTGAAAAATACACATTTCACCAAGTAATGCCTCCATTAGAGTTGCAACACATTCTTGTTTTAGTTGTCCAAAGCTATGACAATGGTAAAAAAGAGCAACATGTTTTGGGCACAAAATCTTATGCAGTAAGAAAACCACGACACAAGTGAGGGGCATGACATCGCACTTGGCACCATGAAGGGTAGGCGCGTAGACCACAGGGAAATTGCCAAGTACATATGACACCAATAAACTTTCACTTCAACATGAGAAAAACAACAACTCAAAATGCCCCATGCAAAGGTCAAAGATAAGCACTTTAAACAAGCACAATGCATCACTGTATATAAGTGCCATAAAAAAAATTACACTTTGCAAGCCCTACCCACCAAACACATATGATGCCCCAGGGCACAAGTGGACTTGCTTCCATGTGCTACATGGTGCCTCACTGTGTGAGAATAATGTTGTATTGTAGCAAATGCTCTATTGTGTGCACAATTGTATCAACATGTAGCACGATGCCACACATTGCATCTTTAAGATTACATATTGTTATAATTCCATCATTGAATAGTCCAAGTCTCTCAATGGGTCATCACGTTATCAAAGGACCAAAAAACCACATCACTAAAAATAACAAAAAAATTGAGTTTATGAGTCCTACTAGCTGCATGCACCGAATGCCATGGGGTAAAAATGAATTAGCTACTATGTGCACAGACATTTTATTACCACACGAGAAAGTAGTCCACTACTATACATGTAGCTATAGTAATGCATGGCAAGAGCCACAACCTAGTAAGTATAAGCCCTAAAAAATATTGCTGCATCCAACATCCACTTCATCATGGCGCATGATATGTGACACATTTTCCTTACGAAATACATATTATGATAATTTCATTCAAGAAGAAGAAAGTTTCTTAATAAGGTAGCACCATATTTGTTCCCCAATTATCACAAGTGATGAATATAATAAAAAATGATAATTTTGGCCAAGCAATAGAACCACCATAAGTATAATAAAAAATGACAATTTTGGCCATGCAATAGAACCACCATAAGTGTACATTTAATAATTGGTGCGAGAAAGTGAGTGAGATTTTTGAAACCTACATGACATTTATGGTTTTGTGCAGATAAATTGGCTACATCATGTGTCTAAATCTTAGTGGATCATGACATTTTGTAAAGAAATAAAAAATGAAATAATTCCCACAATGCACTATCCAACATTCTTGATGGTTAATGTGGCATTTCCACCTAGCACCTAGGCAAGCCTCCAAAGGGCACAACATGAATTGCATAGTACCTTTCAAAGTACTATACAAAGTACCACATAAAGAGTAAGTACCACAGTAAGTACTACAATAATTATTAAAATATGTATCACAATAATTATCACCATAGGTATCACAATAAGTATCAAAATTAGTAAAGCAAGAGGAGCAAGCTAAGCATGCTAAGAAAGCAAAGTGACCAAGGGTTGTATTGAAACTTTTATGATGTCTATGTCTTTCAGGGGACAAAAGTTCTATGACATAGGGTTGCATCTCAATGGATCGTGGTTGTTAGACCACTTTGCCACTTACAATACCACATCACAAATTTAAGTCATTTTTAAACAATTCTACCCACTATTCTTACTTAATAACATTTCTTATAGCTCCTATGCCATCAAACTTTCTACAACATTAAATGAGCCTGTGGTTGTGTGCCCTTGTGGTTATATCCCCCATGATCAGTTGAAAGGAAAATGATGCACCTAAGAAACAAATCTTAGCATGCATTCTAACTTTGGGGCATTCAATCACAATCTTGCACTTGATAGCTTTGCACCAATACCTTTTCGACAAAGTGTTATGACAAAAGTGTGAATCATTGCTTCATCTCTTTGTAGGTTGAATTATTATCATAACACATTCATTAGTAGGGCAAAACAAAAATTTGTTATTGTGGTCTAAGCCCATCTCATATTCCCAATTGGTGGGTGAACAATCTACTATTTGGTGAATTATGCATCAAAATGATAAGAAGAGGTTCAATATGAATGCTTGGCTATTATAAAAAAGTTATCCCTCTGGTAACTTTTCTGACACCTATAACTTGAAATGTGGAAAGCTTAAATGATTGACAGGCCACACTTTCATGGTTTTTATTTGTACTAAAAATAAGAATACAACAAGTTTTTGCCTTTTTGTTCCTTAAAAGATTACAATTCTTGTTAAGCTCAACTTAGGACACATATGTTATCTTTTAATAGCTATGTCACCTAGCTAAACTCTTTATGTGATAATGCCTTCTACCATGATCAGCCCATTGAGTCAAAACATAGAGCTAAAGAGAGGAGTTTGGCCCCACCTCGATCCCATAGAATTAGTAAAATAACATTAAAAGTATGGAAATTTTAAGAAAATTGGTTTGTTGACTCCCACAAATGTTACAGCTCCTATGTCATTTCATAATGAAAGACTAGAGTCGAGGTCAACAAGGTCTTCTTTCCTCAGTAATTTTGCCAAGCCCAATGCCCTAGCTGTGGTTTCATTAGATAGTAGAAAATAATAGTGGGAATCTTATTAAACCATTCGTGTGCATCAATATATAGATGATGAGGCATTTGGCTACTATAAGAGTGTTTTAGTTACTCCCATCATGCACTCACACTTGGTGGAAATTCTTGACTTTGACATTTAGTGCACTAGGTATAAATCACATTGCATATGCATCCTTGAGGTCCATCACAATGCTTTGATTTAATTGAATAGTTTGATTCCCCAAGTTTGTGCCAATTCAAAGCTAATTATTCAACTTTTGGTGATAGCCCCTATGAGGTCCTCCCATAATTCATTCCTTAGCCAACACATGTGACACACTTTTGACACTCAAGTTGCTATAGTAGTCCACTGATATTCAGAGGATGACGAGCCCATAACCTCATGCAAGCCCTCTAGCGGTAATCATTTTGCAAAATCATGGATCAATTTTATCGACTTTCCTATACAACATTACTACATCTACTAGAGGTTGTTTACATTGGAGATTTGATATTGTTATGAGTACAAGTGGGTGTAGAAGGCACTCAACCAACTAGATTTCATGTGTCATAAGTTGCACATCCAACAGTACCTAATATGTGGTTCATTTTCAATCACTCGTTCCTACCTTTCGTTAAGCTATTTTTATGGCTTATAGGATCTTAAGAAAAAAATATAGCTCTTCTTGAGTGACTTATCAATTTCTTCAAACCATGTGATGTTGCCATTGAATTCTACATCTTGGATCAAGGATTTTAACTCAATGTCCCTTTGAAGCTCATGCCAAATGACACTCTTGAATGGGTTTCCGACATCTTGTAACATTTACTAACCCATGTGTAACTGTCCTTCACATGGAACCTTTCCATCCTTTGGCCTTCAAAGTCTTCATTACAATATTTGTTACTACCATAAATATCTCCACTGGCAGATGCTCTGCGTGGGCTCATGCCCTACATTTTATAGTGTGTATCATGTGCATAAATGCGATCCACTTTTGAGAAAAATTAATTTGGTAGATGATGTGTTATGCACTCCTTTGGGGAATTCAACTTCCATGACCACCTTCCTATTATCTTAATTGACCAACATCCTTTGTGAGCTCTAGGTTAGTGTGTAGTAAGACACTATAATCAATTTTATAGTTCATCTCACATCAATAGTTATACCTACCAAAAATGTCCTATGGATTCCTTAGCTACACTCAACAAAGTTGTATGGCCTTCCTACCAATCTAAAGTTTGAGAAACATTAAGGGTATTGTGCCCTGGTGCCTCTAATAATTCACATTAACAAAAACAAATTTGAATGTAGCTCAAAGTATCATGAGGGAAAAATTGTTGGTTTGATTAGTCATTCTCCTTTATATCGAAGTTAGAAGAATGAGTTGCATATAAAAATTGCTGCAAGCCTCCATAATAGTTTTTTCTAGTTTCATCCCACTAAGGCATAGTTCACCATCTTCAGAGTCTTGACAAGCATGCTCTCACTTCAACTCTTCATAGAAGAGTTGGGTAAGTTAGTAGCTCACCCATCCGACAAGGATGCCATGAATTAGCTTCTTTGCAACTTTAGGGCTTGCTCATCCGTCGAATCACAAGCATGTGAAACTCGTTGGTATGTGTTTAAATACATGTCAGATGCAGAGCTTATAGGCCATCTCTAATGCACTTGGTGCTTCCATGGCATTCTTTGTTGTGGTGAGCACTGTGACTCATAATGATTATTATTTCTCCATGGGAGACGTTCGACCATTCTCTTAACACTAATATGGCTCAAGATAGTCCCATCCTAGAGCCGTGCAACAAACAATTTGATGACATTCTACATCAAGTTGAGACAAATTGCTAGCCACCCTTTCCTTCCCCTGAGATAATGTAAAGCACTCTTTCACTCACTTTTCAAAGTCTTTTTCATCTTACCCTCATGGTACTTGTTTGTTATTAGACAACTAAAATTATTTTTCCATGGACAGAATTTACAAAAAAATTTGGGCAGCATTCAAGAACAACTTTACTTTTTATAAGTCCTTATGCAGTAACGAGTACTAGTGAACATGGCTCTCACCCTCTCTAGTGTCCTCTTTGAAGGGACTTGATCCTAACCCATCATTGAGAATGGCACTTTATATTACAATTTGGGATTCAAGATGCCCAATTTTCACCTTTGGTTAACCCTATCGCACTTACTATTACTAAGGGAATCCATATAAGTTACTTCACTCCTAATTTATAAGCTAAAAGTTAGCGGTAGCTTCACCTAACATGAGGTCACAATTCCACTTTATGGAGCATGGTTTTGTATTTTTGAAGGGCATCTTTTTTCCACGTTGCAAAATCATTTCCTACTGATCAACAACACAAAATTCATTGGCATCCACCTCTTATTGCATCAATAGTCGATGCACACCTAATGTTTCAACATGTTAAGCCATTGCACAAAGTTCCATTGATCACCTCAAAATAGAGGCCAAGACCCAAAGTCAGGATTCCTAGCTTCCATAAGGAGTGATTGGTCACATGACACCCTTGAATGTGTCCTCTTAGCTTTCATCCTTAGGCACAAATTACACTTCAAAAATACTTGTCTAAGGGATTTTATCATTCACAATGTCTAGTCTATTTCATTGTGTAGGGAGGTACATTTAGTTTAAACTTGTGTGTGCTCACAAGAATGTAGAGAGGTTCATTCTGAGGTAGAAAGGGCCCCAAAAGCTAGTGAGAAGCTGACTGTCCTATAATGACAAGGCGAAGACATAACGTGTAGTGCATGATGCACAGACCAAAGCACAAGACCCATGGAGGGAAGCTCGCATTGTAAATGCACGTATGCATAATATTTCTATTTGGGTTTTTATGCTCTTCAAAGAACTACAAGTTGTACTAGTCTTACGCGAGACACGTGGAGCACGACAAACTACGAAAAGTTCACATTTCACTTTGGCACACGTGTAACTCAAATTTGACGCTTTGATTGTCAGTATGCAACATTTCCTTCTACTCATTACTATTGCAATGGCGAGGAATTTTAATTTTTAAGGTCATCTCTGCACCCAAAATTTGAAAATTCATATTGCTTTCAAGTTCTTTTGGCTGCAGTATTGTGTGGAATGTTTTGTTGCTATAATTCGAAGTGCTTGTAATAGTTGTTGAAAGTCTTTTACTATTGCTACTACTTTGTTGTGCCTTAGGTGACTACTTAATTCCAAGGTTGTGTGCTATGTGGTTGGTAATTATTGGAAGAGAGTTTCAAAATTAGTAGATAGCTGAAAGTAAGTTAAGAAAAAGTAGCAAGAAAGGAAAAGTTGTGAAAATGTATCCCCAATGCAAAATGAAATGCTGGTGGATGAGTGCAACAATAATGTATGTTCAATGAAGGGAGTTGTCATGCTAGTTGTCTCTATAATTTTAGGTGAGCTAGGTGCGGAGTTGAATGAAAGTGATATATTAATAGATTCTACATAAATTGAGATTGCCATAGGCATGGAAACTACTAGAGTGGTGGATGAAGTCAACTCTTACATGAGAAAGGATGGAAATGTGGGCAAACCAAAAAGCATAATAAGTAACAGTAGAAATAGAAAGAATTCTATGAATGTGGGAGTAATAGTGCTGTGGAGTATTCAAGTTGTAGTTTGGAGGACTAAGGACATGGACTAGACGACCCAATGTAAGTGGAATGAAGGCCCCAAAAGTGGCAATGTTCAGCACATTTTAACAAATGAAGGCCAAAATAAAGTAAGGATAGAAGATGTTCTACAAGAATTGGCGTCTGTTGGTAGGGGAAAATAGGAAATGTCTAGCAAAGTGAGCTTCAAGGATGTTTTGATAGCTAAAAGAAGTTCTAATATAGAAAAATAGCAACTATTGTGTGGCCTTCATCGGTAGACGTTAAAGACGTTGCTACAAAGATGGTGGATTATGTGTTCTAAGATGAGCTTATTATGTCAGATTCGACATGTAGTAGGCACAAGGAGTTCCATTAGTTTGATCTTGTGGGGAGAGTTTATCGTAGTAACCACGCATTATATATTATTGCAAAGCATCTACAATGTAGGTAGTGGAATTTTAAAATTTTTAGAATACTTGATCTCTCATCAGTTTGTTTTGTCTTTATTTTGATTTAATTGAGGATAAAAAAATAGTGCGACTTGGGGGACCTTGGCAAGTTGCAGAGCAAACTATGGGATTGGAAATATGGACCTCGAAGTTTAGACTGAGTGCTATGACAGTGATGTGTGCCCCGATGTGGGTTAGATTCCTTATGCTTACTTGATGCCTAGATTACTGACATATAATGATCATCTTATGCAAAGATCTACATAAGGATGGACCTATCTAAACCTTTGAAGCCAAGAATGTGGCTCAGTGGACTATTGAGGAGAACTTTCTTGTCTTTTCAGTATGTGAGACTTTCTCAAATGTGCTTTACTTGTGGCCATGTTAGCAATTTCATGGAGCAATGCTCCACTAGTGGAAAACATGTTGATTTCATAGGAGAATTGGAGGAGAATGTAGCAAGCAAGCATGATGAAATTGATAAAACAACTCAAGACATTGTGGAACGTCAGGAACAAAGGACTCAATAAGATGAAGACTCAGGAGCAAGGAAAGGGTTAAGACCTTGAATGCTTATGCAACCAAGGAATGGAGGGCTACCATGCCAATGAAAAAGAGGTTTCTCAAAACTAAAGCCATTCCAAACTCTCAAAGGGAGGCTAGTGGTGCAAAAAATAATGGTGGAATTGGTAGGTTCTCATGTAGGCATACAAGTGACTTTAATATAAGGGGTAGTGAACCTTTTAGGTATGTGTGGACCCCAAAGGATGCATAGGAAAAGAAGGCTATGATTTGGGTGAATCAAAACACCAACCTTAACGAGATATCATGGGAAGAGGATACCATTGGGAAGCAGAGATTGTAGTAGGATAAAGGCACACATGAGAGAGGTCCAAGACATGGTTTTTTGCTAAATTAAAAGAAGAGAGAGGGGGTCCTCTCAGATGTAGTTCATAGAGTGAAGAAATCGAAATATAATATATTTGATGATGACCTGTAGAGTTGTAAAGTATAATAAGAGTTGCATGGAATATATCCATGATTCTCAACATGATATTTGATATGATCTAGAAAATACTCAAGTATGTTTTTTGCTAAATAGGTGGGAGCAAAATTGTGGTTTGGGATTATTGTGTATGATACTTTAAACTAAAGTTTAATAATAGAGATTCACAATGAGTGCTATCACTAGAATATAAAGGAAGGTGAGTAGAAAAAAATAATGGCTAGGGAATTAAAGAATTGTTGGTATAGAAGGAGTGTTGTTGTGAACTTGATATTGTAGGTAGGAATTTTTTCTTGTAATTGTTACCATAGCTGCTGGAGATTTTGGGAGATAGGGTGCAAAGAGTTGCTTTGGGACATGCTAATTATTGTATAAAGAGACAATTGAATTCTACATGTAATAATGACTAGGAACAAAATGGATAATCTATCAAAGGGAAGTTTAGAAATGTGCTAGAATCCAAGTTGGGCTACCTACTAGAAAATAAGTTTGTGGGTTGGCAAGATACCAGTCCTCCATACAATTGGGTAGAGGATTTGAGAAAGAGAGGAATGACTAGGGATGTAGTAATGGGTTGTAGCTATGCTAAATGTACATATAAAGATGATGATTTGAAATTCGTGCTATGGGATGGCCTTTTACTGAGTGACAAGTTGCTGTTGGAGAAATGCTGGAGAGGTGTAATGTGGATAGATAATTATTATGAGAACTAGATACTACAAGCAGGCATTTTATTGGGTGGCATGGTGCTAGTGGGGAGATGTTAGAGAGGTGTTTTGTGGCATGATAACTACTGTATGATGTGTCAAGAATTTAAAACATGTAGAAATTTATGGATGCTTAAGAGATATGGTGCCAAGGGTAATTTTAGGTTCTTGATAATTTCCAAAAAGGTGAGGCAAGCTATTATTGTTATGAAATCGTTAATGTTGGTTGGCATTTTGCTTGGAGTTGGACTACTATTGGAGAGCTGTTGGAGAGGTGTTGTGTAGCATATTAAGTATTGTATGATTTGGGTGTTATAGGTAGGAGTTTTGATCGATGATAAACTGCTATTGGAGAGGTGCTAAAGGAGTGCATTGGGATAGGTTAGGTTGAAGAACAAGGTGACACGACAAGTTGCTACAACTCTTTGCAATTGGGTGGAGGGTTTGAAAAGGTATAGTGAACTCCTTATAATGATAAGAAATACTAGCTATATAATGCTAGGTAACATATATGGAACTCTATGGTTAGAGCCATTTGAAAGCAATGCTTGGGATGGAAATTAGATGAGTGCAACAAAGGGAAGTACTACCATTACCTTGGGATATTTGGTGCTACTGGTGGAGGATGCATCATGCTGCTGAAGAGGGGAAGTAGAGGAATGGGCCTTGGTTAGCTAGGAGGAGATTCATTTACTAGGTATGGAAAAATCCTTTTAAATATTATAATAATTAGAGGAAATTATTGGAATTCAAGGCTGGCCTTGATTTATGTCAAGGTGCTGCAAGTGAAAAGCTTTCACATTATCACAAATAATCATGTTTGTTTTACAAAATATTCAAGGAATAAGGGATAAGAAATCAAGGGAATACATGTAACAATTTGTAAGAACACATGATATCACAATAATGGCTCTTATTTAAACAAAAATAGATAAGTTTAGTAGAAAAGATGTAGACTTACTACTTGGTAAAGATTAGGAGTCTTTGGTGCAACCTTCTACTGGACTATCTTGAGATATAGTGATTCCTTGGAAGAGCTAAATGGATCTAAAAGTTATTAAGCTTTCATCACAAGTTCTTATAGTGTGGGTAAGGATAGAGGATGCAAGCATTGTTTGTGTATGCTTCCAAGGAGCTTACTAAGTGGAGAGTTGTGTGGGATATCCTATGGGATGAGGCAAAACAATGGGGACCCTAGTTAGTTGTAGAGGCTTTCAATGTTATTATGTCACAGGAAGAGAAAAAGGGGGAAAGAGCTTTAGGAACATGTTAAGGTAGTAGGAATTTTCTGGGATCATTCAATAACTAGAGTTTTTGGACTTGGGATATATTGGTAATAGTTATATGTGATGCAAGGAGAAGGAAGTGCTAGAATATTTTAGAGGCTTGACATAGTGTTCATGAATCTCCAAGAGATCTAGGCTTTTCCCACAACTACAATATCTCATTTGTAACTAATTCAATCAGATAACCACCCTTTGATCGTTGAGATGGGTACATAATAGGAAATGTCACTATAAGAAGGAACCAATTTGAGAGTGTTTAGCTCAAATTTCCTAGACCATGGGTGTTGTACAGAAAGAGTGGAAAAGATTGGCTAGAGATAATATTATGGAGAGGCTCTCTACGAAATTTTGTAGATCCTTACTTGCTTTGTAAGGTCGTGTAAGATCAAGATGTGAAATCTTTCCTACAGGTATGATGAACTAAAATATTAAATTCAAGTTCACAATTCAAGTAGTTTGACATAGGTCTAAATGATCAGGAGCACATCCAACTTTGACATCTTAATTCTTCTTTTCATAAGGCTGCTGCACTTGAAGAGAGGTGGTAGTGGCAAAGAGTAATGGTTCGATGGGCTCAATTGAGGCACTATAACACTAGGTTGTTCTAGGCTGCTACGACTTTTAGGTGGATGGACAAGCACATATTATATTTAAAGGATGATAAAGGGAAAGCAATCAATTATATAGAGAATGTAAAATATTTTTTGGCTAAACATTTTTGGATAAAGTGGTGTAATCCGGATATCTACCATCCTCCATTGAAATACCAACCATACATATGCATTGATAGGGAATAGGAACGAATGCTTACAATACAGGTTACTAAGAAAAAAGTCATGAGTGCTGTGACATCAATAGGGAAGAATAAAACACTAGGGATGGAGGGGGTCATAGTAGATTTTGTACATGGATATTGGGATGTTACTCAAGAGGATATTGTTACAGTTGTACTACAACTTTTCATTGTAAACAAATGCCAAAAGCTTGGAAAGATGCTTTATTATGAATATTCCAAAAGTGTGGTGTGTAGAAAGACAAGAACAATTCAGATCCATAAACTTATGCAATGTTATATATAAAGCTTTGGCAGGGATCTTGGTGGTAAGATTGAAGAAAGTCTTACTATGACTCATTGAAAATAAACAAGGTACATTTGTATCGGGTAGATTTATCTTAGATAATATCTTTATTGCTCAAGAAATGGCAACATAAATGCACTCTTTAACATCTAGAGATGGTCTTATGGCAATTAAGGTGGCTATGGAGCAAGCATGTGATTAGGTGAGATGGCAGTCTCTCATTGACGTGATGACTTTCATGGGGCTTCCCAATAGTGCGGGCTGAGTAGATGAATGTCTGCATCTCATCTCGAAGATTTAGGTTGCTATTGAATGGGGCTAGACTCCTATGGATTCAGACCACTAGAGGCTTGAGGTAAACAAGCGTGTTGTCTCCTTATCAATTCACTATTAGATCTGAAGTATTATCTTGGCTGGTTAGGAAATATGAAGCTATGATAGAGTTGGGATTTCATTGTGGGCCAACCTCTCTTATCATTTCACACTTATTTTATGCTGATGATGTGAGGTTATATGCACCTAGTATATGCATTATTGCTCGGCCTATGAGATAGATTATGGAGGAATATAGGAAGCGCTCTAGGTAGAAGGTAAATATTGCTAAATCTAGAGTCTATTTTAGCAAGGGTATGCTAGGTAAAAGAAGAAAGATGGTGGTTGGCAAAATTCATATGACCTAAGTAAAAAATCTCAATTATTTATGGGTACCCATTTTGGTAAATTTGCTAAGCAAGGGAGATTTTAATTTTGTCATTAAAAGTGTGAAAGAAATAGGTTGTAAACTAGAGAATTAGGCCACTTTCCTTAGTGAGCATGATTGTTATAATTTATTCTATGTTGACAACTATTCTAAATTTCTACTTGAGCCATTTTGTATTGCTAATGGGGGCAATCAATTAGTTGAAAAAGATGTTTAGATGATATTTATAGTGTGATTTCAATGATGGCCATGCAATGTATTATGTTGAATAGAAATCTCTCACACTACAAAACAAATAAATTCCATATTATGGATGGATTCTCAACTAATTTTATGTATGGTTATTAGAAGATCATATAGATGGACGTTATTATAATAGCAAAACAATTCTTTAAAGATACTATTATGTGCAAAATTTGAAGAGCCATACTAGCCATAAGCATCCCTAAACTTCAAGGAGCATTATAACTTGAGCAATTTGGGCCCATAAGCCTTTACATTAAGATTTACAAAGTAGTGACATAAGTTCTTATGGATAGATAGAAGGTAGTGCTTCATGATATCATTGTTAAGGAGCAAGTTGCTTTTGTGTTAGGCCATGATATATCTTATAAATTATTTTTGGTATAAGAAATAAACACATGTTTACACTTATGTACTTTTATAGAAGGTTTGATAAATATAAAATTAATATGAACCAGGCTTATGATAAGAAAAATTAGAAATTTGTGTTGAATATGCTTAAGAATTTATGGTTCCCTACACTTTGTTGTGGTTGGAATACAGCTTATATTTCTATACAAACATTTGAGATTATGTATAATGGTATTTATCTATAATCAATCAAATCAACTAGGGGGGCCTTGGATAAGGATGTCCTTTCTCTCCCTACCACTTTACTACTACGTCTAAGTATCTGTTATGGCTTATTAGCATCAACATGATCATGTTACCATGATTGGGTTTATTATTGGCCCATCTTCTTAGAAGATTACACACCTTCTATATACTGATGACATCATAATTTGTGCACCTAAAACTTATGTTCTAGTGAAGGGCTTTCAAGATATTATAAAGTATTAAGGGCATGACTCGGGTCAGGTGATGAATCTAAACATGTTTAGAGTGTTATCTAGCAATGGGATGGAGTACGAGTGTTAAAAGTTGACTTATTGAAATTTTCATATACGCAAATGAAACATCTAAGAAATCAGTGTTAACAACCAAAATTTTGAAAAAATAATTTATTGCATTGTCAATCATGTAAAAAGCTATGTGTAAAGATGGATGATCAAATCATTATTAGTGATGGGCCAAAATGTCATGATTTACACAATGTTAATTGTTATTCTTACTTATTACTTACTACTTTTCATGTCGTGTTGTGCATTTTGTGCATGTAAGTTACTCGATATTGGAGCACCCTAGACTACAAATATTATGAACTTGGTGATTTTGTAGGCAATTTTCTTTCCTTTTTGTTGCATTCTATTATTACATAGACAACCTATCTTAACATTGATGTGGAGCATCTAACATTTGTAGTAGAGCTAATCAAGAAGCATGGGGTGTAGGATCATGAAAGGATTTGAAAGTTACTCATGTTTGATTTGGTATTTTAGTTTCAACATTCTCCTTCGATTAAATCAAATCAAATGAATGTTTTATGCTTTAAATTAAGTGGGGATATGGTGTTGGTATCAAAGACAATATGCAACATGTATAAGAGCCATAACCAATCAAGGGAAGAGGATTTGTGAGTTCGGAAAGTGGAGGTGCAACATCAAGTAAGCATTTTCCATTGAAGATTAGCGTTAAATATACTTCCTACTTACACTTTGCTTCATTCAAGAGGGATTGAGATGTCTAAACTTTTTCCTTAGTGATGCAATACTAAAGAAGACATGACACATTTTTTTTATGAGTGCCATATCATGAAAGAACTCTTGTTCAATAACTTGGTAACTGATCGATTCATGCTTGGTAGAATTAATTTTAGAGAGAACACTTCTATTCTTTGTTCCTTAATTGGATGTCTATGAATATGTAGGTAGCTATTACTTCTTACGTAATGGCATGTGATTCTTTAACTTTATTGCACCTTTAGCATAACAAAAATTTCTAGTGATAAGAGAAAAAGTAGTTCAATTTAGGTGCACATCAAAGGAGTAATGGTTTTATAGTTGCTACCTGCTAACACACTCTGCTCATGTCTAGTGGGATCTCTGGTGGTCTTGATGTGTTGTTTGTTATCTCTTATTAGACTTCACCTCCAACGGGTTGTATTATATTTTGTTGTGTTATGGTTGTGCATAATGACTTGAATGCTGGAATTGGTATTGCTACATAGGATGATATAGGTTGATTTTATATTACCATTGCTAATGTCCATGTAATAGTGATTGAATCAGATTCAATTATAGTCTTTTCTATAATTAATTAATGAAAATTTCTCTATAACAAATAATAATTCCAATAGTTGTTCCTATCCCCCATAATGTGTGAAGGTAGTAATTCAATAGATTAAGTTTCTCACCATTTATTTTTGTATGATTTTCTTTGAGGCAAAGTAATCTACCCAAGCATCTTTAACTTTGCCCTATTATTGATTTTATGAATGAACTTCTTAAATTAAGTATACTGTAGGATTCGATTATTACATTATAAAAGATCTAAAAGACTTTTATTTCTCATAAGCTGTGAATTTAGTATAAAGAGAAATAAAAGTAATCCCTGGTCAGCATCATTTATGTTTAAGACTAGGATGGTATCTAATCACCTTCAAGCCCTTAACTCTTACTCTTTATTAATGAAAATAACTTTGATAATTACTTTGTAATTATTTTTCTTTCATAGAACAAAGAATTTTAACTTTAACTATAATATATGTATGCCCAAACTATTCCACTTAATCTTTACTTTGATTTCAAATGATGTCATAATAGGATCAATATCCTATGCTATTATCCCATGGTAATGTAACTAGAGCTTTGGAATTCTTTGAGTCCTTAATTTCTTCAAAGTAATGTTGTCGTAGCCTATACGTAGCAAGATAAATCCAAACTGCATCATTTACAAAAAAATTAAGGTGGTTTGTGTACACAAAATGGTGGACTTATCAACCCAAACAATTGTGCAACTAAGAGCTTTTTAACTAGAACAACTTAAAAACATATGCTATTGGAGATAGAATTGTTGTGGCTGTTAGAAGAGGACTTTCCCTCCAAAGGATAATTATTAAGGGATTTAGATTTGACTCATTCTAATTGTTTGACTCATGAATCTTGCTATTGTTATCTATTGTCAATACCTCCTCATATGATTAGGTAATTTGTATGCGTACTAGTATTCTTGGATGTGGTAGCCATTCTCAAACTACATCTTCAGAATCAAGCCTTAATTCTCTATCACCCATCACAACCATGGTATGCCCCTATAATACCATGAAAAGTTGATATGGTAGAAAGTTCAATGATGCATCACTTACATAGCCATCATGTGATATGATAAGTTATCAAGAGAAGTTAAGGAATAGGGTGAAAACACACATCCACATTTTACTTAACAAATGCATCCCCTAATAAAGTCAGGATTTGATGTACTTGTTAGCTCTAGAATTAATATGGATTCTCGACTAGCACGTTCCTACAAAAACCTATAACTATTTTAATGAGTGCATCACTATTTCATAGTTTAAAATTATTCATACATACACTTGCATTGATTAATCTTTGAGACAAGCATATGACTACTAGAAACATCAGCCAAGTAGAAACACAAAAATATAGCACTATGCAGAACCTCATGTCATCATTGACATCTTGACCATGTTTAGTGACACTCCACAATGGAAGAGTGAATGCGACCATATTTGTATATTGTCCCTCAAGTTTTAAAATTTGATGCTCAATAATAGCATTCTTTCATGACAACCCACCTTGGTAGAGAATGAAGAAAAGAATAAGTGAATTCCAAGAATATGCCAACACGAGACCCTGAAAGATCACTTGTTCAACAGCATCACAAATGATCAATATTTCCTACACATAAGAAGTGTGGCATTAACAAGATAATTAAATGGGAACCTAAAAGCTGATAGAAAAGTGACCAATATACAAACATCCTTCATAGAAAGGTTTGATTACATGATAAAGCCCTACATATAATGACTGATCACATCAAGAAGTTGCCAAGCCATAAGAAGTAGCACCATAAAAAACATCTCATGCCAATTTAATATCATTAGCCTAAAGTGATTCAAAGATTTATAAGAAGAAGCACAAAGGGTCTTATTATGTTGTGAAGGCCTTGGCTAACACTCATATGGCATGTTAAGCAACAAACCTTAGAAAAATGGCATAAGAAACAAATGATCAATTATGGCATGCAACAATTAAACAATAATTAAAATGGCTAAAAGGTATTGTAGCTTCCAAATTGAGGATGTTTAGCACGACTATTATTACTATAAAATGTTTTTTTCCAAGATCCATGACAAGAATGCAAGCACATTACATGCTTCAAACTTGGCGAAACACGAAGAAGCACCATATTAATCCTTATAAAAAGTTACAATTACTCAACTGACAAGTCATGCTTGTAGGGCCCTACCTTGTTGCATGAATATGAAAACATGGAATGAGGGTGAGGCTTGCCACCATGCAACATACTATGCAAAGCCAACAACTCACTTAACTAACACATGGTCGAGTGCAATTTGCACCATAGAACTTTCACTATGACATCAGCAAAAATCACACCAAACAAAGCCCTTAGAATTTAGAAAGGTATGACAATTTTGCATTACAGCATGTTAAGTCTCCATTAGATAGACACCTCATTGTTGCTTCAATTATCTTAAGGAATGATAATGTATAGAAAGAGCCACGTGTATCAAGAAACAAATGTTGCAAGTGAAGAATTCCAACACACTAGTCATGAGGAATCTTTCATGTGTCATACCACATAGGATAAGAGTAGGGATAACAAATACTTTGCTAAGAGCGCATGGCATCACCAGACTTTCACTACAAAATTAGCAAAAGTACACCACATAGTGCTCCACATAGAGAAAAAAGAGTGACATATTGAACATGCAAAATGATAGGTCTCTTAATTGGGCATCACCTTATAAATGTGCCAACACATTGTAGTTCTAAAAATCCCAAAAAATGTTACACAACAAGTCACATGCACAAGATATCGCAAGACAAGCTGGAGAACAATGGACTATCACACGTGGTTAATGATGAAGCACGACATGCACAATCCCTAATGTATATTGCACCATCTAATGTTCACTTCATCATAGACTACATTTTGCCACACATTAACACTTGCAAATTGCATGTTGTGATAATTTCATCAATGTTGAATGCATGTGTTCCAATAGGACATTACATTATCAATGCATCAGTAATCCATAGCAAAGACATCAAAATGGAAGTTACACTTTGTAGGCCCCAATAAACATGTGCATTAGATATAATAGGGAGTGTGCATACTTGCTATTGCATGTGTGAATTATACACTACTGGTGTTGCAATGTGCCAGTGCAATACCACACTTACAACTTCAATGCCATGAAGATTGCATTACAACAAAGTTTGCACCAAACCAATTGCATAATGCAACATCTAATTATCACTTTGCTACTAGAAGCATTAAGTTGCACACCACCTATAGTAAATTAAATGCTATGAAAATATTATCAAGAAAGAAGGAAAGTGTCCTAACAGGCCATCACCTTATCTAAGCACTAGCAATCCATAACACAAAATTTCAAAACAACTATTACATTTAGTGGCCAACATTAGTCATGTTCATAGGATGATGTTGGGCACATGCAAACTAGCTTTTAGAAGTGGACACAATGCTATAGCATGTCTACTTCGCAATAGTGTGTGATTACGGGTGTAACTTAACATGTAAAAACTTTAAAGCATATTGCAAATTTCAACTTCTACATTACCACAAGCCACACCACCCTGCACATTACCTATTATGGATTGAATATTATGAAAATTCCATCATAAAAGAATAAGAGTCATCCAATAGTGCATCATCTTATCCTTGTAACAATAACCCGTAATTAAATATCACAAAATGAGTTACACTTTTAGGTCCCCACAAATCATTCTCAAACCATATCATAGGACATTCATGGAGTGGCATATTGCATAGTCACCTACTATGTATGCAACTACAATAGTGTGTGGCTAGGGTCATAATCCATCAAGGACAAACCCAAATGCATATTGCACCATCCAACCTCCACTTCATCACAAGTCACACTTCACCACATATTGCCCCCTACAAATTGCATATTGTGACAATTTTATAAAGGAAGAATTTAAGTGATCTAATAGTATATCACCTTATCCAAGTGCTAGCAACCCAACGCATGAGAAACCCTCAAGAATGGTTACACATTGTGGGCCCCACTAACCACATGCACAGGTTGCCCTTACGATTTCATACAGTGCACGTAGACTTGTTGTCGCACATGCATACAACTCAACTTCATTGTGGGACACACCATGGCCCACATTGCCCCTTGTGGATTACATATTATAATAATTTTGTTAAGGAATAGGGAAATTATCCCAATGGAGTGGCTCTAATTTCATTCCCAAGATAAACTTTTACATAACTTTCCATGCACATGGAATTGTTATGGGACCTCATTGACCATTGATACGAGCAAGAGAGCAAAATTTTTGAAACTTTTGTCACTACTTTGTGTTTGTGGGGACTAATCTACTATGACATATGGTTTAATCTTTGTCTATCATGATAGTTCAAAGAGAAGGCAAAGTGCTATAATTCTCAGATTGTACTATGTAACCTCCATGATGCGCACTATGAGGCATTTCCACTTCACACACTAGCAAGTCTATAAGGCATGTAATGCGAATCAAATAGTATCACACATTGTACCACATGAAGTATCTGATTAAGCAACACATGAAGTATCATAAAATGTGTCACAATAAGTATCATAATAAGTAGATTTAATGAAACAAGCTAAGTAAGCTAAGTAGGTGAGCAAGTAGTGTTTTGAAACTTTCTTGATGTCTATGTTCTCCAGAGGACAAATTTACTATGACATATGTTGTATGTCAATGGATCATGACTATAGTGCTACTCTCCACTTACAATGTCTCATACAAAATTTACTCATTAACAAAGTATTCTACCTATTGTTTGTGCTTAATTTCCATTTCATATAAGCCCCATGCCATCCAACTTCCTATGGCACTAAAAGAGCTCATGGTGGTGTGCCCTTGTGGTACAAGGTCCCCACTATTTGCTGTCAAGTGAACGATAGGCCTAGGTAGTGAATCTTAGCATAGATTTTGACATAGAGGCATTAGGTAACAATCTTACACATGATAGCTTCACATCACTGGCTCTTCAACCAAGCACAATGATAAATTATGTGACTTAATAGTTTCTCTTATACTAAGTTGAATTACTATCATGACACATTGATCAGTATGGTAAAACTAATATATGTTGTGATAATCTAAACCTAGCAGTCGTTCACAATGGGTGTGTAAACAGTCCAATAGTTGTTGAATTATGCTTGACTATAATAGGAAGAGTCAACATTGAAGGATCAAAAGCAATGTTGCTATGTTTATTTAGCTACCACAAGCTAGATATCTCCTTGATAAATTTTCTTACATCTCTAAGTTAAAATCTAAAACTTTAAGGGATCAATAGGTCATGCTTTCACTATTCATATTTATGATAGAAATTAGAAACAAATGACTTTTTACACTTTTGCTCCAAATGAGATTTCTTTACTTGTTGGGCACATCTCAAGACATTTGTCTTATCTTCTAAAAGATGTGCTACACTAGATAAACTCTCTTCTAACAATGCCCTCTACGTGGATTGATCCCCTAAGGTGAGACTTCGAAATAATATGAGGGGCTTAGCCCCCTCCATCTTACAAAATAAGTAAAATAACATTAAAAATAATGGTATGTCAATTCCATTCACATGCTAACCCTTACTTATGCTAAACCTCTCAAGTCATTTCATGAAGTTGAGCAAGAGTCAACATCAATAAAGTCTTTTTTCCCTACTAATTCCATTAGGCCTAATTGTTTGGTTTCAATTTCTTTGGATTGTTGAAAGGAATTATAATAATCTCATTAATCCAATCATGCACATCTAGAATTAATTGTTGCGGTGTTTTGCTACATTAAGAGAGTCATAACTACTCACATCATTTACTTGTGCGTGGTTGATTTCTTTTCATTTTTATTTGAAGTAATCCATAGAAATCACAAGTTTTGAAAATCCTCTTAGGCCATTAAAATACTTTATTTTAATGAAATAATCAGATTCCTAATGTATTTTTTAATTCAAAGTTGATTGTTAACGACACAAGTTAGATTATAGTTGGACATCATAACCTATCTTTTGGTTCACCACACATCACAAATTCAATTTACCAGAAGTAGCCCACTTTAGCATAGATTTGTTGGCTCCACCATTGAAAGTAGCTGAGCCTTTCTACTTATTTAAAGTTTAATAATAAGTTAAGGGATTCATTAAAAAAATTAAAGTTGTAATTTGACATCTTAAGGAAATCATCTTTAACATTCTTGATCATCTAATCAAGTACAAATCAAAATATTAGATAAAACACATAAAAGGCATAGAAATAATTTTAAAGAAATATAAAAAATTAATATTGAATTAGATAACTTGTCGAGATGATCTAAATGATATTTGTTTCATCTCGGTCTAATCTTCTATGGAATTATTTTGAAATAACAAAGTAAATAAGAATGAATATCAAAAAAATTTTTTTTGTATAAAGTAAATATATGATAAAATTAAAATGAGATAAATTGAACAATATAATATTATCAAATTAAGAAAAAGTTAACAGTCACACGGGAGGATATTCACAGATATATTATAATATAACAAAATTAAAGCAAAAAAATTGAAAAAAGAGACAAATTGCAACAAAATATACATTAAAAATACGAAGGAGATCCATCGTGACATGCACAATAGTCAAATGTAGTACAAATGAAAGTATATTATAAATCAAATAAAATTCCTAAAACATAAAATTTTCAAAATTCTAAAAATAAATATTTAAATTGATAGAGCCCATTGAGATGAGTCAAATAACTTATATTTTTCCTCGATGAAATGTTGTTCGGAATTTATTTGAATTTATTTGTTTGGAATATTATATATATATATATATTAATGCCAAATTGTGATAAATTGATTGATTTTATCATAAACAAATCAAAATAATCAATAGGTCAAGCGAGAGGAGATTTGGAGTTACATAGTAGTATAAACAAATCAATGCAAAAAAAAAATTTGAAAAATGAGATAAATAACAAAAAAAACTGAATTCGAATAGATTAAGTGAAATATCATGATAGTCAAAGGAATAAATCAAAATGTTTCAAAAAGCATGGCAAAACAAAAGAAAATAAATTATCTAAAAGAAAATAATCAATATTTAATTTAGTAAAGCATATGGTAAAAAGTTAAACAATATTTGTTTTGTCTATATTAGACCTTTTTTAAATTATATAAGAAAGTTTTATTTCAAGATATTAAGAAAATTGAGTGTAACATCCTTTTCTCATAAAATTTAGAGAAAAATAAAATAATTCATAAAGTTTTATATAGTGCTCTTTGACATGAGTCGAAGGATTTTTGCTTTAACTCGATTGGACCACATTTAGAATAAGTATGAAACACTAGAGTAAAGGTTTAGAGTTTTATCATTATATATACAAATCAAAATAATAATTTGAATTATTTAGATAAATTACGTAAGTGAGCTATTTATCAAAATTCTTAGGAGATTGATCACAACATTTTGATTCATAAAATTTGATGTGAATTAAATAATAAAGTAGGGAAATGTGATTTTATTAAAATAAAAATTTTACAAAATGAATATTTAACTAATAACTTGTTGAGATGACTCCAACATTTTTTTTCCACATAGGCTTTGTTTCGAATTATAATAATAAATTAATTGATGTAAATATAAATTTTCAATTTAATATTATGTAGATGAATATTAAAGCTAAAATGAAAAATATCATACTTTTATAATATAAAAAATGAAGTAATGTAATATAAAAATTAAATATTGAAGAAAATCAAAGTAGTATAAGAAATCAAAGAAAAAACTTTAAATAATGGAGATAAATTATATAAAACTATTGCATCACAATTTACATAAAAAAATATAGTTTAACATCCCTAATTATTAAATTAGATACAAACTAAATGCTTTGCAAAAACCATACATAACAAAATAAATAAAAATATAAAAAATACAATTTAATGGATAGAGCTCTGTAGGTGAGTCCAACAAATTTAATTTCATCTCAATCTAAATTTATTTGGAATTTTGGTGATTTACCAAAATAAATTAAAACAAATAATAATAAATAATTATCTTAACCTATAGTAAGTATATATTAAAACTAAAAAGTGATAAATTGTTTAAAAAGTTATAGA